>QKWP01000008.1:0-160308 GCA_003550325.1 Gigaspora rosea | reverse complement strand
TTTTTTTTTGATGTTTTTTCTTCGGGAATAGGTTTTTTATGGGAGGATAAGAGTTAGTTGGGTGGATAAGATGAGAAAATAGATTTTTACGGGTGTAAGTGTGGGGCAGATGGATCTATTACGGGTATAAGAATAGGGCAGCTGGATATTTTACAGGTGGAAGGGTAGGGCGATAGATGTTTTTCAGGAGGGTAAGTTTCGTGGATATGCGCATATATGCAATGGTGGGAATAAACCGTAAATTTTCAGTTATTCCTTACTATGGAAATAACTGGAAATTTACTTTTTATTCCCACCATTGCATAACATGCGCTAGAGATGCGACTCGCTATCCATTTAAAATTTACTGAATATGATTTTGTAAATAAACTAAGTGCGTGAGACAAAAATTTAAGGATAGAGCCTTAACATTAAAGGCTATGGGTTAAATTAATGCTTACTGCGAATTCATATACGTATTTAATTAGAATTTATTAGCAGGCCAGTTTCGGGGTATTGGTATAGTTTCAGGTTTAGGCAAGTTTCGGCCAAGAAGGTCATGTCCAAAACTGGTAATACCAGTTTCAGTTTCTGTCAATCTGAAACTATATAGTTTCGGGCAGCATCATTAACCCACATACAATTTCGTATTTTTATATGCATTCCCATGTATCGAGTTTTTATAGGGTAAGCGTGGGCAAGTGTCACAGGCATTGTTTAAAATTCAAAGTTGGTTTTATGTTCTCAAAAAGAACATTTTTAATTTCTTAATGCTCTCAGTAAAATTTTAATGTTCTTTATATAAAAAGATTAAAATTTTTTTAATATTAAAAAAATTAATTGAATGTTCTCAAATAGAGAACATATTTTAATAATTTATGTTCCCAAAAATTGTATAATGTTCTTTGAGAACACTGAGAACATTGAATTTTAAACACTAGTCACAGGGTAAAGGTAATATTTCAAAATATCGGTTGATCATTTAGAGTACGCTGCGCCACATATCATATAACATCCGATCATGCATAATGGACAATGCATGATTGACAATATATAATTAATCGTGCATAATCGATCATTTGTTACTCGACCCAACTATGAAATACACATATGGGATTTCTGCCTTGCTGCTCACGTGGCCTCCAGATATTTATAGCATCGCTAATCGGTCTATATCAACCTTCCTACTGATATCCGAACTGAATAGCTGGCATTAATCGAGATAGCCATCTGGGCTATCGATTTCTCCTATAAACCAATCTGGCCAAACAAAACCTGACCCTAGTGGCGGCTGGGTGGGTACTAATAACAAAACTAAACTTGTGTTGAGTTCAGCAGCAAAAACAAAAGAGGAAGAACACATTCCTAACCCTTTTCCTTTAAATAACCCTCTCCTATGACCTCATTTCTACTCAATTCAATCACATAATCTCTCATGCATAAACCTCACTCTTACCTAATTCCCCTGTCTTCTAAATTCCATTACCAATACCTCATACTTACTCAACTATACCAATAATTCCTACACAATACTTCATTCTTACCTAATTACTCTACTCTTCAATTCCCACACCCATACCTCATACTTATACCCTTAGCTATGTCATGGTTCCGGTCTATGGTCTCGTGACAAATGACTGCCTCTTGACTTCGTTCATGTGCGTCTTATGCATGCTCTCATTGAACAGGGCTCAGCTTACGGCAGAATGATTTAGAAATCATACAATCTATCATATTATACGCATGATAGCGTCATAGATAAGAATATCGTATGATTTTAGTTTCATAGTTTTCATAATATTCTATAATGTTAGATTAGTGATTCCCATAATATTTGTAAAGTATAAAAGAAGGTTGTTTTAGCTCTTCTTTAGGAGGAGTCTTTGGATTATAATACAGTCAGGGGATATACCGAATTAGGAAATCGTGATCTAGAATGATCTACACGAATTTGATTGGTTCTTGCACACATTTTTGCTAGCATTTTTCGGAAATTTTTTATGCTTCTAATTCATATTGGAAATCAAGAATAAACGCACAAGTAGACAATACAAAACCTCTAGTTTAATTAATCCACAATAATCCACGCTAGTTAATACTTGTTAAAAAGTAGATGAGACCCGAAATCCAAGAATCTTTTACACACAAGCTGAAAGGTAAGAAGGTAATCTTGTTCGCAAATTATATGCTTTTAAGCTTCTTACCTTTGCGAAAAGGCTTT
Source organism: Gigaspora rosea (assembly GCA_003550325.1). Classification (NCBI taxonomy): domain Eukaryota; kingdom Fungi; phylum Glomeromycota; class Glomeromycetes; order Diversisporales; family Gigasporaceae; genus Gigaspora; species Gigaspora rosea. The sequence continues at coordinate 158,108 of QKWP01000008.1, read as the reverse complement.
TACTGTAACTATAGAGCATTTAGCTTAATAATCCACTAAATAATCTGTTTTACTCTAAAGTTGGACCTGTAAAATAAGCATGTCAAAGTTAATAGAATTGAATGATTGGAATCGGATTTTGTACAAAGCTAAGTGAGAGAATATCCTTGTGTTGGGTTTAGATCGTAAGGCGGGTCAGTAAAAGTGAACTTTAGCAATGAAATTGGTAAATTATTCAAAGAGTTTATTTTATGTTTATAGCTTATTTGAAATTTATACATGTTTTAACTGACAGCGAAGACATCTAGAAAAGAACCAAATAATGCAGATGAATTAAGCTGCTGAGGCAAGTTATACTTTATTATGGGCAAATGTGTGATTTTGCTGAGTATTATTTATAATCTTTTGTTTTATCCCATACTGCCATATTCGTAACAATAACCAAAACATTGATTCCTTCAGTATGCCTCATATTAGCAGATTTTTCGAATTGAGCGAATGCTTTATATTCATCCATTTCAACATTAATTCCGTATATGTTTCATTAACACCTGGACTTTAATTATAAGCTAGTGATTTAACAGTTGTAATTTATACAGCATAACTAAATAAATAGACTTGGTTCAATTAATTTTTGGTATGTACATAATATTTATTAAAATTAAGGTTTTTTGTTAAATTACCCTCTAATTAACTATATATCTGTTAAATAACAGATCAAAATTGTAAATTTATTTCACATATTTTTAAAAATATGCTTTTTATTTCTGTACTATTAGGGGTTTCAGAATTAATTTATTTCAAAAATAAGTGGGAGTTAATTTCTGTTTTAAAATTCTGAATAAGAAAAGTAGACGTACACTATTATATTTTATTTATGTTAATTTAGTAGTTATGAGTTGGCGAGATTTTTTTAAAAAATTTTTAAATAAATAAATAAAAAATTTTCTCATATTTGAACTTGGTTAAATTAATACTTTAAAAATCAATATTTATTATTATCAAAGGGAAAATATGGGTACAACAGATTCCAACCAATACTATAAGACCTAAACAGCACACTAAACCACTATTTAACCTAAACCCTAATAATGGAAGACTTCACAAGAGGCGTGGAAAGACTTGGTCCGAGCAATTAGGGTATTATATTTTAATAAATAAAGAGCAAGCGAGTTCGCTCCAGTCTAGCCCTTCTCGACCTACATATAGAAGTAAGATGTACTTTCAACAAGGTAATTTAACATCACTGCATTAAAAGCAAGCATGTAAGTTGATCAACGCATTTTAATACTTTGAAAACCTGGAGAATCGCCAAAAGTTATTTACATTGCACAGTAACAATAGTATGCATGTACGTATATATGAAAGCAACATGTACTGTCAAAAGATGTTAATATAGTGTAATAGGTAAAAGCGTTGTATATATGTATGTATGTGCAGTTAGTTGTTACAGTTTGGTCTTGCAATTTCATTGGCTATGATAATCACATGTAGAATAGTCAGAAGGAATCTCGAATAGTCTGATTGACATTTTATTACCATAAAAGGAGTGATCTACAATATCCTAATTCGGTATATTCCCTGACTGTAATATAAAAACATCGGACTATATTAATACACAAGACACGTTTATACCAAATCAGGTTAAATCACCAAGTCACGCCTCTGGCGAGCTGCCTTTTATCATTTTTATATCAAATCCATAAAGTTCATACATATTTCCCCTATAACATAAGTTACATACAATAGTTAGAGATATTTTATTTAGTAGTAAGTAGATTATGAAGATTTTACTTCTTAAAATATTCTTATACTCACCAACTAGTAATTAATTTATATATAAATAATTAGCGATGTTTTATTTATAATAAGATTACAAAATTTTTAGTTTATAAGATAGTTTTATACTCACTGCCTAATAATTTAATTAAATATGAATAAGTAGAAATGTTTTAATTTATATAAATAATTAGCGATGTTTTATAATAAGATTATAGTAAAATCCCGGATTTATAAAATATCCTTATTTTCACCGCCTAATCATTTAATTTACATACAATAATTAAGAGATGTTTATTTAATAGTAATTTAATTTCCATATAGATAATTAGAGGGGTTTTATCTTATAAGAATAATTGTATAATTTTTGATTTATAAAATGGCCTTATACTCACCAGCTAGTAATTTAATTTATATATAAATATTAGTGATGTATTATTTAATAAGAAATAGAAATTTGTCACACCTGCGACATGTCGCACTCTGATTCCGACCAATCAAATCGCACGATTTTGTAGACAAAAAATTTTAAGTTCTAAAAATTAAAAATTTACAAGTAAAATGTAAAAATAAATAAGCGATATCAAAACATATATTGTAAAATTTTATTCTGAGCAACTTTTTCTAAGTCATAAAGATAGATTATCTTAGTAAAGTAAAAAAATACCGTTTTATAAGAAAAATCAAAAATTTCGATTGTTAGCACATATAAAACTTTTTTTATTACTAATATAATCTATATTTACGTTCAAGTATTACATGTAAAAATTTTACGCTAAACAACTTCTCTCTAAGTCTAAAACTAAATTAATTTAGTAAAAAAAAGTTTTATATGTACTAACTTTGGGAAATTTTGATTTTTCTTATAAAACATTTTTTTTACTAAGACAACCTATCTTTACGACTTAGAAAAAGTTGTTCAGAATAAAATTTTATATTATATGGCAGCTATTTTATATATATTTTACACTTTATTAAGTAAAATTTTAAATTTTTAAAAAATAAAATTTTTTGCCTATAAAATCGTGCGATTTGATTGGTCGAAGCAGGGGGTGCGACATGTCATGGGTGCGACAAATTTATTTTCCCTATTTAATATTTTATAAAATAATCCAATACTACAACCTAGTAAAATAATTAGGGAGTTTTATCTTTTAAGATAATTGTAAAATTCTTGATTTATAAAATGGGCTTATACTACCAGCTAGTAATTTAATTTATACATAAATATTTAGTTATGCTTTATTTAATATTTATAAAATACTGTAATCTAATACTTACAGCCTAGTAATTTAATTTACATATAGATAATTAGAGGGGTTTATCTAATAAGATAATTGTAAACTTTTTGATTTATAAAATGGTCTTATACTCACCAACTAGTAATTAATTTACAATATATAATTAGCGATGTCTTATTTTATAATAAAATTACAAAATTTTAATTTATTAGTCTTATTCTCACCAGCTAGTAGTTTAATTTATATATAAATAATTAGTGATGCTTTATTTAATAGTAGAATATCGTAAGTTTTTAATTATAAAATAATCTAATACTTACAACCTAGTAATTTAATTTACATATAGATAATTAGAAGCACTTTATCTTATAAGATTATTATAAAATTTTAATTTATAAAATAATCTTATACTCACCACCTAATAATTAGAGTCATTTATTAATGATATTATTATAAAAAAGTGATTTATAAATAATATATTGCTATAAAATGTCAATTTATAAAATAGACTTGCCTAATAATTTAATTTACATATAAATAATCAGAGATATTTTATTTATTAGTATAGATTTTTACTTCATAAAATATTCTTGCACTCACCAACTAGTAATTAATTTACATTAAATAATTAGCGATGTTTTATTTTATAATAAGATTACAAAATTTAATTTGTTAGTCTTATACTCACTAGTAAGTAGTTTAATTTATATAAATAATAAATGATGCTTTATTTAATAGTAGATTATCGTAAGTTTCTAATTTATAAATAATCTAATGCTTACAGCCTAGTAATTTAATTTACATATAGTTAATTAGAAACGCTTTATCTTATATAAGATTATTGTAAATTTTTAATTTATAAAATAGTCTTATCTTCACTACCTAATAATTAGAGTTATTTTATTAATGAAATTATGATAAAAATTTTTATTTATAAATAGTCCGAGATATTTTATTTAATAAGATTTATTTAATACCTCGTTTTATTTTATACGCCCAGTAATAATTGCAATGTATTCTTACAGATAGATCTGTTAATATTTCCCTCCAAAAATTATTATTATCTCCGTGATTCAGTCAGCCTGACGAAATGAATCTGCTAATGCTTTCTAGTTTTGATTCTAGAAGAATATAAACAAGATCCGAGATTCAATGAAGTCAGGATGATGAAGTTGCAAGTTGAATTTTTAATACTTTTCTTCTTCTGATCTAATATGATCGGATGACAAATGCAAGGATCCAAGATTCAAAAAAGTCTGCGTCTACTAATGCTTTTCCCCTTCGTATCCAGGTTCATTATAATAATAATTTATAGATATCGAGGATATTCTTGCAAAGTACGTTTGTTAATGCTTTTCTTTCTTCTTATCCAATATTATTACAGCAAGATTCAAATAAGTCAATGTGGTGTTTTGCAAAGCATTTTTAAATGTTTTTCCTACCTCTGGTCCAAAATTATTAAATCCTATGTCCAAAGAAATTAGAGTGATATTCCTGAAAGTGCATCTGCTAACGCTTTTACTCCTTCTGATACTATTAATACTCAATATGATCGAAGTAATGTCCTTGTAAAGTGCATTTGCTAACACTTTCCTCCTTCTGATATAATCTTATTGGATGACCAATTTTCATTATTTAAGACCAAGATTCAAGAAAATCAGCGCAGTGTTTTGCAAAGTGCATCTGCTAATGCCTTTCCTCCTTCTGATCCGAGTTTGTTTTCATCAATTCCAAAGAGATCAAATTAGTATCATGCAAAGTGCACTTGCTAAGATTTTCCTCCTTATTGCTCAAAATAATTGTTACTAATATCCAAAGAGATCAAGATGACATCTTTACAAAGTGCATTGGCTAATACTTTTCCTCCTTCTGATCTAAGATGATTTCATTAAGATCTAGAAATACTAACGTAGTGTTTTTACAAAGTACATCATCAAATATTTTCCAACTTCTGATCTGAGATTATTATAACTAATATTCAATAAAATCAATGTGTATTTTTGCAAAGTGTATCCACTAACGCTTTCCCCCTTCTGATACAAGCTTGTTACAATGAAGATTCCAAATCATTCAAAGTATTGTCCTAACAAAGTACATTTGCTTATGCTTTCCTACTTCTGATCCAATATTACTGGAATTCTTATAAAAGATCTTCTATTGCCTCATATTTAAAATTATTAAAGTCATAAAACTTATAAAAGTTATAGTCAGTGTTTAAAATTCAATGATCTCAGTGTTCTCAAAGAACTTTACACAATTTTTGTGAAAATAAATTATTAAAATATGTTCTCTATTTAAGAACATTCAATAAATTCTTTTAATATTAAAAAAATTTAATTTTCCTATATAAAGAACATTAAAATTTTACTGAGAACATTAAGTATAGTAATTAAAAATGTTCTTTTTGAGAACATAAAACCAAATTTGAATTTATACCAAAAAGGTTACAAGTATTACTTGATTACAAATAATTTTATTGAGGCTTAAATATTTAAAATTCTTACTAGTTTTTAGAACATTGCAATTAAAGAACATTTAACGGCATTTCAATCCTACAACTTTTTTTATATTTTTTATCATGAAGCCAATTTCTAACACCGTCATACAAATAATTTTTAATGATTTAATTTAAATTTTTATAATAATAAATTTCAATTGGTTAAATTAATAAATTTAAAAACCAATTTTTTCAACAACTATCTAATTAAAATTAATTAAAATTTTTTTTATAAATTCATTATAACCACTATATTAATATATATAAAATTTAAAACTATATATTTAAAAATGATCAAGATATTGATTTACTGACAAAACTTTTCATCCAACTCATGTAAATTGAGATTTTTGGTGTTACTTTCATTTGCGTGCAAATTTAATCTAACAAACTTTTTCTAATCTCAAATAAAATATTCCTCAAAATTTTTTTCAACCCAAAAATCAAATTCCAACATTTTGCTCAAATTTTTTTTTATGCAAAATCCAAATTTCAATGTTTTCACCAAATTTTTTCTCATTCAAATAAAAATTTCTGGAAAATTTTTACCAAATTTCAACGTTTTTTCATCAAACTATTTCTCACCCCAAATAGGATTTCTGCTAAATTTTTACCAAATTTCAATGTTTTCATCAAACATTTTCACCTCTCAAATAGCATTTTCTGTAAAATTTTTCTAACTAAAACAAAATTTCAACGTTTTCACCAAACATTTTCTCAAATAAGATTTTTGAAAAATTTTTTACAAACTAACACCAAATTTCACATTTTCTAAAAATCAATCAAATTTTTTTGCAAAAGTTTTTCAACCTAAAAACAAAATTTTCAAACTTTTCTCATCTCAAATAAATTTTCACAAATTTTTTTCAAATTAAAACCAAATTTCTACATTTTCTAAAATCAATCAAATTTTCCACAAAATTTTTTCTACCTAAAACTAAATTTTTTTTTTTAAACTTTGGAAATCTCGCTAGTGCATCCTTTATTAAGACTTTGCAATGATACATGAATATACAAATTGTAACGAAGATACAACTAGCCACTCATACACTTTTGGTGTCTAATTTAAGTAGTCCGCCCGAAGGTTCTACACTAGCTGCCATACCTACAACCCGCTATGGGTGTTGCCTATTTAAACCCTTTGATTATCAATTGTTTACCCATTCATACTTAACAAGTTAAATGCCCGACATCCCTTGGCTGCTTTTAAAGTGCCCAGAAGCGATTTGCCGCACCAGACCTAATCTACTTAATTCGATGTATCTGGAAGTTTAACCTCATGATCCATGTCCCACACACTTCAATACAAGGTTTTTTAGCCACCTATCGGTAGCCGAATAGGCACTTATTAGATTCATTCTGATCCCGGTTACCCACCTTCTTTTGGTAGTACCGTTATAGATCTTCACTATTACCTTCTAATTCGGGACTTGCCAAACTGGTTTCCATTTCTCCGGTTCTCTGGATTTTTCAGTATAACAGTAACACCATTGCGCCGTAGCTCCCATTCAAGATGGTGGAACCAAGATAACAGGCTTTTAACCCAACCGATCTGAGCCACATGGTTACTGAACACAGGCCTATATTCAAAATGTCAACAGTGAGATTCGAACTGTCGACCTGCCACTTGGGGGTGACACCTTGACCACTTCTCTAAGGCGCCACACCCTAAAACTAAATTTTAACTTTTTCGCCAAACTTTTTCTCATCTCAAATAAATTTTCCATGATATTTATTTCAAACTAAAATCTAATTTCTATGTTTCCAAAAGTTGTTCCATTTTAAACAATTATTATTTTACTGAAAAAATTTATCTCTAAAATCTTTTGTTATTTATGTAATGAAGATTTGTTTTCTTGCCTTTTAGTTAACAGTAATTTGTAAACTTAATTATACCAATACTTTGGCACTACCAAAGAATCAAGTTTGATTCACCAAAGTTTATTGATTTACTATTTCTTTTTCTAAATGACAAAGAAAGAACTTCATTAATCAGTTATAATGTTGTTCTCCCATCTAAAATTACTCTAACTGAAAACTATACCAATTTAATTAAAACTATTTCCCACGATTTGTATAATAGCATTAGAAATTGGACTTGTGAAAATGTGATGATCCAAATATAATAGCAGTACAAGAAGTATATATTAAGTATTTGTTAGTTCAAATGCTTCTATGCACTGCAGAAAACCTGAATCGCATTGTTCTAGTGGATATAGATTGCTATTTATTAAGGCTACAAAATAGCAAAATCACTTCTATTAACTTATGCTTATCTGACAATGTTCATAATAAGTTTAGAGCGAATGCTATCGATTCATTCGCAAAATTAATTAATGAAAATCCATTGTTCAAATCGATAAAAATAGTTGCTTACAAACTTGGTTTTAGATGATTTACAAAATTAATTAAAATACTTGATAAAACCAAAACCATAGAAGATTTAAAGTTTTATAGTCATTAGCTTAGTAACAAGTCAGATGTGTTGTTGTCAGAATATATGTTAAGTTCTATGTTGTTGATTTCCATTTGCCTATACAAAAATAAAATGCTAAGTTCTGAAGAATCTGTGGTATCTGTTTGGGAAATGCTCTTTGTGAGAATAACTCTGTAAGATAGACAATGAAACAATTTAAAACTATATAACAATTTTTTATGAAATATCTAAAAATTTTAGGCTTAAACTGTATTGCTTATTGTATTAATATTGCATCTAAAGATATTCTAAATATGTATTAAAATATTTGAATTATAATAATTAAATTATTAATATATAATTTTTTTTAGAGCATAGTTTTGCCTTGTATTTTATAAAAAGACATAATAAAATTTAACAAATCATATTAGCTAAAAGCATATCTGTAGCAAGCAATTCATAAAATTAAATATTCCTAGTGGTAAATTAAGAAATTATAGACACAAAAATAATATCAGCATACAAATACACTTTATCTATTTTGTTAACTTGAGTATGCACTTATTAAAATAATAGATTATTATTTTATAAACTATAATAAATTATAGCCATTTTGATTTAGTTAGATTGATGAGTATACACTTATTAATATTGTTATAGAACAGGTTTCTAAATTCTAAAAGCTAGAAAGTTCTAAGTGTTCTTATTACTTTATTACTTATTGGATTATTGTTTTATTACTTTATTGTTTTATAGTTTTATAGTTTTTATTATTTTATTGTTTTATTGTTTTATTGCTTTATTACTTTATTGTTTTATTGTTTTATTACTTTGCTTTATTGCTTTATTGTTTTATTACTTTATTGTTTTATTACTTTTCAAAAGATATATAAACCCTAGCTTTCTGACCTTCTACACATTAGCTTTTTAGCTTAGACTCAGATTTCTCTTATCTTCCCTCACACATTTAAAAATAGTTGTATTTCTTAAATATTATTATCTGAATAAATAAAATATATTTTTGTTAAATAAATAATACTCTTGTTATCTAATAAATATAAACTGAACCACTCCAGTGAAGTAATATTCCACTTCCACACTACTTCATATCTTCTCTGACCCTTACAAGATCGCTGTGTGCTGTGTTGCAAGTACTATATTGAAGGCTATAGTTGCTTGTAGCAATATAATATAAATTATAGCAATTTGATTTAGTTAATTATTTGTTATATTTTGTAAAAATTTTTATCAATAAAAGGAACATATATAGATTCTAAAATAAGTCTTGCAAAATATGCCAAAGTTGAAGTAATTTTCTTATTGTAATTACAGGACTTCTAGAAAAAAATTATACAAATTATTGATCCAAATAAATCAACAATAGCTATAATTTTTTGTAATGTTTTAGATTTATAAATAATTAAATTTTATTTTATAATATGTAGGCTGTGAATAAAGAATTTGATATTAAGTACAAATCATACTGTTAAACAAATTAGAAGCTACCTTATTTTTTCTGATCAAAATTTTGGTTAAAATTTTATCTCCAATTTGAACTGATATTATAAACTTGGAAGCCAATTAACAACACACACAAATTGCTTTATACTATTTGTTAATTTAGCAGCCGCTATTAAAAAATTTCAAGTTCACAAATTAATAAATTTTAAAAATTATTATAAGCATGTTTTTAACAAAATATGGAATACTTTTAATAAAAATTTATTTGCATGTATAGTTTCTTCACCTAGGCTATCAGGATATGTATAATTTTGAAGTTTTTTAATAAATTAAATATATATCGGTCAATGCAATTTTATTAGATGCTGGTTTATGCAAAAGTCAATTTCAAATATTGCAAAAATTGCAATTCAAATATAAAAAACTGATGGATATAATGAATATGTATAGGTGAAACTTATTGCATATATGTGATTGTTTTGAGAAAAAAAGATGAACTTGACTTGCCCTATAGTTTTGAAACTAATAGCCCATTGATGTAGTGGATAACAAATTATACTGGCCTAAATCTATTGGAAAACTTGTTAAAATTTTTTCAATTATATATTCCGCTTACTATAAAAGAACATTTTTATTTTTAAGCTGGATATATAGGGCACTTGCCTTGAAAATAGGGTTCTGAGGTCCTCCAAACAAAATTGAAATTTTAGTTAAATCTTAATTTATGAAACACAAAGCTCATTTGTGCAAACTTTATAACCGGTTAACTTAATATTAAAAGAGTTATAGAAGTCCAGAAATTTGACGGAAGATTTTTGGGTATCTAAAAATAGAATGGAAATGATCAAAATTAAATTTTTACAAAAAGTTCTTAAAAATTATTTGTTCATTTTTTTTTATTGATTTTCTCTATATAAATTATGGTAGTAGAAATGACATTACAAGCTCGATTGTGACAACTTTTAATGAACCATGACTATATTTCATATATATAAATTTAATAACTACGAATAAATCTAAGATTTTAAATCAATCTTTCTCAAGACTTGGAACACCTCAACTTCATCGATTTTTATATCACCATTGAAATCTCTAAGCCGTTTTTCATTTTCATAACATATACCGGCGCCATTATAATGCCATGTCCTATCGTACTTTGTCATAAAGAAATCATGACCAAATACTGGTCCATTGTCGAAATAACATCCAATTGCACTACCTTCACCGATTGTTCTACTAAGAATAGAGTTTGGTTTTAATGAAAAAATAAAACTAAGAGGTGTTCTTAACCATTTCATTTGATTATCAGATGACCAGCTTAATGGATTAAAACCACCAAGTATTTCATTTTTATTAGCAGTCTTTATAACGACCACAGTGCTAATTAAATGATCACACAATTCATGAAACGATTTACATGAAAATCCATCTCTACTTCCTCTATAGAGTAATCTAAACCTGTAAGGTATTTTTGAAATTTCATATGTATATGTCGAACGATGATAATCAATCCATGATGAAATCTTTGCAATATGTCCATAATTCATAATGTCAGAAAATGGATCGTTGGGAGAGATCTTCTACAGACAGTATAATAAAATAATTGAAGAGATAGTTAGATTTTGTTAAGAGTCATAATCATTGTTTGTACAGCTAAAAATTTAGCTTACCAGTACCGGTTGATTATAAACATTCTGATGTCCAATTTTTTCTGTCAACTTTGGAAAATATTTATTTGCATAAGATTGTAAATAATACTTAAGAGGAAGATAAAAAAAAAAAATTAGGTCGGAATGTTATTTTGATAAATATATGTCACTCTAGATATGCTGACATCTTGATAAATGTCGGTATAACATACTGTATCGACATTTTTGAATTTTTTTTTTTTATTAACAAATTTGTCGGTATATCCAGAGTAACGTGTAATATAAATAAATCTTACCACAAAATCGGCATTATGCTGTGAAATGAAATTATGTGCCAATTCATGACAAAATGTAAAGAACCAATATACAATATTTTTATTAAAAGGACGTCCATTTTCTATGTCGCATTTTAAGTTGAAAAACAAGGTTTTGTTACGATTAAAAGCAATTGTTGTTGAATCATCATCATAAAATATGTTAATTTTGTTTCTTGGAAGTTCAAAAATTTCAGCAACATTAACAAGAACATTAATGAATTTTTTTATATTTTGTTCCATAGTAACTGTAGGAAATAAAAGAATAGACAAATCTAAAGTATCTTTAATATGAAGTTCAATATAATCTACAGTTTTAACATAATTTAAAGGTGAATCTATTTCGAAAATAATAAAAAATAAATAAATAAAAATTATTCATCACTTTATCACATAATAAAAACGTTCATGTTACCATAATATATTTCTTCAGTAACAAAAGTTTCCACAGGATTATTGTTTGTTGGGATGGATTGATTATAGTTTGATTTGCAAGATGTGATCCCTTCAAGTAGCATATTATCGAATTCATCAGTAGATAATTGTTTTATTGGTTTTGGTGGGGTTGGTGATTCATCAATCTCATCAATCTTTACATTTTTAATATTCACACTTATATTTTCAGTAGGATAACCAAGTTGCTGAAGTTGTTCTATTGAAGAGGTTAAATAAAGGTACAAATTTGTGCAATGTTGTCTTTCAGGACGACGATGAATACGTTGAACTAATGCATTTGCAATATCCGTGTAATTTTCATTAGTAATATAAAGAATTAATCTGTTTTCGCTCTCCGAAATACAAGCAGAAATTTGATTTGTCTTTGTTTCATTCTTAGGAATAAGCACATAGTTCATATTAATTTGATCAGTTTGCTTAACTTGTAATTTTTCTATCCATGATATATCATTCTTTAAATCTCCACCTTTAATACCAGAATAATACCAAGGTACTCGTTCCAAAATTTTCTCATTTACTTTATGAGAAATACTTGAGATCCTTTCTTTAGCAATATGTTGAGGTGTTGTACTGACTTTAGCATCAAGAGATTGACTTCCCAATATCTTGACAAGGAAAAATATACATATATATATAAAGTTATATATATATATTTATGTATAAATTATTACAATCTTTATAAGACGTTAACATAAATTAATAAAATTAACATATTGCCAAAGATTACATACTTTATAAAATTTTTCTACACGATCTGTAAATGGACAAATTAATGGATTAAATATACTTCGATATTTATCATTATCATTTATAAAAATATCTTTAGCGCAGGCTAATTCATAAACATCTGTCGTTGTTCCAGAAATATCCATTTCTTTCTTTATACCTAACAAGATTGGACACCATCTCATTGTATCAAGTATTCCAGGTTTTAGTTTATTTAAATATTCATAGTTGTGCGCAATAGTTCCTAAGAAATTATTATATGAATCCTTATTACTAAGTTTTGACCAGAATTCCCTAGATGACTTAATAAGGTATTCTGCTAAATTTAATGCAGATGGTTCTTCTTTTACTCCACAATCTTTTAGAAATTTATTTGCAATTTCACCAAAATCAACACATTTAAATATATCTACATAACTTAATGAATAAAATTCGTGTCAAGTTTACAAATCAATATCAAAAAATAAATTACAAATGAAGTTATTTATAATATTTACGTACTCTTCATTAAATACTTTGAAAAAACATTCTTCAGGCTTATGATAAGTGATTTTATATGACGAAACCTTTTCTTGAATAGGTATAAAATTGATATTCTGAAGTAATTTCCAATTTGATTCACTTTCATGTGTTGCAAAATACATGAATTCAAAAATTTCTTTTACATTGTCCATGTTTGGAAGATTTTGTACCAATTTATCCCGTAATAAATTGTGATCAGGATATTTTTTAACACCAATTTCTTTAGCCAAAAAACATAAATCTTGACGTAAAACATTAAATCCCATCTTTGTACAATGAGGATTCGAATAACACTCTGATGGTTTCGCATAAATATTATTAATACATGGTAAAAATTTTATATCAACCATATTTGCATTATATATTTCTGAATATTTTTCCTTGAAATTTTTGACAAAATATTGAAGTGCTTTCTCACGAAGTTCAAGAGGTTGAGATTGTTCTGCAAGTTGAAAAATAGTTTGAATAGATGGATATTCTTGTAACCCAAGTCCAATGATAAATTTAGCTGAAATATATGAATTATTTGGTTAATTAAAAAAAATAATAAATTGAATTAAAAATAATTTATAAAGTTATTGTAGATTGTTTATTGTTGAATGAAATTTTTTCCATTCACTTACCTTTATCTGAATTTTTGCTCCAATACCCTTTCCAATTTATTATTGGCAATTCAAGCTCTTTATTATTATAGCACGGGGTATATAAATCTCTTGCCAAATATCTCTGAACATTATTCACGGATTTATTACTATCAGTACACTCCTTTATCCAAATTTTGGCATTTTTTAATTTTTCAATATCAATATCTTTAAGATCTCCAGAATACTTTGCAAAATATTTCAAAAGCTCCATGTGATCCAAATTTTCACTATTAACTAATCGATCGAAAACAACTTCTAATTCAACATACTACCGTATGTAAATTGTATATTTATAAGTATGTAATGGATGAATTTATTATATTATATTATATTTCTTACCTTATTTATTCCAATCTCTGTGAAAAATTTTTCGTCCCCTTTTATGCTAACGTTGGGTAAATCTGAAAACAATGTTACATCAGGAAAATATGTTTTAGAAGGTCTTTTCACACCAAATTGAGTCGGAATACATTCTATATTAGATAATATTTGACATATGGCGAACTGATCTTCCTTTTTTGTATTTTTAAAGCCACGTGAAAGAGTACTTATAAATTCTTCGGCAAAAACTGGATTATTTTTGAAATTATATTTTTCAACAATATATCGTGCCCATGTAACTAATGAAAGCTCTGTCCAATTTCTAAATAAAATGAATATAACAGTTATTTCGAGAAATTTAAAACAAATTGAAAGAAAAAATTTAATGACATATTACTATACCTAAAATATTGTTTAAATATATCCAGCTTATTATTAAAATGTTGACTAATAGCATATGGTAGTACATTGGATGGTACATCTAAACCTGGACTAATAATTGCAGGATTCTGGAAATGACGAATATTTTTTAAATGTAAAACTTTATTTTCAATATTAACATTAGCCAGTTGCATAAAGTTGTTATAATCTGTTATTGAGAAATTTCTTGTTATCCACCATTTCATCAAGGCTATCATTTCATCTACATCCAGAATTCGTTTTTTCAATTCTTCAAATACGTCATTTATTGAAATTTGTTCAATGAGATTCAAAATACTATTTGCTCTATAAAAAAATGATTCACAACGATCCATCATGAGTTTCGGAACAACTGGTGTAGTTTTAATAAATGCTGTCATCTCTGGATTGGGTAACCGTATCAAATTAATGGGTTTGACACCATGAGTAGATAATATAGACAATTGTGATGAACAACATCTATAAAATTGATATTCAATTATGTTTCCTACTTTAGCATCTGGAGTACTTTGCTCAAAGGTAAAATGATTGAGAATGCGCACTGAAAGTTCTTCAAGCATTAGTTGATCGTCACCTGATCTATGTTGGTACAGTTGTGAGATTTGATTCATCTCATCTTCGTATAACACACGGCACAATACTCCAATAGAACACAACATTTCTGTATTATAAATTGAGAGTGTTTTTTCGGCAAAATCAATCGATTCACGCTCAACCTAAGATAAATTATTATAAAAACTTCATATCATATACTGTACATGAATGAAAAAATAACACATTTATAATACATACAGTTGGTATGACACGAGCTGCAAAATTTATAGAATAACTAGTTGTTTGATGCGTTCTAAAACCAATGAATATATTTCCTTGTTCGGGATATGGCAATAAATCCTTGAAAATATCGAATGTCATATCAGATGATCTAGAGAACATGGGAAGAATAGCCTGTATGGTGGTTTTGCTTGGTGGCTTTTTCTTTGTTAACCTTTCCATTTCAAGAAGAAAATTTACGTTGAATCTGAACTTTCAAATTTCCACTAGCAATTTGAAAATACACGGACACACTTTTTTTTTCATGATTGCTGGATGATACTGTTCTAGGAGTGGTAGTAACTTCGAATTTAACGGTCTGAATATTGACTGATTCAAGATTAAACAATTTTTCTGGAGATTCTCTCTTTATATTAGAATTGATTTTAATTGATCGAGGGTGACCAATGACTTTTTTCGAAATATTGAATAATTCATTTTCATTATAATATACCGAAATCTGACGAAGATTGGTTGTGAATCCCTGCAAATAAATAAGGATATATTATGAGAATTATTCTCGCATGATCATGAATGATCATGAAATTGAAAATCATACCAATGAAGTTGTCAAAAAACGAAAGAATTCGTCCAAGTTAGGGAGCTTAAATAAAGAAATCAAATTAGACACAAATATAATTTTTATCAAATTAAAGAAACATTAATACCTACCTTCAAAGGATTTCTCACATCCATTAAAAATGTAGTCCATTTAGAATCACTGTTTTTGATGGGGCCGTGTCTCACATACAACTGATCACCTTGCCAATAAAATGTCATACCAAAATTACCGGAAGATACACTGTAATTGCAGTAATCGCAGTATTAAGTATAAATAATTGTTGTCACACGTTCAATTAAAAACATATGGGCAATGGCAAAATTAATAATATGGATTTTCTAAGTTGTAGCAATATATTGCGTTCAAATACTAAGTTGCAATAAATTCTGCCATATATGCCTGCTGGAATACCAAAATTCAGTAATTTTACCGTCAACTATATATGACATCTTTCATTATTAAGCATTTAATTTAAATGCAATTAATAATCTAACAAAATACAAGTGGTTTAATTTAATACTGTAGTTAGGAAACTTACAATGGCTCCTCACAGACAGAAAATACTGAATAAAATCCAACACCGAAGGCACCGATCTTATAAATGACAATTAAAATTAAAATTATAGAACGAATTACAATGACTCTTAAAATAAACAGAAATACCTTTTGTTCATCCGGATTTCCTTCCGCAATTTTCTTTAATCGGTCCCAATCTTGTTGCCTAAAATTCATCCCATTATTTTTAAAAAGCAATCTCGAATAATGTCCTCCTTTGGTACCCTCAAATATTATTTCAACAGATGAAGATGTTGCATCGTCTAAAAAAAATCAGGTATTTATATCAGAGTTATATGAAAAATAATACATTTTACTTTAAAATCCGAACCTGAATTCTGCAATAATTCCCGAAATACAGCAAACTTGGTCGAATATCTATGAGATTTTTTTAAAAAAAAAATTAGCACAAAAAAAGTTATGTACTAATAGGAAACTTAAAAATTTACCTTGACAACATTTTATCGATCAAACATCTTTGGTTGACTTTAACTCGACATTCATATTTCGAATTTGACATCAATTGGTTTTTGAAAGTGTCAAGACTCATATTTGAGTTTTTCGATTTATAGGATGGAATGAATTTTTGCATAGTAAAGTTATATTATCTATTCGAATAATATTGTTTTTTTATTTTGTAAGTATGAGTACTCTTTTGATAAAGTAACTTCATTTAGGGCGTTCTTAAAGATATTTATTTACTTGCGTAGGTGATACAAACAAAAAAGGAATAACAACAAAAGCATACATATTTGTGTCAAAATTAAGTTCATAACGCTTTTATTAAATTTTATTTTCATGATTTTTCCGTTTTCATTCAATTTTTGCTTCGCTATTCTGGGATAATTTCCATATTTAGCCTATGTTATAGCAAATATGTTACACAGTTCTGCAACTCTCATTTAACAGTTTCCAAATATTTCATTCACCTGTAGTCATTGATTTTTTTCCTTAATAAGATGTCCTAAAAACGGCTAAATGCTAAAAGTGGAACTATACCGGAGTGCGCGATTCTCGGTATCTAATCACCTTTTGATTTTCGTATTAGTGTGTGCATCGATGATTTGGTGTGAACTTAAAATATTGATTAAAAATACTTTATAGTTACAATATGTGTTGTAGTGAATAACCCAGTTACACACGGATTCATATTCCGTGTGTGTAACGGGTTATCCAACACCCATATAATAACTATTTTATTGCATGGTGTCTGACGTAACAATCCCGTACCAATAAGTAAATAAAATAGCACGGGTTGTAACATAAGACCCGTGCAATTGATTTGAGTATTGCAACTTATATCTCGTTTTTTGATTTATATCCTATAGTCTTATTGACTTGTGTATTACCGGTATACAGTACAAAATACGGAGAGTATGGAGTTAAGTGTCCGTGTGCAACTGATTGGGTGCATTTCTCGTGACTTTGGATTTCTATATTTTTCAGCGCTTAGTTCGACGTTTGTGTTACGCTAAATTACTTTTCTGGGAAAAGTTTATTGAATTGTCGTTTGAATTTGGTCCTTTGATTTCAACTTTTTTAGTAATTTGGGGTTTCACAAATTTCAACCGACATTATTTGTTAGTTAGTTAGTTAGCGCTTAGAAGCAATCATTCGACGTTTGTGTTACGCTAAATTACTTTTCTGTGGGGTCGTCTAAAGCCATGTACCCACGTGATATTTTCGTGTAAATCAACCAAACGGAGTCGCTAAATTTTGTTTACACGGATCAGCCCGAAGAAGTCAAAAAAACAAAAAAACGCAAGAACATAAAAATGGCATTCTAAACCTATTTTGGGCCATTAATAAAAAATGTCGGGAAGGTAGTTTTACCTATACTTGTTCTAACCCTAACCCCAACCCTAATGCTAAACAGACTCTGATACGAATTTTAACTAAAATTTCAAAAAATCACGTGGGTACATGGCTTTAGCTATCCCCTTTTCTGGGAAAAGTTTATTGAATTGTCGTTTGAATTTGGTAATTGATCTTTGATTTCACCTTTTTTAGTAATTTTGGGTTCTCAAATTTCAACCGAATGTATAATATATTTGCACTAAGCTCTGCTCATGTTATGCTCATACACTGCTCATGTTCTAGCGCTCAAAAATTTTTTTCGCTATAGAACAACTGATGTATATATAATAAAATAATTTCAAATAAAGATTAAAAAGGGGAATAATTATTGCTTGCATAATTTTGTGATCCCTATGATTAAATTAAATAAGGCCAGACCAATTTAATTCGGTGGTTTACGTTACCCCCCCTCTTTTTTTCCTCCCCCCTCTTACTTATAGAAATCACTTAATAAATTCGACAAAGAATCTGATTGGTCATTTGAGGTACTGTACTTAAGCCAATTTTATATAAAATACAAGACTTGAGTGCCATTTCGGTAACAATGAAAAGAGAGTTGGTTGTGTTGGAATTGTCATGATTTTTATCATGGTTTCTATAAAAAAATTCTGTTACAAACCTATTCGAGACATAATACGTTTTAAGTTTGAGTTTGCATCGAAATTATTTTGATTTCTATAGTAAAAATTCTCATACAAAGTTTGCTCGCTATTCATATAATATGGTTAGGGTTAAATTACGTAGTTCACGTTGGAATTCTTATAGTTATATCACGAGTTACGATTACACACCTTACTATGTGTGGCGTAGTTTCTGAAGATGCACTTAGTAAAAGGGTATAAATAAATGGGATCTTTGCTAGGAAAATCACCCTTCGAGATTTTCTGATCGGGCAAATTCGGACCAACTTAGACTAGAATATCGGTTCTTATTTACGTGTAAATCAGCCATTATTTTATTGATTCTATAATAAACTATAGAATCAATAAAGTAAAGGCTAATTTACATGTAAATAAGAACCGATATTCTGGTCTAAGTTGGTCCGAATTTGCCCGATTGGAAATCTCGAAGGGTGATTTTCCTAGCAAAGATCCCAAATGACGAGATAAATGACGAGATATATAATGATTTGAAAACAGCAAAGGTGAATCGAAAATATAATTCGAGTGACTCACGTGATCATGCGATCGATCAGGGAATCAGAGTGTTGGGCAGGGTTAATGAGATCGGGTACAAAGGGTACTGTTGCATCTAAAGTAGCCCTTATCTAAAAACTCCTGACTAAAATCAAGCCCCATCTTCATGCATGCATTAAGTCGAATTTGAGTCAGGCGCTACTTTAAATGTACCAACGTTATCCATATCTCAGTTAGGCGAGACCAATTCGATTCGGTAGTTTACATTACCCTTTCTATTAGTAAATTTTTTTAATATTTTTGAGATACATGTATAGTTTGGTAATTTAGGCGGAGAATTTAATGCCGGGTGGAATTAAGATAATTAAGATTAAAAATTGGAAGGTTCCGAAACTTTCCGATGTAACGTAAACCACCGAATTAAATTGGTCTCGCCTAATTTGCGATTGTCATTGCTAAAGCCGGCTAATTTATCATAAACCTGAGCCGACACTCCTGATAAATTGGCTGGCTTTAGCAATCGCAATCGCAAAAACGATCATTTAAATATAAAAAATTAATCATAGACGTCATAAAATTATGAAACCGCAAGATTTACATAAATAAATATATATTTATGATAATAGATTTAACACCCCATTTTTCGTTCCAATAAAGTTTATGATTAGACAGGTGATTCTTAAAATCGATCTGCATAAATCAATTTATTCTTATCGATTACAGTATCTTAAGGATAGCTCAGTAGCTAACTCTTCTAATTCTTTGTATTCTTCTTGGCTTGCCATGTTTTTATTTTTCTTGTATTTACCATGTTTGCCGTAAATTCTTCATAGTTTGTATTTTCTATTTAAAATTTTATGTTCATTGAAATTATTTTTAACGATTAATAATTGAATTATCAAATACATAAAAAGTATCGATAGATTTAGTGATTAATCATTGTTTTTATGTACTCTAGTATAAAAATTTTATAGCGATAAAAAGATCAAATTATTCACCTGATAGCGATAATAGTTTCACAAAAGTTACCTGCAGGAATACGTAATAACGATAGAATCCTCCGTTACCGTTACAGGTCTATTATGTACACTATCTATGTATGAAGAAAGTGACGAAAATCTTCTATGATAACGGTAAGTTCTTACTTTATAACAATAATTCAGCTCAATATAATTGTTTAGATCGAATATTCTTATGCGTATTTATTAATTATCCCTTACAAACGATAGATGATGTAATCAACTATTTGATTAAATCATCGATTGGATCATTTTCTATGGTAATTTATTCATTGTTGCAGATCATAATTTAAAATGAAATCTACATTTTCTACTTAACCTACTAGCCTTCTAAAACCACTAATACTTGTTTATTATAATTTTCTTTAAAACTAACCCTAACTCTAGACCCCTAACTAGTGTTTGAAAAATTCAATTTTTAAATTAGTTGCGCGCTGCAATTAAATAAAAAAAATAGTTGCGGATTATAAAAATTTATAAAAATTTAGTTGTGCGCATAAGCATTTAATCGAAATTTATAAGTAAAATTTGCAAATTTATGTGCGGAAAGCATATGCACTTCAGATTTTGGTTGCGGAAATTTAAAATTTGTTGTGGTCCGCAGATTTCGCAACCCAATTTCAGACACCTAAAAAATGCACCCCAAAAAAATTTAGGTTTCGAGATTTTATATTATAATTTCATTTTAATCTGGATTTCATTATAATCTGCCACATTTATTAATTGCTTAGAAATTATTGTTAAATGATTACTGCACTGATAAAAATTAAGAATTATATAATCTATTAATAACAACCATAAAAATTACACATTTTATCAATGACGATAATAATAATTATAAACATATTGGCAGATTTACACGATTGGGCCTTTTTTCAAGACCCAGTTTTCATATAATTTTGCAATTCAAACCACCTTATCTCTAAGATCTAATGTGCTAGCGCTTATCTAAAGCATAGCAGAAACTCGTATTTTGACAGAAAATCACGGGTTATAACATTTGTGTGATTGGCTAATTGATGTAGATTCAAACGTGATTATTGACCAATCAAATCAATTAAAAATTCTTTCGATACGCGAATTACGCGAAAAACTGAATTTATTATTAATTAAGTAAAGCATTTTTAATACTAAAGTAATTTTATTATATTTTTCGACTATTAGATTTTACTGAAAACACGTTACATCTAACATGTTACTACTACATAGTCTATACTACTGTAATTAAATCACCCCATCGTATTTATTATACTACATATTAGAGGTAGTTGGATATAATACATATATGTGTCGTAGTTCGGTAAAATAAATCGTGTTAAAGTATTTATAATGCGTAGCCTGTTTAATAAATGTATAAAATTTTATGTTAGTATAACATTCACGGTTTAACAATTTATAAATCTATTGTTTGACTTCATAATTTAAACGTAGTAGAAACTCAATAAACTCTGCCAATTACCAAACGCCCTACCTTTGTTCTTATGAAAACTCTTTGGGGAAAGCGATTGAAAACAATTGGAAAAGATTTGCTGCTAAAGACACTCAAAATGAGAAATTTTACTTAACAACATGTGTACCTTAAGTTTAACTTATTATAGGTAAATGGATCGTGAAAATGCCAGGTTTTAGACTACAAACATATATCAGATTTTCAATTATCCATATAAATAATTTGTGTAACATCACTTTCAGAATCTATCGGATACGAGTTTCTGCTATGCTCTTATCTAATGGGTTTATTTTTATTTGTTGATCATCTGATCATCATCTGAACAATGAATTTTTGTAAACAATCGAATTTTGGGGACCATTTTTAGGGCCCAATTTCAATTCCATAACTCTGCCGATATGATAAATCATATTGATATTTGCATAGATCTTTTTCATTAATATTTATAAAGATAATTCTTTATTGTTACATGCTTCAATTTTTTTTATGTATTAAAGTCTGCTCGATATGTAAGTATTGAGGCAGATTTTGTCTCAAATCAATTTAGACTCAATCATGTGACAGACCTTTTAGGGTCATATATTCGATCAATTGATTGATCGATTATCAATCAAGGGATGTAAGTATAAGAGTAAGATACAGTACAGTTTAAGTGAATTAGAGTAAGTATGAGGTAATCATTGTGTAATTGTTCAAAGGATATTTTAGTATCATTGAGGTTCATGAATAAGATAGACTTTTTTCT
The DNA here is from genome assembly GCA_003550325.1 of Gigaspora rosea. Lineage (NCBI taxonomy): Eukaryota > Fungi > Glomeromycota > Glomeromycetes > Diversisporales > Gigasporaceae > Gigaspora > Gigaspora rosea. Next base: position 135,546 of record QKWP01000008.1, on the reverse strand, counting down.
TCTGCAAACCCAATTTTAGTTCTGGTTACATCAAGCAAATTTTAGTCACGTTAATTTTAATCTTAGTTGCATTAATTTAGTTACGATATTTCGTTATAATTCTTATTTTACCTTTTTTTCTTTTTCATTATATATCTAGTAATCAGTTTTTGTGTTTACATATTCTATTATAAGTATGAGCAATAGATCTGTTACTGTAGAAGATGAATCATCTACTATTCAGTGTTGGAAATTAGTGTTCTCAGAGTTCTCATGAGAACACTATTATAAATTTGAGAACAATATAAATTTTTTACTGTTCACTATCAAAAAATTTTTTGAGAACAGTAAAATAATAATAATGTTCTCATAAGTTTATAATATAATTTCACAGCAAACCAAAACTTATAAAAATTTATATGAAAAATTCATATTTAATTTTCATGGATAATATTTCAATTTGTATAATAACTACTTATTTGAGGAAGTTTATATTTATAACATTATGTATTTTTTTTTTTTTTTTTTTTTTTTTTTTTTTGTGAGAACAGTAACCAATTGTTTGAGACATATGTAGTTATTATACTGTTCTCATAAGAACTGTGTTTGAGTCTGAAATTTTCAACACTGCTACTATTAATAGCAATATTGAATTTACCTTAAGAATGATACTGAAGCGTCACAAAAAAGTGGCCAGACAAATTTTGAAGCCATTTTTGGTCATATGTCTGTTGAAATGTTAAAGTTTTTATGTCATAAAATAGGTGCTTCTGAGGCAGATTCGAAACAGGATTTGGTGAGTCATTTAGTTGATGAAATTAGGAAGAGAAATGTTTTAATAGGTTCAGATAATCTTGGTAAAGGGAAAGCTGTAGATGTTGATAGTGAGTGGAGGGAGATACCTGTGCAAGATAGTAAGTTAGGATTTGAATTCGGGAAAGCTTTTCCTAATATTTTTAATAACACACCTGCTAATAGTGGAAACTCGAAAGCAAAAGGATCTTATAACCGAGCTATGCCACGAACCCTCTTTTTGGTACCTGTTTGTCTGCAAGTTGGGATATGCAGGAAAGCATATAGAAAAAATGTGAATTGACTAAGGCAAGAAATCAATGAGAATATAATGAGTAGTGCAAGGCAGGCTTATTGTTAAATAAAGCCTTTTCTAAAGGTAACATAGAATATGTCTATCTGGCTAGACAAGTAGCTCTTGAAAGAGCTTATGTAGTTAGAGTGGCTAACGAGGTTGGGTGGAATGTGATAGCAAAGATGGCTTCTGGTAATTTGTTGGATCCTATATCAGAATTGTTTGGTGGTAAGCATGAATGGGCAAGAATGTCAGCACAGCAGTATTCCAAAAGCAAATGTTCAAGAGTTTCTTATGGGCAGGATAAACTGAATTATCAGCAAGGTGTTTCTTAGTTTCAGGCTCCAGGTTTGTTTGTGCCTCCTTTTTTTCAACCCCAGCAACCTGTCAATCCGAATTGGCAACATAGTTCCTCCAAGGAATGTTTGTTCCCCCTTTAATGACAAACTACTGGGACTAGTCACCTTTACAAAATAATCCCCTTATTCTTCCTTTATCAACCAACAATCTACACATAACTCTTGGCCTCAAAATCTATGGACAAGTTCTTTATAAGCAGCAAGCATTATATGAGTCTCCTTAGACTTCATATATAAATTCAGGAACTTCTAGTAAGATTTCTTCTTCAAAACAGGTTGTATGTTATATTTGTGAAGGGAAAGGACACTATGCTAATGAATGTAGGTCTAGAAAGCATATGGGTTCTACCTTTTGTGGAGTGAGTACTAGATCTAAAAGAAGCTGGCCACACTTGGGTGCAAGCTTCACAGAAAGTGGAAGATGGAAGTTTATTAAACAAAATTCTATAAGTAACTGGAAAATTGCATAAAGTATCTTCAGTTTGTTATTGGAAGGAAGTTATAAAACCTGCTTCTATTGTAGTTAGTTGGTTAGAAAAGAGGATTCCACTTTTCAAAAAGAGTGTTAAAGCTAGCATTAATGCCTGTACCCAAGCAATAGCAGGTTGCTACCATTATAGTAAAATGCAGTATATAGAGTATTTGGATGGACAAAGTGATCAAACAATTATTAGGTTGTGCACATGATGCACATGATCGATTAGGAATTATGAGATTGATGAACAATCAATTATGCAAATCAATATTATGCAAGGGCATATTGAAGTAAGATTATTAAATATGCATAAACAATGTAATAATATAAGAGTAAAAAGATTGTATAACCGAATTATGTGCAAATTATAGTGTAACTCATAGTAAGATTTAAGCAACAAGGATGTAATAATAGAAAAAAGTTTTAGCGTTAGTTCTCTTTCCCTTTAATAAATAAATAAATATTGAAATAAAGCAAATATATAATATAAACACTTGCCTTAAATTGACTAATATTGTATAAATAATTGAATATAATCAGTTAGAGCAAAGTGTATAGTGCTTGTCATTCGTGTTAGACCATTTTGTGGCTCAGGTCACAAATTTACCCTTGACACTACAGAGGAGAAAGTTTGGATAAAGCAAGAGTTGAAGTGTTTAAAAGAGGCAGAAGCAATAAAGTTATAGCAGTAGGCAAAGCAGGACCAGTAGCTTTATTGGAAGTAAGCTAGTTTTTGCAGTTTCCAAACAGGGGCCCAAAAAATTCAGATTAGTGATCGATCTCAGAAGATTGAACAAAACCACCCAAAAAGTCTTTCAAGTTCAAAGGATTGGGAACCTTGTTGCGAACAATACAGTAGAGAGAAGTTTGTAGGTTTTGACTTTAGATTTGAAGGAAGGTTATCACTATTTAATGATAGATAATTTGGCATAGCACTTTTTGGGATTTGTGTTCAAAGAGAAATAGTTATATTACAAAGTCCTTCCTTTTGCTTTGAGCCAATCTCCTTGAATTTTTGCAAAAATAATAAAGACTATGATTGGAAATTGGAGGGCACATGGAATTTATTGTGAAAATTACCTTGAAGATATTTGGGTTGCTTATTCTGCAAGAAATATTTTATTAAAGCAGAGAAAAGAGATAATAAAGGTAGATTTTGGAAGAACATAGTTGGATTTGTGCAGTAGAGAAAGGTTATTAGGACTCTGGTCAGAAGCGAAAATTTTGCAGTCTAATTATGATACTTTGGAGGGTTTGATTATTGCACTCCAAGAAAAAATCAATTCAACTATAGTTTTACTAAAAACATTGTTAGAAACTTCAAAAGTTTTAGTTCAAAAACTGGCCTCAGTTGCAGGCAAAATCCAAAGTTTTGCAAGAGCTTTTGCTTCTGCTTAGGTAAAGAATTTGGAGTTTTACCAGTTAATAGATACCAGAAATCATTGGCCAAACTAGTGGGACAAGGATATAATTTTAACAGAGCAGGCTATAGAGGATATTTAGTGGTTAATAAAAAACTTAGCAAGCTGGAATAGTCATCTAGCTTGGAAGCTATCCAGGGTAAAATCAGTATTTCAATTCTGGGCTGGTATGGAGTATACCAGAATTTGGTTGCAAGTAGCAACTGGGTAGAGAAATTATCTTCAAATATAATGGTGCAGTTGGAAGCTATAGCAGTACTCTGAGTACTGCAGGTTCAACAATAACATTAATAATAGACAAAGAGTAGATTAAGAAAAATACAGTTTGGGGAACCAACAAAATGGCAAAATAACATTGCTAAAGAAATTTGGAATATATATTTGGTAAAAGATATAGATATTTTTTAGGTTGGATTCCAAGCAAAAACAATTTTGCTGACAATTTTACAAGGGTCTTAGATCTTAGAAACTGGATGATAAAAATAGTATAAAAATGGAAGTTGTAAAGCAGTTGGAGAGCTATTAGAAAATTTCAATATAGACAGATTTGCAAGCTATTTAAATACCAGAATGGAATGATTCAACAGTCAGTTTTTTTGTCAGAATTTTCAGGGGTATTGTTTTATATAGTTAGGTTAGGGTTTAGGGTTAGAATTATTAATAAAGAGTATATATAGATTTTAGTAGGTATTATAGATTTAAATAGAGACTCCAGATTTTAGTATAAGCCAATTTTAGTATAAGCTGCTATAATTTTTAATCACAATTGTAATATAATTTTTTATACTATTGTAGCTAGAATCCAGAATATATAATTATTCTTTTCAAGATAACTTTATTCTGTCTGTTATATTCCTACTTGATTAAAGATATATATATAAATAATTAAATAAATTATTTTATTCAAAAACTAACAAATCTAATAATTTCAACTTACTTTTCCAATGTTATTCAATAAAAATATTAATAACCATATTTTGCTACAGTATATGATTACCTTTATAAAAACTATCAAAAGCAAAATAATAATTATTTAACAAAAATATACAAGATAGGAAATCAAAATCTTAATAAAAGATAATAATTTGCAAATAAATTTTAAAAAAAATAATTGGTATAAAAATTTAAAAATAATAAAAAATTAAAAATAATAAAAACCAAAATTTTAGATGAAAAAACAAGTATATGCTAGCATGTTAGATTATATAAACAACAAATACAGTCTACCTCTCTATAGTCACACCAGGACCCCAAAATATACATAGATAGGTCAGGTTAATTATAGTGTTACTAAAAAAGAAAAGATCTTTATAAAAAACCTCAAAAATAAGCAAACTCATACCTAACCTATCTATGTATAATTCGGGGTCCTGTCACCTTCGGAATACAATAAGATGTGATTATAAAGAAGAATAACTAATGTGGAGGTATTTTTTATATATTTATAGATAATTGTAAAGATAAATTTGCAATTATATTAATTTTGTGACTATAGAAAAGGTGACTATAAAGAGGTTTAACTATATATAAAATAAAAATATAAAAAATATAAAATAAAAATAAAATAAAAAAATATTATCAAAATATATAACTAAAAATAAATTATTTAAAGTATTAAAAAATAAGGTAGCTGCGCGACGCTGTCATGCAAAACCAGGAACAGAAGAATTAATAGACCATATTAGAAGTTTTAAAAAATAAATGTTTAATAGTTTATTAATACTAATTAATAAACTATATACATCTTAGTTTACATGTGTATGGTACAAAGTTGGCATACGAAAAATTAACCTTGTATAACCTTAAATGTGGGCATTATTCTATTTGCAGTAAACTAAAAAAAAATAAAAAAAATAAAAAAAAATAAAAAATAAAAAAATCCGCCCATTCGTCCCGAATTTTGAAATCCTTGTAATGCAAAACGAAAAATCAACTTTTGCACAGCCCAATAAAAGAACATATCAAACTCAGTAATGAAACGTAACAGTAACTTAAAGCTCAACACGCATGGCACAAGATAACAACCATCCAATCAACAGTACTAATAGTAAAATATTATAAAAAACAAGCACCCATATTAATACAATTACGAATTAAGTTCGAAAAATATAAATTCGGTACCAATAAAAAATAAAAAAATCTTAAGTGACTAAATACACAATCGATAATCCAAATGGAATCCCGAGTAAAACAAGTAAAAACAAGCTACAATGTTAACACATAAATCAAGAAAGCACGATGATAAACAATGTACACATAAAAAAATCAATAATGTGAACACATACCGTAATATTATAGAATCCCTTAAACATCAATTCTTACCGCAATAAACAGTAAATTAAAGGCACGAAACATAAACTTGAAATACTTACTTAAAATAGTCCTTTTTGAAGGGTAATCATGTATGAATAGCACGTACATATGTACAAAAGCCATATCAAACCTGGATTAATATAAAATGCAATGTCATGTGAAAATATAACCAATCAAAGAACTGTATTTGTTCACATCATTTCACTCTTCAGATAACTATACACTACGTTGCACTCCGTTCCTGGTAAATATCAAGTGACTCAATATACGACCGAGTAAAACAAGTAAATTAAGAAAGCACGATAATAAACAATGGACACATAAAAAAATTATTACTGTAATCATATACTGGAATCCCTTAAACATCAATCCTTACCATGATAATCAGTAACTTAAATGCAGGAAATGTAAACTCGAAATACTTAGGGACAATCATGCACAAATAGCACGTACATACGCAAAAAAGTCCATCAAACCGGTTTAATACAAAATGCAGATTTGGAACATCGCATTCCACAATGTCATGTAAAAATATAACCAATTAAAGAACCATATTTGCTCACATCATTTCACTCTTCATATAACCATACACTTCGTATTTCATACTCCGCTCCTGGTACAAAAAAAAATACAAAATAAATTTTAAAAAACTATTTACAGTCAAACCTCACTATAATCACCTTCCTATAGTCACAAAATTAATATACAGTTAGTGCATTCTTTCTAAGTGCACACCCTTCTTAAGTACACACCTTAGCCCAGTTCCAAGCTTGGGACTTAATAATAAGTGCACACTCCAACCTTTGCATTTGCATAGATTTTTAGTTCCAGACTTATATATGCGCCTCCATAAATGCACACATGTGGTTTATATAAAAATTTGACCAATTAAAATACTAGATAATTATATAATAAAAATATTTATTTTAAGATTTTTTCATGAACTTCATTCACAATATTATATAATTAAATGATTCCCCAGGTCACAAGTAATTCTGTTTCTATTCTAATTAAGCCCACTTAAATTCTGATGGCAGCTAAAGGTGGTCAGAAATTGAAAATCAATAATCACAGAGTTCAATTGTTCAAAAAGAAAGTAATTAATAATGGTTCAATCAATTTTATGAACAAGTACTTAAGAAAAAGGGTGATTTGATTTTTAATATTTTATTTTAACAACATAACTAAAGGTAATATGTATTTTAGCATTCCTGAACACAAGTATTATCAATTATATGCATTGTTTTCTTTCTTTTGATTGGCTATACATTTTTTTTATATATTTCTATAAATGCACACCTTCTATAAATGCACACTTATGCCCAGTTTTAACAGCATACACTTAAAGAGGTCTGACTATAATTGCAAATTTATCTTTACCAATTATCTATAAATATATAAAACTACCTTTATATTAGTTATAATCATATCACTATTGTATTCCAAAGATGTGACTATAGAGAAGATAGACTATATTTTAAACAATAATAATAAATTAAAAAAAATAAACAACCTATATAAAAGCTTTATAAAGGTTTATAATAAAACTTTATTAAAATAACTACTATTACTGGTATAATATAAAATTATTTATAAAAACATATTATTAACTAAAATGTTTATTTCTTTTTAAACAACAATATTCACATAAGTAAATATATTTATAACATTAACTATCAATTCAACTTCTAAAAATTACAATAGCTTACTATTTAAAAATTCTAAAACATTTACACTCAATATTATATCTAACCCAATAAATTTACAAGCCTTTGTCAAAAAAAAAAGATATTTTTAACTGTTATTAAATCTAGTAATATTCAAAAATCAGTTTTACTAAATCACACCACTAGCGTTCAACGCCAGTATTGGAAATTAGAGTATCGCATCAAAAATTCACCCCCATGTGATCAGTACCAAAATTCTTTCAAGTTCGTCTATGTTAGGTTAGGGTTAGGGTAAGTGCTCAGTTAGGGTTTGGATTTAGGTTGTTATATAGTAAAATCGCTCAAAAAAAAACTTTTTTTAGTTAAAAAAAGTAGTTTCTTATGCAAACTCTTGAGAAATAAGCTTTTTTGACAAAAAAAAAGTTTGTTTTGAATTTTCCTGATCATGTTACATTATACCAACTTATGACATATGATTTTCCGACCTACTTTCCAATGATGTTCCGATCTAATTTCCAACACTGGCGTTGACGCCAGTGGTGTGCTTTAGTAAAACCGTTCAAAAATAATATCTATTTTTCTATTAAAATAGCCTAAAATATAACTTCAGAATTATTTTCATATCAATATGACTCAAAATTTTTAAGTTTACTAAAATTTTTGCAATTATAATAACTCAAACAATTACCAATAATCACTTAACAAAAACTGACTTAATTTATAATTATATCTATTCAATATCTTCCTTATTATAATATTAAAAATACAAAATCTTATTACAACTCACCTAAGTATTAACCAAACTACTTTTTTTATCTATATAACAAATAAACTCTACAAAATAAATAAATAAAAAAACTTTAGTCTCAGCATCATATATTTAAAAACTGATAACAGTTTAATTTCAATAAAAAAAACAATATACAAACAACAAAATAATATATATATATATATATATATAAACAAAATATTAAAAAAAGACTATAAAAATACCAAAATACATATACACTTTCAAAAAAACAACAACTAATTACATATGCTATAAACTTTTAGTACTAAAATCCTTCTTTCAAAATCATATTTACAATTTTTTAACTACTAGTAAATATTAATTCACAAACAATTTTGATTCATTATAAGCTAACTAAACCTAATTCTATGAGAAAAATTACTAATAATCTTTCACCATTTTCTTATTTAATTTAATTCAAAATAATTTACTCAAATTTGTCACACCAATCGGGATTAAAATAAAAACTAACTTAAAACTATTTATAATTAGCACAGACATCACTATTCTATAATTACAAAAAAAATCAAACCAAAATAAATCAAAATAAAAATATGACATGTTAACCCAAATCTATACAAAAACATCCAATTAACCCAAACAATAACTTATTTGCACTACAAATATATATCTTTAATAAAACCAAAACTTAAGCATTCTCCGAACAATTAAACCTTAGTTATAGATTTTTTAAATCCCAACTGAATATATCCCAACTTGAGTTATATCCATAGATTTAATTAAGATAAAATTTTTTATATGTTTTTATATTTTTATATATTAAGTTATATCCCTATTTTAGTTATATTTTCAAGAATATTCTATAAAAAAAAATGATATAACTCAAGTATAACTGTAAATATTTTAAGATATCAATACTAAATAAAAAGCAACCATCGCATGGGCAGGCACACAACTAGTTTGTAAATCTTTTTTTTATACATATGTTGAAAAAGGCAAAACTTTACCCTTCTTATAAATGCCACCACTTTACACTACTAACATTTACTACAATCATCTAAACTACTCTATCTAAACCCTAATAATAGTCAGGCTTCGATTGAGGCATGGATAAACTTGGTTTGAGTAACTAGGGTTGAAATAGAGCTCTAGAATATGCACGAGGCTCTAATACTAGATTATGGAATTTTGAACTTTAATACGATTTTAACTTATCAGAAGGTTATCTGTTTACGATAATAACAGTTTATTTATTTATATATCACTAACAACAATACTTCTACTCTAATTTCGAAGGTTATTACTCTACAATGTTGAACTCTAAAGCTTTTGAACTCTACTGAGTTCTTAGCTTTAATCAAACTTCGTCCCTCCTCTTTTAATGCGACAGAATCATCGCTTAAATATTTTTTACATCATACAAGTTTTATAATTGTTCGAATCTGACAGTTCTGACAGATCTTATTGATTTGGCAAATATGACTGATCGGACTGTTCAGACTAATCAGACTGATCTGATATAATGGACAAATTGGAATGATCTGACATATATGACCGATAAACATACAAAGAAGGTAATATCTATTTTTAGGACATATTTTACAAAGAGAAGTATATATTTACGAATAATACTAATAGTAACTAACTAATAATAAAAAACTTCTAGGACTGAGCCCTTCACAACATGCATATGTTAATGTGCGCAAGTTTAACTCAAATACTATTCTATATTATTATGTATTATCTGTAAAAATAGAACCTTGTGACTTCAACTTATGATTTCTATATTTGTGCATCATATGGTCATAGCATGATCATGACCCTATACTGTTCAAAAGCCTGCAACGAAGTGACAGGGTGATCTTTATTGTGTGAAATCAGATGACTTTATCAGATCACACATTCAATTTGTATAGATCTTTTGTACTTGTTTAATGCTCAATATGATTGTTGAAATATGAGTTACTATGATAGGCAAGATTGTTTACCAGTTAGAGAAGGTTATCTTTCTTTTCGCTATTGCTCTCCTTGTAGTGAAGGCTAGTTCTATCATCCTGCCCTACCCACTCTTCACCTAGTAACTATTAAATTAAATTGTTTAGAATTTTATGTTTGATGATTAGACACCACAGCTATGATAGCAAAGGGTCATTTCTTTCTTTATGCTAGTAATTAGATTCAATAACTTTAGAGTAGTGTAAAGACCTAATGTTTGTGATACTTCAACATTTTCATTACAAGAACCCCACATTGATGATTAGGTTCTGTGGTTTCAATTTTTAATCAAGAATTTCACATTATGATTAGGCTTAGCGGCTTTAATTGCAGTTAGGGATGGGTTCGGTCAGTTATTATCGATTATTGGCATATAGCCGGCTAAGTGCGGTCAGTCATATTGGCTAATAGCCGACTACATTTGATCAATTATTTTACTATGTAAAGGTTTTTTTATCCTTTAATTAAAGTTGTAGGGCCAATTCTCCGATTCTAACAGCAGTCAGATCATCAAAATTGGTTTAGACAATCTTGAGATAATAGAGATTACGGATTAGTTAAGGCTAATTTTTGTTGGTGCAAGTAAACAAATGATGTTATTATTTCATGTAATGTGATGATCATAGTCTTTACGGGATCTTTCGTTATCGGGCTGATCTGTGTCAATCTGTTTTTAAATCTGGCATCGACTACAATTTAGTCGGTCAGCTAAGCCCCTCTGACCGAACCAACTAGAATTGGCTACGGCTATAGCCGGTCACAAACGGCTATAACTGTAACTGTACCCATCCCTAATTACCTCAAGGTAATGATTAGGCTCTATGGCTTCGATAGCATTGCATTTGGTTATTAGGAAAACCCTCACCCTATGAAAACTCGATACACAGAAATGCATGTATAAATACGAAATTGTATGCAGGTAAGCATGGGTTTCATAATCACTGCATGGAAACTGTACGGAAACGATTGTTCATAAAATTTAATACACGTTATCACATGAAAAATTGAAATCCATGCACTATCGTGCATATCCGTATATTGACATGCATTAATCTTAATGATCACATAATTTCTGTGCACTAACGTGCAAACATTAAGATTCTTAATGATTATAATTTTTGTGCACTGACGGGCACAATCGTTAAGGTTTTTAATGATTATAATTTTTGTGCACTGACGTGCACAATTGTTAAGATTCTTAATGATCATAATTATAATTTTTGCGCTCTGACGTGCATGATCGTTAAGATTCTTAATGATCATAATTTCAGTGTACTGTGTCACAATCATCACAATCGTTAAGATTCCTTAACGATCAATTTTAATGATCATAATGTTCATTTCTGTACATGATGTCATGATCACCACAATCATTAAGACTCCTTAACGATCATAAATTGTTAAGATTCTTAACAATCATAATTTTTGTGCATGACATCACAATTGTCACAATCATTAAGATCCTTAACGATCATATTCCATGTACTAATTGATGAAGATCATAATTCCGTGCATTAATATGATGATTGTTAAGATTCTTAATGATTATAATTTCTGTGCAATGACGCGTACAAAAACATTTATTTTGTGAGTAAATAAATATTACATTTTTTTTTTGTTTTTTTTTTTTGCACTTAACAATAATAATTTCCCTGCATTAACGCGCAAAAATTACATTCGATTTGTAAGTAAATAAATATTTGATTATTTGATTTTTTTTTTTTTTACACTTACAATTTTTATTATTTTCTTTTATTGTTTTATAATTTTTTTTTTACAACTCACTAATTTTTAAATCTTTTTTAGTTAGTGTCATTGTTTTTGAAACCATCCTTTGGAGTTATTGCCTTGAAAGTTGCTCTTTTGGATTATTATCGTTTTGGTGTATGTTTTTCATCATTTTTGGAGGTAACGCGGCTTTGTTTTTTTATTACTATTATTTTTTTCTTTTATTTTTTATTTACTATCTGTATATTATTGCATTTTAGCATCTCTCTTGAGTTACTATCATTGGAGTTGGCGTAATTGGAGTTGTAACTATTGGAATTATTTCTAGAGTAGTCATTTTGATTTTTTTTCCATTTGGTACTATTGCTTACTTTGTTTTTTTTTCGATATTATTAGTTGCTGGATTATTTTTAAGTAGTAGTTTTAGTGATTAGAAGTATTTTCTTATTTGGCATGTAAATTATTAAATTAAAGTATTTGTATTATAAAATTTAATTAATAAAATAATAAAAGTTAATTAATAAAATATAAATTTTAGTTAATAAAAATTATAAAATTTAGTTAATAAAATTATAAAATTTTAGTTATAAAATAATATATATAAATGTATATACGGATATATGTTATTATATGTATATGTATGGATATATGCTATTATATGTTACCTGCACGTAAATATGCACGAGGCAATGCACGAGAAAACACATAAAATTGCACGTTAGTACGTGCACTGTTGCACGGAATCCGCGCCCTATTACGTGCTGTAAACGTGCTTTCTCATACATTGTCTCGTATAGATTTACGTGCAGGTTCGTGTGGTTCCATATCCAAACTTTTCCGTATATTGCAGTATCATTCCGTGCTGCAAATTGTTATAGGGTCATAATGTCGATTAGAGCTTTGCGGCTATGATAACAGTGCAAGGGTCTTGTGCTTGGTGAATGGTAGTGCAAATTGCATTTTGCAAGAATACCACGCTGATTTCGTTGAATTTTAAATATAATAATCCTAGGTCAGGAGGGGGAAAGCATTAGCAGATGCATTTGGCATGACTTCTACGCTGACTTCTTTGAATATTAATAGAAATTAGATAGGATCAGAAGGAGGGAAACATGAGATTCACTTTAGTGATGCCTGACGAAATGACGAAACCTGACGAAAACCTTAAGTTTCGTCAAGTTTTGTCATTGACGAAACTTAGGTTTCGTCAGGTTTCGTCATTTCGTCAGGCATCACTAATTCATTCCACTCTGAAAGATTTGATCATAGTCAGAATGATCTTGGAACAGAAGGTGCAAAAGCATTAGCAGATGAACTTTGCAAAAACTCCACGCTGACTTCTTCGAATCTTAATAATATCTAGGATCAGAAGGAAGAAAAGTATTAACGGATATGTTTCGCAAGAATGCCAGCTAATTTCATTGAACTTTACGTTTAATAATCTTGGATCAGAAAGGGGAAAACGTTATCTGATGTACTTTGTTAGAACTCCACGCTGACTTCTTTGAATCTTAATAATAATTGGATAGGATCAAAAGGAGGAAAAACATTAGTGGACGCACTTTACAAGAACTCCACTCTGGCTTCAGAATAATCTTGGATCAAAGGAGGAAAAGCATTGGCAGATTCACATTGCAAGTACTCTATGCTGACTTCTTTGGATCTTTACAGCAATAATTTTGGGTTATTCGGAGGAAAAGCATTAGCAGGCGACTTTGGAAGGACTCCACGCTTGAAAGAATTGAATCTTGAAGATAATAATCTCGGATCAAATGGAGGAATAACATTGGCATATGCACTGTGCAAAAATTTCACGCTGGCTTCTTTGAATCTTGCACTTAATAATCTTGGATCAAGAGTAGAAAAAGCTCTAACAGATTCACTTTGCAAGACAATACGTTAACTTCATTGATCTAATGATATAAATTTGAAATAAAATCAACAATTCAAATATAAAAATTACACAATGAAATAAAATAAAATAATAAACTAGATAAAACTTTTTGAAAGTTATATTATTCAGTTATAAATTATAATTACAAATCAATGTAAATTTGTACATTTATTAAATTCATGTATTGTATATGTATATATTGAGAGAGAGAGGTTACGCTATGTTTAAACTCAAGTTTGATTTTCATTCAATATAAGCAAAAGAGATTTAACTAATAAATACTGCGGTTTTTTTAATCTAATAATTTATGCGTAAATAATGTAATATATAGTGTTATATAAAATTCATATAAATTAGACTGTATAACAATTAATAAATATATTATGTATACATTTGGTACATTAACAAAGTAGTTATGCTACCCTATTATTATATAATAAATTTTGGAATCGATTTGGGCTATATACTGTAGGTGGAGATTAAAAAATGACTTTATAATATCAATATTATGTATTGTATCAGGAATCTGGTATTGGTATGTACTGTACAGTAGTCTCAAATATATATTACGATTACAAAAAAAAAAAACATAATAGAAATATGATAAAAAAACATAACATATATTGGCAATTATACAGTATACCATCATGTCATTGATAATAATAGTTATGGCCGTAAAGATTGAGATTTTATAGATGTCGATATAACCATTATCCATTAATATTGTTATATTCATTACGAATTACGTTTTTATTATGTTTTATTTTTTTTTTATTGGTATTGTCATATACTTTTGAGGTATTGTACAGACACATACATGCGAATTTTTCAACCGATTATGACATACGACTATAACATATTAAAAGTCATGATAAACATACCAGAAGAAATGACTTGCACATTTAATCTCGAATATAATAAATTTACAGATTTGCACTGGAAGTTTTTAAATGCGAGTAGAGAGGCAGTGAATTTTTAGATACTGTATCTATAAAATGCCGTAAAATTGATACAAGTATAGTCGACGAAACAAACTTTAAAGATTTTATTAAAGAAATGTTATTTTTCTATTGAAACTTTTAATTGCATTCTACAGTATTACAGAATAGTAACTTTATTTTATTAAATATACATGGGGTTGTTTCAATAGAAATCATGCAAATTTTTTATATTAAATTTTTTTTAAGACTTAATAATAATTTAGCAAAAACTTAACCAATTTAATAATTTTTTTAAATCAATTTTCCAAATACATAAGTTAGAATTTATTTAAAAAAATTTTATTAAATTTGGTAAATTTTCGTTAAGTTATTATTGTTTAAAGTTTTTAGAAAAAGTCATTAAAAATATTTATTGGTTTCTGTTGACTCAACCCATACATAAATAGCATAGACTATTACGAAAAAGTTATTTCCCTTAGGGAAATTTCAAGTGGACGATAATCAATCCAGTCTTTCAAGTTAAAAATAATTGTAAAAAAAAAACATTATAGATACAAACTGAATTTGCTCATTGTACGTGATCACGTAGTGTTATACGTTGCACAACTACTCGTAACATAATAAATTTGGCGTACAAATAATCTTTCCCAATTGGATTTTGGCAATGTTTCACAACATCATATCTGGTTTGGATAAAAAAAAACGTGCATGCATACGTACTACCACCTACTAAATTTTTTTCAATATGACATTACCAAATGAATGCTACCATATAATATTTAATCACCTCCGGAGTAATTGCAAAAACTTATTTTCATGTGCACTTGTAAACCGTCAATGGTGTAGAATTAGTATACCAATATTGTGGAGTGAACCATAATAATCTTTATAATGAACTTGTATTAGAAGAAGAAATAGCATTGGCAAATGCGCTTTGCAAGAACACCACGTTAACGTCTATTTTATATTAGAAAACATTAACAGAATGAAAAATATTAATGGATTCATTTGCAAAGTACCGAGCAGACTTCCTTGAACTTCGATTTAATAATATTAATTTAAAATAAAACAACAACGACTAAAGCGTTAAAAAACATAATCATTTTTTTAATATAGAAGTTTTTAAATAATTTGGTTTATTTAGAAAAATCAAATAGTTTTTTATTTATTGATTTTTTGAAGTTCATTTTTATAATTTCACTGGTATATGTCACCAACTACAATGCAAAGTTTTATAGAATTTTTTTTATCTTAGAATCATAAAGTTAAATTAGACGTTAGATTAAGCAGGGTGCAAGTTTCTGTTATATATTAGGTTTTTTTTAAGGTGCTAAACATTTTTACTTCTTACTTTAAACACCGTTTACTTAAGCCATTTGTGAAAAATAGCATATCCGGTAAATTTCACCTCCGTTGAGAATTAACTGCTCTTTTTGGAGCAAATTTTAAGCAAACTCGAAATAAAATCTAGAGTGACCAGATGTTGTTTAACTGCTAAGAACAATCTTTATACATTTGATAACAATTTTTTTGTTAATATCATAATTAAAATGAAATCTTAGTTCCTATTTAACTCTCTAAAACCCACTTACCGGTATACTGTTTAAAATAAACTTTAATATTTTGGCGCATGTGTGCTGTAGCGCACCTCATATGATTTGGTGTAACGTGAAATCAAAACAACCAAAATAACCCGTTTTTTTTAGTTAGGGTTAGGGTGAGGTTAGAATAGCGTAGGCGAGAAAGGTGGTTTTATAGTAAAATTTTGCAAGGAATTTTTTTTTGTTAGAGCACGAAGAGTGGTTTCATAAACAAAATTATGAGCCACAGGCGATTTTTTAAAAGATCGCTATTTTTTCTCGATTTCACGTTACACCTGATCCTACGATCTGATTGGTTTATCAGATGGGTGCGTTACAACGCATATGCGCTAAATTACATAAACCTTAATTTAATTATTTTTAACCAAAAATCTAAATTTTTAAAAATCAAAGATCCAATTATTGATATTGGTAGCTTTAGTAGAAATGTTTAAAATAATATTGCATAAATCTTTTATTATTTTGTAAAGTTTATATCATTTAGATACAGAATAGTAAACTTACTAATTAAATACTTAAATTTGGAATGTTATTTAATTTTTAAAAATTAGAATGAAATCTGCATTTATTATTTGATTATATTTTTTTAGATTTAAAAACAGAACAGCAAACTTGCAAATTAAATAAGTAAATACAAAATTTAGGGACTATTTATTATACAAAAATCGGACATATCTTAAAGAACAGTATTTTAAAAATTCTTAAAGCTAAACTATTCAACTTTATAATTTATTTTTTTAAAAAAATTCAAGTTACTATATTAATATTTGAAACCTTCTGTACTATTATATTCTATAAAACTTAAATTTCTACGGTAATTCTCTTTTTAGAAACTTATTAAAAATACTTAAAATTTTTGATCTAAATATTTAAAAGAATATTAGCAGATTATATACTTTTATTTTTATTTTATTTTTGTTCATACTTATTAATAGTTATTTTTCTTCCTTTAAAAAGTTAAATAATTATCTTTAAGATATCTTTATTATATTGGTTTGTAAAATCTTTGTATTTTTATAGCATATTGAATTATAAAATTATTAAATATCCAATTAGGTAGTATATTTGCTTTATACTGATTCCAAATGACATACGTTATTCATTAAAACGCAAGTGGCACATGTCAATTCCGAATTGACATAACACTATTTCTTATTAAAAGAGAAAAGTTATTTGTAGATTTCACTATGTCCATGTGACTTTGAGACCACGATGATAACATTTTTTATGATATGAATTAAACATTCATATATAAATGTAAATATTCATGTTATATCGATATTTCATTGGTATAAAAATATATTATTTTTTTATGCTGAGTAATGGCTTTAAAAGTTTACGTATTGTTTATGCAAAGTGAAGAACATTTTACAATACTGTATTATTGTTTATGCTAAGTAATGGCTTCAAAAATTTGCTGATTACGTTGTATAATGGTTTCGAAAAATGTTTATTGTTTGTGTCTGAGTAAATAAATATTTATAATGGCTTTTATATTGCCAAAATGGCTTACATGGCTGACACTTATTTCGTAATATGAGTAAACTTTATACGTATCAATTATAAATTAGAAAAGTTATTATTTAAAAATTTAATCTAAATTGCATATCTCATACTACCGATATTTCGATTGATAAATTTAACCTGTTTTTATATGCATATTATTATTGTTATGCTGAAAAATGGCTTAAAAATTTGCTTATTATGCTAGCCAATCATTACCTAACAGATTAGTAAACTTTTAAGCAATTATCTCTTAATGGTTTAGAGTATTGTTTGTGTCGAATAAAAGTTATGTTATCCAAGATCATATTGCCATAAGGTTGGCACTTTTTTGTTATCTTACTAAGCTTCAAATCAATTTATAAATTAGAAGGATACTTACTATTGTTTATTATCAAAAATTACGATTACGTTGGATAGTTGTTCTAAAAATAAGTTGTTTGTATATTAGTGAAGAAAAGTTATATTGGCTTTGACAATGTATTATTATATAAATGCATGCTTTTTACTTGTTAATAATATTTTCTCTCGTTTTTTAAAAGCAAAGTATATTGTTAGCACCTTTTTTACAAGAAAAAAAATACAATTCATCAAAGTCTTGGCTATTTTGACGCTAATTGTCCAATTGACAATTATTATCCCTTCCTGGGCGTATGAAAAAAGGCTAGGTATTAAATAAATAAATCTTATTATTAAATAAAATATCTCTAATATTTATATGAAATTAAACTGATTAGACGGTGGTGGTAAGAATATTCTATAAATTAAAATTTTTATAATAATTCTACTATATAAGACTAAAATTAAGTTTTAAAATAATCTTATTAAATAAAATAACTCAAGACTGTGAGACTACCTTATAAATTAAAGATCTACTATTTTCTAACTATTAATATATAAATTAAATTACTAGCTAGTAAGTATAAGACTATCTTATATATTAAAAATTTGTAATAATCTTATTATAAAATTAAACATCTCTAATTATGTGAATTAAATTACAAGCCGGTGAGTACAGGGCTAATGTATTTTACAGCTTCATTGTTCATAATACTCTTATTATTAAGTAAAATATCTTTACTAGTTGGTGAGTATAAAATTATTTAAGAAAATAAAAGCTTTATAATAATCTACATACTATTAAATAAAATTTCTCAATTATTTATATGCGGATTAAAATATTAGGGGGTGAGTACAAGAATAAGGTATTATAAAATTTAATTTTCTATAATGATATTATAATTAAATAAATATCTCTAATTATTAGAACGTGAGCATAACACTATTTTATGAATTAAACCTTCTAATAACCTACTATTAAATAAAACGCTCCTAATTATTTATATGTTAACTAAACTACTAGCTTGTGAGTACAAGGCTACTTTTAAATTGGAAGCTTTATAATAATCCACTATTAAATCAACCATTTTTTTCTAAATATTATGTGTAAATTAAATTATTAGATAGTAAGTATAGACTATATTATAAATTAAAACTTAAAAATAATCTAAACATTTCTACTGTATTTGCATATTAAATTACCAGCCTGTAAGTACTAAGATGGTTTATAAATAAAAACTTTATAATAATCAATATAAAACATCTCTAACGTATTTGCAAATTAAAATATTAGATCGTGAGTATAATAAGCTATTTTATAAATTAAAAACTTCATTATAATCTACTTATTTATATGTAAATAAACTTATTAGAACGTGAGTATAACACGAACCATTTAAAATACGAAGGACAAAATCGATTTGTTTTTTATGTTACACCTGATCTAGCCAATAAATATTGGTTTGACTGTTTTTATGTTACACTTGATCTATCCATTCGGAATTTAGAAGTTGTTAACGCACAGACATCTGGTGTACTATGCTCTACCTGCAATGTCCTTCGGACAATTAAAAATCTTACAATAATTAAATTAGTAAATAAATTGTCTTTAGTTATTTATAAACTTTCTAATTATTCTATGTAAATTAAATCTTTAGGTGGTAAATATAAAATTTCTTGCAAATTAAAAACTTTATAATATTCTAATATCAATAAATACCTCTAATTATTTTATGTAAATAAATTATTAGCTGGTAAGTTGAAAACTAGTTTATAAATAGATACTTTTTATCATAATCCACTATTAGACAAAACATCTCATAGTAATTATATGTAAATTAAATTACTAGGAAGTAAATATAAGACTATTTTATAAATTTAACTTTATAATAACTACTATTAAAAAAAGCATCTCTAATCATTTATATGCAAATTAAATTACTAGAGCGTGAGTATAAGACTATTTAATAAATTAAAAGCTTTATAATAATCTACTAATTCATAAAAAATCTCAATTATTTATATGCAAATTAAATTAATAGCTGGTAAACATAAACCTAATTTATAAATTATCTACGATTAAATAAAACAACTCTAATATTTATATATAAATTAAAATACTAGGGAGTAAGTATAAATCAAACTATTATAATATCCTACTATATATAAGATAAAATATCTTTAATTATTTAATGTGAATAAATTATTAGTTTGTAAGTATAGGATTAATTTATAAATTAAAACTTTTATTATAATTTGCCATTAAATAAAACATCTCTAATTATTTATATGTAAATTAAATTATTAGATAGTGAGTATAAGACTAATTTATAGTTAAAAACTTTATACAGCATAATAATCTACTATAAACAAAAATATTTCTAATTAAACTATTAGACAGTAAGTATAAAACTATTTGGGCTGCCGTCAATAGAAATCAAGCAAATTTTTTTAGTAACTTTTTTTAAAAGTTTAAATCAAAATAACTTACCAAAAACTTGATCAAATTTGATAAATATTTTTTTAAATTAATTCTATAAGTTTATAAAATTAATTTAAAAAAATTTTTATCAAATTTGATTAAATTTTTTTAAGTTATTTCTGTTCAAAGCTTCAAAAAAATTTTATTATAAAAAATTTGCTTGATTGCTATTGACTCATGCCCATTTTATAAATTAGAAACTTTATAATCTACTATAAATAAATATCTTCAATTTTTTATATAGAACTACTAGAATGTGAGTATACGACTAATTCATAGAATAAAATCTGATAATAATATTAAAAAAACATCTCTAATTATTTCTATGTAAATTAAATTTTTAGGTGGTGAGTATAAACCAATTTTGTAAATTAAAAACTTTATAATAATCTGCTATTTTATAAAATAAAAAACTATATAATAATCAACTATTAAATAAAATATCTTTAATGATGTATTAAATTAGTAGGTCGTGAGTATTTATGAATTAAAAACTTTGTAATAATCCTTTAAATAAATAACGTCTCTAATGATTTATATATAAATAACTTATTAGGGCGTGAGTATAAGATTTTTTATTAATTAAAACTTTATAATAATTTACCGTTAAATAAATAAACATCTATAATTATTTGTATGTAATTTATTAGGCTGTGAGTAGAAGATTATTTTATAAAATTAAAAACTTTATAATAATATTTTATTGCAACATCTCTAATTACTACTGTGTAATTAAACACTAGCTGGTGAGTATAAGATCTTGTTTATAAATTAAAAATTTTATAATAATTTACTGTTAATAAATAAAGCATCTCTAATTATTTATATGCAAATTTAATTCCTAGAACGTGAGTATAAGACTATTTTATAAATTGAAAATTTTATAATAATTTACTGTTAAATAAAACATCGATAATTATTTATTTGTAAATTACTAGCCGGTGAGTATAAGACGATATTTACAAAATAGAAATTTTATAATCATCTACTATTAAATAAATATCTGATTATTTATATGAAATTACTAGCGAGTATGTATATGACCATTTTATAAATTCAAAATTTATAGTAATTTAAAACTTCTCTAATTATATGAATTAAATTACTAGCCCGTGAGTATAGGCATTGAATTAAACCTATATAATATTCTAATATTTAATAAACAAACTTTAATTTATATCTAAATTTAATCACTAGGCGGTGAGTATAAGAATAGTTTACAAATTAAAAACTTATAATACTATTAAAAAAACCCTAATTATTTATATGTAAATAAATTACTAGAGGGTAAGTATACGTAGCTTTATATTAATAAACTATTAAATAAAAATATTCTAATTATAAATTTAATTACTAGGCTGTGAGTATAAACCAATTTTATAAATTAAAGCTTTATGATAATATACTATTTAATAAACATCCCTAATTATTTATATGTATATAAAATCACTAGAATGTGAGTATAAATCCATTTTATAATCGACTATTATATGACAATTAAATTACATACTAGCCTGTAAGTATAGACCTGTATTACAAATTAAAATTTTATAATAATCTACTGTTAAATAAATCTAATTATTTATTTGCAAATTAAATTATTAGATGTGAGTATAAGACTATTTTATGAATTAAAGACGTCATAACACTCTATATACTATTAGATAAACATTATTTATATGAAATCAAATTATTAGTCAGTGAGTTTAAGAATATTTTATGAATTAAACTTTATAATAATATATAATAATATACTATTAAATCAACATCTTTAATTATTTATCTGCAAATTAAATTACTAGCTGTAAGATTAAATTACTAGCTCGTGAGTATAAAGCTACTGAACTTTATGAATTAAATTTTTATAATAATTTTATTAAATAAAACATCTCTTATTATTTACTTATAAATTAATTTACTAGGGCGTAAGACTGGCGTAAGTATAAGACTATTTTATAAATTAAAACTTCATGATAATCTGTTACAAAACAAACATCTCTAATTATTTATATGGCAATAAAAATTGTTAGCGTGTGAGTATGACATTTTATAAATTTATAATAATTGATTACTAAATAAAACATCACTAATTATTTATATATAAATTAAATTACGTTTAGCTTGTAAGTATAGACTATTTTACAAATTAAAACCTTTATAATAATCTATTATTAAACAAAAATTCTTAATTATTTATTTGCAAGTTAAATTGTTAGATGTGAGTATAAAACTATCTTATGAACTAAAGACTTTTAATAATCGACTATTAACTAAGCATTATTTAAATGTAAATCAAATAATTACAGTGTAGGACGTCTTAAATCAGCAAATAAAATTGATAATTTTTTTTAAAATTCTATAAAAAAAATAAAAAAATATAGCTCAAAGAAAAATTCATTTTGTAGAAATATACATAAACACAAGCAACCCAACAAAGCTATGAAGCTTGTTTTTTAATATAGCATTTGATATTGTTATTTCTTTTTAATGCTATCAATTTAATAAAAATTTGTCCATATATATATATATAAACATAATAAAATTTTAAGTGAAATCTAATATTTTGTTTCAAATTTGGCTACTTTTAAAAAATATTGTTGCTTTAAGGAATCTTGCACTGTATTTAGTGAGTATAAAATATTTATGAATTAAAACTTTATAATGATATACCCTTATATAAAACATCTTTAAAAATTATATTACTACTAAGTAAATTAAATTACTAGCCCATGAGTATAAAGCTACTTGCCTTATAAATTAAAAATTTATTGTAATTTTATTAATAAAACATCTCTTATTACTCAAATTACTATGCATGAGTATTAATTTATAAATTAAATTTTTATAATAATTTAATATTAATAAACATTTCTAATTATTTATATAGCAACTAAAATTAGTACTAGTGTGTAAGTATAAGATCATTTTATACATCTACAATTTATAATAATTGACTGTTGAATAAAATATCACTAATTATTTATATATAAATAATTATGAAATAGCCTGTAAGTATAAAAACTTTATAAACTACAATACTATTAAATAAATATCTAATTATTTATTTGAAAATTAAATCATTAGATAGTGAGTATAAGGTTATTATATGAAAAGCTTTATAATAATCTATTATTAAATAAAACATCTATATTACAAGTTATTAGTTAGTGAGAATGAGACTATTTTATAACTTGGACGAGTTACCAAAATCTCATGACACGAACCCGAAATAAGCAATGTATTCAAATTAAAGAACAAGAAGGCATATGGGCGCTAGTCAATAGAAAAGAAAGAAATCTACATTTTTGATCTGATCAAATTTTGAGAAAATCACGTTTGTTTTTTTTGATCACAACATTGATCAACACAATCCGAACAAAATTGGGCTAAAACTCGTGCTCGAAATAACGATCCTAGCATCAACACCCTAAAAAATCTAAAGACCTTTCCAATGCTAAATAATCCAAAGCAGGCATTACCACTCTTACGCTCCAACACTTATTTCACCTGCTACCATCTTCATTTCAACACTACCTTCATATGATGCTACACCTTCTAAACCAATACCACTTCCCTCCTCCCACGCATTTCTCTTTCGAATACTATTCCCTACTCTACCTTTCCTTTTCGCTTCACTATCCACCCTCTCTGCTAATCTCTCAATTAAATCTCTTTTAGTTCCTACCTCCAACAAACCTTCGCCATTACACAGCAACTTCAACGTTTCCACTGGCAAACGGTCCAGTGTACTTTTCAACACCTGATGCCATTCCTCTTCCGAATCATTGGCATTCCCTAAAACCATATATTTCGATTCTGTCTTAGCTTTGCATTTGACCACGTGGTATTAATGACAAAGCTTGACTTTCGTCGAGCTAGCAGCAAAAACAATAGAGGGAGAACAAATTTCCCACCCTTACCTCTTAAAAAGCCATTTCCTATGACCTCATACGTATCCATCCAACAACATCTCTCATTCATTACATCACCCTTACGCACTCCTCATACTTACAGTATCTGTCACCACTACCTCATACTTAACTGACGTCAACATACGTCATGGGCCTGTTGCCACGTGACTTCGGTCACGGCATCTCAAATATACCGGTATACGTATGCGAACATACGTACCATATGCTACCGATTAGAAGCAACACCGAATAAAAACAATCCCCAGATTTTGCAGCCAAAAATAAAAATTGGACTAGAGTAAAAAGCAACCCCTTCACTTTGGCTCGAAAAATTCTTTGCTTCTATTCGGTAACATAAAGTAATTGTTTTGCTGACGCGGAAGGGAGCGGAGTGGAAATCTTTTATATGGGGTGTTATCTATTAAAACAGTCCTTTTTTGCAATTTTTTGAAAAATGAGTTTTCATTAGATTTATATAAATTTTGACATGATCAATATTTTTCAATTATAAATGAAGGTCGATTTGCATAATAAAAAAAAATAAGATAATTGTGAAAGAAAAATTACGCGAGGCCGCGTAAGGCCAACACATCACGAGATTATCCGATAGTCACCTGCTACATATAACCAATTAAAATCGTGAAATTTAATTAATCCCGGATCAGTCCGCAAATCAAAACAAATGGGTAATGGACTAGGAAAACCCATCTCTAAAGGGGATTTTCCATTTTGAGAGGTCGGCTAAAGCGGAGTGAAATTTGGTTAGGGTTAGGGTTACCTTTTTGATGCAATTATTGTTAGAAGGTTATATAGATATCAATAATGTAATTTATGCAGTGTGTAGATCATATATTGAATTAACTCCGCTTTAGTCGACCTCCATTTTGAGAAATAGCGATTAAATTGTTTATGAAACCTAAATTTTACCCCTGAATTTTTTGGTTATTTTTAGTTATCAATTACTGAATAAACAATGTCATGTGATTATGAACCACTGATTGACCAATCTAATTTAATTGAGCCGTCAATCTTTTGTTGTAAATCTATTTTTAGAACACGATCGTTAAAAATTTGGGGCGCATTCAAGTTAAAATATCTCGATAAATTATTATATTAATAGGATAAAAAGTGAAATACATATAGATATAAACCAGAACTTTAATTTGAATCAAAAATCTCGAAATTGATAAAAAAGTGTCAGAGATGGGTTTTCCTAGTCCATTGCCCAAATAATTAAACTCAATTATCTCAAAATAAAATATATGTAAAAAAGGGCTGTTTTAATAGATAACATCCCATATAGTCTACAATATTTGGGTCGATGTCCGGCTCCTGCCCCTGTAACGATGACAATACTGATTTGTCGACCCTATAGAAATTAATTAATCAGAAGTTTAATCATTAACGTCTGCAATAAATAAATTAAACTACATATATGATGGTTAATAAAATTATAAGTAAACTATATGATTAGTAATATGGAGTCTTCTACGTAAAATGCATTAAAATAAATTTGTAAAATGTGCTATTTAAAATTGAGTATATTCTAGTACTCCGTACTAAAAATTTTTTATTTCAAATTTAAGTGCCTAAGAAGTAAGGCTTCAGCCCTATTAATCGTCGCCATTTTATTACCAAATCATTGTCCACTTGAAAAAACATCGCCATCAGTTACCAGTTTACCTAGTAATATGAGTCCTCGCTACGCTTCGGAAAATAAAAGAAATTTATATAATACATATATGTTTAAACTTTATTAGAACTTTTGCAAAAAATTGAATGTAAATTTTGATAGATGATTCTTATGAAGATAGAGCGTTGCATGCAGTACTCGTTGTGACACGTTTTTATTGATATTTCAAATTCCATATAAATCAAACAATTATAAATTAGAACTAGCGTCAAAACTAGTAATTTAATAATTCTTATCACAATATGTCAAATTATATTAGCGATATTGACAGTTGTTCGGTTTCTTCTTAAATTAATAACAAATCAAATTCTGGTGGTCAGACTCGAAAAAAGTATGGGATGATTATAATTTTGATGAAAAATGTTATTTCATTCGATGTAAATATTTTCCATCACTGGAAGAGAGAAATATCAGTCATCATGAAATCACATTTCTGCATTTGGTCCACAATACAAATAAAAATATTATCACGTAAGATTTAAACCACTATCTAAACAGACGTCAAGCAAAAGTCATGGAAATATGAACATTGAGACAGAATATCGTTGACGAAGTCTTGGGAATGGAAAACAATAATAAATAGCTTTAAAGAAATTACACAATAAATGTAAAGCGTTAAATATTAAAACATGATAATGCATAATAGATTTCTTACAGTATTATTTTATCACACGTCTATAAACTTTAACTTCAACAATATTAACAATATAAGCCAAACACGACATCCTTATTGTTATATCATTTTTATTTTAATAATTTAAACTACGATAAAAGCTTATGCCAGCTTCACTAATCAGAGTCCTATATATCTAAATAATGTAAATCAAACACCTCTCAATATATCCATGAATCTTGGTTTATAAATACAAATAAACACACGATCATTATAGATAATGATATATAAAAATTAAACTTTTCGTGATTAATTTATAAGCTATAATAATATTTGGAATGAATTTATAATTCACGAATCAAATAAAATAAATAAAGAAATACACAATAATACTTAAAAAAAACTGCATACGTGAAATCTTTTTTTAAAAGTCATCAAAAACATCAGGAAATTCAATTCTATTGCTGCCCAAAGCCATTTCTGATAACTTTTCAGTAATTTCACGCGTGTTGATAAACTTGCTTCCACCTTTGAACATATTCTCATAGTACGAATCTTCAATATTCACAAGTAATGATTTGGATTCATTTAGTTCTAATAAAACGCTTTCATCGTTTTGCCATTTCTCAAAAATTTCGCAAAGATCTTTTGCAGATGAACGTTTCTCTGAATTTTTATCCCAACATTTTCTCATAAGGTTTACGTAACATTGTGGTGCTTCTTTATTAACATCAGGTCTTAAATCACAACAACATATTAATAAACAAAGTTCCGACATATCAAATTTTTGATTGTACGATATAGTTTTTCCATATAAAATTTCCCACATAATTATACCAAATGAATAAATATCAGATGCTTTAGTGTACGGTTGATTATTCAAAACTTCAGGTGCAACGTATGGTAAAATTCCAAAAATTCCATCCGATTTTGATTTTGACGTAATATTAGCTGATTTTGAAAGTCCTAAATCAGCAATATAAGCACTGTTTAAGCTATTTAACAATATATTTCCACTATGTAAATCCCGATGAATAAGATCTTGAGAATGAATTATCTGAAGATCTGATGCAATACATTGCAATAAATTTATTTTATCTTTCCAATCCATTTTCGATATAGTATGTAAATTTTGGCGCAAACTGCCTTTTAGTGCATAGCCCATGACAAGAATATAATTTCCAGAAGTTTTATCTTTTGATATACCGAAACATTTTAAAAATGTTGGATCTTTAAGTCCAATATCGCAATATGCTTTTAACTATACATTAAAAGAATTGCATATTAAAGTTACTAATAGACATGATAAATTAAGTATAAACAGTAATTAATAAAATTATTTAATAAAGATTACCTCATTTATAAATTCTCCTTGATAATTATTTGATTCATGAAGCAATTTAAGCGCAACAGGTTTTTCTAATTTTTGATTTTTATCATACCATTTAGCATAATATACAGTTGCAAATCCACCTTTACCTATCTCAAAAATATTATTAAATTCATCATAAGGAATCCACGATAACTGATATTTATTTTCTGTCAATATTATTTTCAAATTATCTTCAATTTCAAGATTATGCTGCCATTCACATTCATTCGAAGCTGATATTTATTTATAAAATTTAATTGATTACAGATTTTAATAATTATAAAATTTATAATAATGATAATACCTGATGTTAAATCTTTTTCCCTAATCATTGATTTAAATATTTAAACTTATTAATACGTATATATAACAGATAATGATTTATATTTTGATTACATAATAAGATCATAAAACTATCAATCGAATTCCAGGATCAGGTGTAATTACATCTTTTTATAATTCTTGAATTCGATTTCAATTACAAATGATCACATTATATAATTTGCGTCACAATACACGTGCTAAATTTAAGTTTAAATAAAATTTACCTTTGATACCAGTATTTGCTTTATGTAAATCCCTAGTTATTCCAATTCCATTTCGATAACATTCTGCAACTACTGACATTCCAACAGCGTAACCCATCACTGCAAATTTTTGACAATAAATGAATGCCTTATGTTCATCTTTTTCAACTCCAATTCCATTTCCATACCAATTTCCAACCATATATGTTCCTACAGCGTGACCCATCTCTGCAGATTTTTGATAATAAATGAATGCCTTATGTTCATCATTTTCAACTCCAATTCCATGATGATAAAAACATCCAACATTATATGTTCCACTAGTGTGACCCATCTCTGCAGATTTTTGATAATAAATGAACGCCTTATGTTCATCCTTTTCAACTCCAATTCCTTCATCATAACAATATCCAACCTGAAATGTTCCACTAGCGTCACCCATCACTGCAGATTTTGATAATAAATGAATGCCTTATGTTCATTCTTTTCAACTCCAATTCCTTCATCATAACAATATCCAACCATATATGTTCCTTTAGCGTGACCCATCTCTGCAGATGATCGATAATAAATGAATTCCTTATGTTCATTCTTTTCAATTCCAATTCCTTCATCATAACAATATCCAACAATATATGTTCCTTTAACGTCACCCATCTTTGCAGATTTTTGATAATAAACGAATGCCTTATGTTCATCCTTTTCAACTCCAATTCCATGACGATAACAATATCCAACATTATATGTTCCATTAGCGTCACCCATCTCTGCAGATTTTTGATAATAAATGAATGTCTTATATGTTCCTTTAGCGTGACCCATCTTTGCAGATTTTTGATAATAAATGAATGCCTTATGTTCATCTTTTTCAACTCCAATTCCATTTTCATAACAATATCCAACATTATACGTTCCACTAGCGTCACCCATCTTTGCTGATCTTTGATAAGAAGCGAATGCCTTATGTTCATCCTTTTTAACTCCAATTCCATGCTGATAACAATATCCAACATTATATGAACCTTTAACGTCACCCATCATTGAAGATATTTGATAATAAATGAATGCCTTATATTCATCCTTTTCAATTCCAATTCCATTCTGATAACAAATTCCAACACTATTTATCCCACTAGCGTGACCCATCTCTGCAGATTTTTGATAATAAATGAATGCCTTATGTTCATCCTTTTCAACTCCAATTCCATTACGAAAACAATATCCAACATTAAATGCTCCACTAGCGTCTCCCATCTCTGCAGATTTTTTGATAATAAATGAATGCTTTATGTTCATCCTTTTCAACTCCAATTCCATTACGATAACAATATCCAACATTAAATGCTCCACTAGCGTCCCCCATCTCTGCAGATTTTTGATAATAAATGAATGCTTTATGTTCATCCTTTTCAACTCCAATTCCATTACGATAACAATATCCAACTCCAAATATTCCATTAGAATTACCCATCTCTTCAGATTTTTGGTAATAATTGAATGCTTTGTGTTCATCCTTTTGAACCAATTCACCATAACGATAGCAATTAGCAAGAATGATTTGGATCATAGGATTGGTTTGATCTTCAAAGCAAAAACGAATAAGATTTACTCGATATGACTCGTTTTTTATTAAAAATTGTTCTAATTTTTCAAGAATTGATTTAAAATTTTTGCCTTTCAATTTTTCTTAATTATAGAGATTACACATTTTTTTGTAATTTGACATTTTGAGGCAAGAAAAGAGTAGAGTTTGAAACGGAAGTATTTATTACATTGCGCAATGTACTGTACGTACATGCGGAGTGATGATAGATCACGTGATCGAAAGAGAAGCGGCTCAGATGCCCATGCATGTGAAGATCAAACGACGTGGGAAAATCTAAGCATACATGAATACATGTCAAAGCGTATGCATCGGCGTAATTCAACAAGAATCGAAACGGGCTGGGAAACCGGCAAGTAAGTATAAGAACAAATGGCGGGCGAAAATTATCCGGTAGCGCCAAGATCGTGAAAATTCTTTCGCCCGCCCAACCGCTCCCAGTTAAGGAACACGTGATTCTATTATCTCTTCGCCCAGCCGGCTCGTTGCGCACGGGAAACCACTGGCTGATCCCACGGCGACCCGCAGTGCAATCGTGATGCTACTTTCGCGGGTGGTCATTGCTGTCCCGGCCAATCAGACCGTCTTTCAATCTGCTGCGTTGTATTCAGCTAACTCTCAATAAAAAATTCAACCCGGCCTAAACTACTGCCGGCATGATCCAAAAAAAAAAAAAATGTACAAACGTTGTGTAAAGTGATTCTTTTCGATTTACAGTATATATTTTTAGATGCAATTGATACATACGTATTGTAACATTTCACGACGTATTGATATTGTTTGCGGTAGAAATGAATCGGTCGGAAACACGTGACGTAGACTTCGCCGGAGGTACCATATTGCGCACAGCCCATCGATTGAATTAAATTGGCTAAATCGGGAAGGCTATAAATGCAAGGTCGAGGGAATATTGAAATGGCGTGATTCTGCCATTTGGGTGAAAAGAGTTGTGGGATAAAAGGTTAAATTAGTGAATCCCATTCAAAGTAGAATAATATAAAAAGACACATGTAAATACACTATTCAGCTGTATGAAATAGATGTATCATTGACTTGTTCGTAAATAAAGATAAATCGATCTTTGTTAATAAACTTGTTTCCGTATACCCGATACGCCTTAGTCTTGCCAAATCGTACCGCCTCTCGCCTAGAGATGATGATAGATTATAAATCATTTGGATTGTTTGTTCGTGACCGATCATAAAAAATTTTTTTTGAGTACAGTCGTTCGCTCAGTGATCGAACATATCGAACATTCTCAATTATTATAATACGGCAGGGTGAAACCTGAGTTGTGAAATAGTGAAACCTGCTATGACCATCACGTGAGGTGAAATCTGCTTTTTTTCCTATCCTATCCTTCCTAATATATATATATATTTTATTATTTTTTTATATTATATATTTTTTTTTATTTTATTATTTTATATATGGGGTTATTTTATGGCGATGGGTCGCCATGGCGACCCTATATGAATAGCCAATCAAAATTGAGCATGTGACTATATAATATGTTGCTTATTATTATCCAATAAATATTTCCTACAAACTTTCTAACTTTATAATAAAAAAATACAGTACAAAAGAAAATTTCCTAACCCTAAATATGATTGGCTGCTATATATAGGGTCGCCATGGCGATGGGTATCCATCTATAATTTACCTTTATATTTTTATATTTTATATTTATAATATTATAAAATGATGCCCGTATGCAAATGTCCACTTTAAACTGATTGGACAGTCTTGCATATACCGGTATGTGCATAAACTCATAAAATTTAAATCAGCTAACTTATAAGGATTATGATCATTGGTAACTGTAATTATGCATGACTTATGTCGTCATAATTGTAATCGTAATCAAAAAAAAAAAAATGCATGAAAATTGAAATGCGAAAATCTAGAATACAGGAATGACCAGTTATTTTTATTCACACTTGATTGGCATCTATGATTTTTAAAATTCAATTTTCGT
Organism: Gigaspora rosea; assembly: GCA_003550325.1. NCBI lineage: Eukaryota > Fungi > Glomeromycota > Glomeromycetes > Diversisporales > Gigasporaceae > Gigaspora > Gigaspora rosea. The sequence goes on along the minus strand of QKWP01000008.1, from coordinate 103,314 downwards.
CCGTTATGCGTATTTTGTGGATGTTAGAATATCTTAATAACATGCGTTAGTGAGTCAAGGCTAACTGAATTTTTACAGCATCTCACGGTAAAAATCATAATAATTTTCAACGCAAACTAACACAACCTTACAGTAATTCATAATACAGACTCAACATTAAATATGAATTGTGCATCGAATAGGTTTATAACAGAATTTTTTATAGTAATTCACAATAATTCTAATACAAGCTAACTCTCATTAACAGAATAGTTTTACAGTAGCTCACCAATGCAAACAAAAAACTTCAACTAATTCAAATTTAGCCACAAAAATTAAATTGCAACTAACTCGACCACACTGTGGTCGCCAGATTAACAGGCAAGTGTTACAAAATTTTCTTATGTAACTCATTAGAAATCATGAAAATTCTATGCAAAAACAAAACTTACATAACTTTAAATTACATACAGTGGTACCAGAATAGCAAATAATTTCAAAAAAGAATGGTTTACCATAACTCTTGATGAAAATCATGTTAATAGCAATGCAAACCAACTTTATTGTATACTGCATTATCGTTCTTTCGATTTAGTTTAATTTAATCACTATATGATTGTTTTTTACGAGCTTCGCGAGTTCTATAATTACAATACAAGCAATTACCTAAATTCGTTATATTTTCAGAATCCATTTCATTACTTTTTGGTATTTTTATTATATTTAATATTGCAAATAGGATCTGAAAAATGTAACATTATATGTATCGTAATCGTGGGACTCACTGAGCTTGCAAACTGATCAAATCCAACTAAATTGAAAAGAGCGATAATAAGTCTGTAGCAAATCGTTTTGCAATAGAACTAACGGTAATTTAATTGCAAATCGGCTCAACCATAGTAACATACTGAGATAATGGGTAAGTTTTGTAACAGAATTGTTTACCATAACTCATGATAGAATTCGTGATAATTCCGATGAAGCTAACTCAACCTTAAACACACACTGGAAAGCAAACAAGTTTTGTAAGAGAATTTTACAAATTTATGGTAGAAATCATGGTAATTCAAATGCACACAAACTCAGCCACATTGATTAATTGAAAAAATCAGGGGCGCCATAGGCGCCCCGATTTTTTCTTGTATATAATAAAAAGCATAATAAAACGTGGATTTCACCCTAACCCGATCTACAAAGCGGATTCACTATTTCGCAACTCAGGTTTCACCCTGTTCTATTATAATAATAAGAAAAGATCGTTCTAAACAAATTTGACTTATGTTTTTTAAATTAATGTGAATGTGTTCACTAACCAAAGGCTTTAAATACCCTTTGCCTTGGCAATTAACAATATCTCTTTTCTTACATTGCTGATTACATGTTTAGACCATAAGATAGCCTCTTGCTTATCTTACTTTTCATAGTGATTCATATTTCAAAGTCATATGCAATCACAAAGATACTTAAGCTTATACTTCAAAAAAAAAAAAAACCAGAAAAAACTAAGGTGGCTCGATAAATTATGATTTGCGCATGAAATAGTGTAAGAATATTGTTTTTATATGGTAATTGTCTACACTTGCTGCTAGTGAATAAAATTATATATCTTATCAGAATACATAATTATAAAAAAAATTATAATGATAATAATTGATCATGTGATCGGTCTTATAAATGATCGATCAATGATCGATTAAGAAAATTTTTACCGATCGTCATCGCCATTGGGTATATCGTGAGGTGTTGTTTTTTTTGGTCTTGGTTGTCCGTCCCGTGACACTGCCACGAGATTTCCGCCTTCAACAATATTATCGTTAATTATACTTTTCAAAAAAAAGTACTCAGAAATTCAGAGATTATCTTACAATTTGTCAACGATGATAATATTGCTGAGCTTTATCAGTTAAAAATTTAATATAAAAAAACCCCCAACATAGTAATACTGTGCGTTATTGAGATAACGAGTACCGATAGCAAAAGTATGAAACAGCTTGAACATTACTATGTTTACCCTAACTATTATAAAGTTGATAACCAGCGTAAAAAAATTGAAAGTTTGGAACAAAATGCTTGTTGACTGAAATGATAAGCTACTGATCATTTTTACTATTTAAATTTATTCTTTTGATGCAATAAACACGCTAAAAATATTTTTGCTAATTAAAATTTAAGTAATATCACATATTTCGACAAGTGTTTAAATTGGCTTGCACAAGATACACATGTAAAAAAGCTTTTTTTAATGTGCACGCATTTTATAAAAAATTTATGCAATAATTTTGTAAAAGCTGTATTTGTGCAAGCAACTGTGCAAGTAACTTTTGTTCTGAATATTAAACATTGATTTTTACCATTGATTAAGACTCTGGTTCTGTACATTTTATTTAGTATCCTCAATTTTAATTACTTAGTAGGTTATTGAGATATTGCACCCGATGTTATACACACCGTTATCAATTACCCGAATTATTTTTCAATTTATGGAATATTTAAAAATAATTCGTGACAATTTGGTCGTTTGAAGTTAATTTTTCGGTTAACATCACCTCCCCTCAGCTGAAGTCTCCCCCCACCTCCCCCCGAAAATGAACAGCCAATCAAAACGCTGGATGATTCTCGCCAGTCACCTGATTTATATCAACCAATGAAATTGCCCACCTTTTTCATTTTTATATGTTCGTTTCATATGTTCGTTTCATTTTACCCCCCCTCCCCCCCCGAAAGTCCTGGAAAAGTGATGTTAACCGAGAATCAACTTCAAACGGCCTTAATGATTGGAAACGCAAAACAAACTGCTTTACAATTAGTTATCACATGTCAGAAACCGCTGTACACAGTATTGTAAACTTGTGAAACTAAAAATCTTTTAAAAACGTACAACGAAATTTTTCTATTTGCACATTTATGTTATTTATTTGAACTTAATTCGTATAATTTGTAAAATGCTATCTAAATACGAAAATACATTGAATTTTTAAGATAAGAATACTATTTATGAATTCGATAATAATTTTATAAATGTTGAACCACAAGTATTGGAGAATCTACAAAGCAATGTTATAATATACCTATAATTTAAAATCTATTACTATACCTAAGCAAATTTCTTTAAAAGAATTCATTAGAGAAGTAAAATTATCTCTCTACAAGAAATTATGAAAACTTTCTTTTTTGAAAACCGCTTGAATATTTTCTTTAAAATATTATAACTTATCCGACATCAAAATATTAAGTCTCACGATAATGTTTTGGCGATTTTTAGATTAACTAAGCAGGATACGTATGTGAATATATACTAGCCATCCTCTTTATAGTGAATTCTCGACATAGTGAACCTTTTTATTATAGTGAAGAACAGTTTATTAAAAACTCTTTTGATATAGTCGATATGTAATAGATTTTACACGGACTGTTGTGAATATCATAAGTTAGCACGGCGAAGCCGTGGTAACACATGATGTTCACGGCGCACGTGTAATATCTGATATTTCACGGTTCCTATGCCCGTAACGTTTCTGATTAAAATTTTTAATGATGATGTCATACCGTGTAAAAATTTTTGATATCTTCACGGTATTACATCATCATAAAAATATCATCAGAAATGTTCACGGGAGAACATTAGGGACCGTGGAATATAACAAGGAAATCTCACAGCTCGAACACTTCAATATAACGAGCGACTTGTATATGGATGTTGGCATAGAATTAGATTACTTGAAAATGCAGTATCTATGTCGATGTAGCAATTATTTTTATTATAATTAACTTATAGCTAAATTTAATTTAATACCTAAGATCCAAATACATATATGGCGATTCTCGAATATGTTGACGGTGGAACACTTTGTCAATATTTAGGACAAAGTTTTAATAAGATGAAATGGAGCGATAAATTATATATTGCTAAACAGATTGCAAATGCAATAAAGCATATACCATGACAATAATATAGTGCATGGAAATTTGGTAATCGCAATATTAATCATTATTTTAATTATCTATTTGTTATTTCTAATATTTTATGATTTACAAACGTTAAAAGTTTCTGAAAATATTTTGATTCACAAATGAAGCATCAAAATAAGTAGTCCTTCATCACAAAGTTTCATTGAACAAAATTAATATCAACATTTACTTTCGTTGCTGAGTATTTTGATCTACAATATTTATAGAACTTACAAACATATAAATTAGACCAAAGTTCTGATATATATAATGTTGGAGTACTTTCTGGGAAATGTCTAGCGGTACTATACCATTTGAATCTGAATCACCATTTGGCTACGATTGCTTGTCACTATAATACATAGAAAAGAGAATCTGAAGTTATTGGAACTCCTCGAGAGTATTCTTTAATTTATGAAGGTAATTTTATTTTTGACATTTTGAAATCATTAAATTTTAAGTTTTACAGTAATGGTGTCAAGATGCAAATAAACGTCCAAGTATTCAGTATGTTGTTGTATATTTAAATAAGATAATTGTTATTGAATTATTTTGAAGTTCATCAAATAGATCCTTCTATAATATTTAACCAACTTGCTTATCAAGTATTACTTTAGCATGATCGGTTATTTTCATGAACATGGAATTGGAACTGATGTTGACTATCATAAAGCTTTTTGGATGTATAAATTATTACTGAAATTGACGTTAAAAAATAATTTAGATAATTTATCTTTATTAATAATTTTAAAATCAACAATTACATTATTGGAAAAATTTCTCTAATGCATTCAAATTATTTTAAGATACTGCAGAGATTGGATTTAACATCGGACAATATTATGTTGCGTTTTGTTATTTATGTGATGATTATGTTGTTGAAAAAGATTATACAAAATCTTTCGAATGGTATTGAAATCCGCTGAAAGTGGAAATTCTGATGCCCGAATTAAAGTTGCAAAATGTTATATGAATGGTATTGGTGTAATTGCCAAGATTCTGTGCAATACCCATTTATTATTGTAATTCCAAATTTTGATTTTCCTCCATTTGTAAATCGTCACGAAACCAATGCATTTTCTTGAAGAACGGTAAAATCTTCGGATTCGAAAACTTTATTTGGACATTTTATCAAACTATCATTACATCATTTTTGTAACTTTTAAAGTTTGTCATTTTGGAAACTTTCTTAATGAATGCTAACAACATGTTAACGAAGCCAATGTGCGTTTGATTCAATTAAAATGGTTTCAAGGCATTCAGCAAATTCATCAAGAATAAATTTACATGCTACGAGCATTAACTCAAAAATAAATAATGCTTCAAGATTTTCCAATAAAGCTTCCTCCAAAGATATACCTTTATTTTATTAAAGTTATGAAATAATGTTAATAATTTCATATATTGTATGCAGTGAATTGCTAACTTTTACGTGGAAAATTCACCAAGTGCTATATCTCAAAAACGCACTAAGTAATTAGGGTCAGAAGTCCTAAGCAAAAATGTTTACCACTTCGATCACATTGAGTATTAATGATATCAGAAAGAGGAAAAGCGTTAGTGGATGCACTTTGCAGGAATAACACCCTAATTTCTTTGGATATTGGTTTTAATAATTTTGGACCAGAAGTGGAGTTAATAATAATTTTTGGAAGGAAATATTAACAGATCTATCTGTAAGAATACATCGTGCTGTCTTCTTTGAATCTTCAATTTATTTATAAGAAATTAAAGCAATTAAAGGTTTAAATATTATATAGTTATTGTATAGAAAGTAAATATATTCATATAGATGTTGAATGGCTGCAGCTTATTTGCCGATCACGCTAAAAACGCGTATAGCATAGTCTGCTATTATTCAAAAGTTATATAAATATTTTTTACTCTAAACGAAGATGCACTAAAATATTTAAATTGACCTTTGAGTACTAATTGAAATGACAGCAACGTAACTTCATATGACGTCCTTTGGCATCATCAATTTATCACACAGATTGATTTACCTAAATCTATAAATTTATATGTAATCCATTTCATACTATAGCTACAGTACTTGTAAAATCTTAATACGCATTGACATTTTATTAAAATTTCTATAAAAGAGCTTAAGTATTTGGAGTACATTTTACTTATATTAAATTCAAGACAAATATTTTACCATTTTATTAATAAACAAGAGATATACTGTAACTCACTCATATTCCTGATAGGTTTCTGAAATTCTACAGCATTATCGAGTAAAACCACAGAGTAAAATTTACTGGGCCCATTATTACTGTAAATCCGATTGTAAGATCAATATGTGCTGTGACATAGGATTTAAAAAAAAAAATAAATGACTTGCTTTCGGCTATTAAGTTTTTCAACATAAATATTATAATAAGGATTAATATTTAAGTAATGTTGAGATCAATGTTATTGATTGATCACAGGTCATGGCTTTAGGATTCTATTATAATATTATAAACCAATTTTATTGGAAATCAATATCAGGATTCATTAAAGGCCCATCAAAAACGGATTTAAATCGATTTTTTTTCTCCTAATCCATCAGGAAAAGTAATCCATCAAGAACGAAATTTTTGCAAACTTAACAATTCTAACAAAAGAAAAAAGAGTGTTTGCTATTACAGTATATACTCAAATCTAATAATGCATCATTAACGTTGAGTTTGGTTTTGTATTTTGTATTCACGTTACACTTGTTCTTATATTAGCAGTTAGGCTTTTCCGATTCATTTCATTTTCAATTAAGTTTTATTTATTATCTACTGCATATAAATTTATAAAATTTCATAATATTACAAAAAAAAGTTCAACACTTTAATTCAAAATGAATTTAAAATAGTATATCCGAGAAAAGTGAACTGGACTGGGCTCTTGTGGCAAGCCACAATCTCGAGTTTTTAGAGTTTAACTTTTAGATGGCGTGGAAAATTTTGAAAACAAATTTATCCACATTTTCTCAAATATTTATATAAAATTCAAAAAATCAAAAAAATTTTTAACAAAATAAAACAAATAAACAAGTTTCATTGAAAACCCCGGAACATTTATTGGCGTTCGTCTCATAGTTTATTGTGCCTAAGCGAAAAGATGCTAAACAAATCACGTTAGAATCAAAACCCAAAAGCTTTTGCTATTTTGGATCCAGCTCCTTTGTAAAGATCATAAATTTATGCGCTTATGGTCAGAAACCTATTCAAGAAACTATTATGCCGTGTTTAAGATACTGCATCATGACATGCTATGTGTAGTTCTATTATTTGAATTTCACTTATTGATGCTATAAGCTACATCAATAAAGCTTTAAATAATTGTATCATTCAAGTATCGTAAAGTTCTTTAGAATTTTTGCTTATTTAATAATGGAAAATGGATTTTTTTTAACTTTTAAGTCTGTTAAGAACATTCATATCTTAACATAAACAAAATGAAGCTGACAAAATAATTGCCTTGTAATGGTATTCGCTTTCGTACAAACAGATATTAAGACAAGTCATTATATACTCTAATCCAATTTTCAAAGAGTATTTTGAGTCAAATAGCGGAATAAGCTTTTATTTATTTATTAATTGTTCATTACATATGACATAAGCGATGATTTAATCTACGGAACGGAATGGATCAGGTGCAGCAGCATTTAAAAGAAACAATTATCCATTATTTTCAAGGCGATATGAATACGTTTTGCTAAAAATTTAAATTTTTTCATTTATTTTTTATTTTTATGTATTAAGGTTTTTTTTTAAAAAAATAATAATAATAAATAAATAACTTGAGATGAATAGAATGCCGCTGCATTTCATTTTCTCTTTTTTAGCTTTTAATTTTTATTCACATCGCTAGATAATAAATATTATAAAAATTTTGATTAATCGGTAAAACTCATACCGATCCTGAATACGTTATTCATTCCGAATTGACATAACAACACTACTATAACACACATTTCTATTAAAAAAGAAAAATTATTTGTATGGTTGACTTAAAACCAAGTGACTTGGAAATTACGAAGATACCATCTTTTGTGATATCGATAAAAGTTTCGAAAAATAGGCTTTTTTTTTGTTTGTGTCTGAATGAAGAAATGTTTATAATGGCTTTTGTATTGTCTAACTAAATCCAAGTGGCTTTGAGATCACAAGGCCAACACTTTTCTTTTAATATTACTAAAATTCATATCAATTTATAAATTAGATTTAAAATTGCATATCTCATGATATCGATTTTTCGATTGATAAATTCAACTCGTTTTATATACAGATTTATCATTGATTATGCTGAGAAATGGCTTAAAAGCGGCTTAGAAGTTTTTGATTACCCAGCTTCGTTACCTATCATATTAGTAAATTTTGAAGCGATTATCTGTTAGAATATTACTAATTATACACGGGGTGTATGGTACACGGGTATTAATTTTATTAATTCCGTGATTTGCAAATTTATGTAACATGCTAATCAAAACAATTTCTACGAACGAAAAATTAAAGCCTTGCTTATGATTTGGGTAAGGGTGGATTTGAGACTTGGGTGAGGTATAGTTTATACCAAAATTTCTCAAGGAATTTTTTTTTTTTTTTTGTTAGAAGTCGAAAAGAGGCTTCATTATCGAAATTTTGGGATATTGGCTGGTTTTATACACCCAGTGTTCAATCACACCGTGTACAAATAATGTGTCTATCTGTTAATGGTTTGGAGTATTGTTTATGTCAAGGAAAAGTGATGTACGTTCTGAGATCATACTATCATAAGGTTGACATTTTTGCTTCATATCAATTTATGAATTAGAAAGCTACTTTCTATTGTTTATGCTTCAACAGTTATTTATTGGGCTGAATAGTTGTCAAATAATAAGCCTAGTGTTTATTCTTAATGAAGAAAATTTTATATTGGTTTTGAAAATGTATTATTATATAAATGCATACTTGTTTTACTTGTCAATCAACATTTCTTTTCGTTTTTTAAAATAAAGTAAACTGGTAACACTTTTTCACAAGAAAAAAAAAAATGCAATTAGTTAAAGTCTTGGCTATTTTGATACTAATTGTCCAATTGACAATTATTACCCCTTCCTGGGCGTATAAAATAAAACGAGGTATTAAATAAATAAATCTTATTATTAAATAAAATATCTCGGACTATTCATAAATAAAAAGTTTTATCATAATATCATTAATAAAATAACTCTAATTATTAGATGGTGAGGATAAGACTATTTTATAAATTAAAAATTTTTACAATAAACTTATAAGATAAAGCGCTTCTAATTTTCTAATTATCTATATGTAAATTAAATTACTAGACTGTAAGTATTAGATCATTTTATAAATTAAAAACTTACGATAATGTACTATTATCACTAATTATTTATATATAAATTAAACTACTAGCTGGTGAGAATAAGACTAATAAATTAAAATTTTTTAATCTTATTACAAAATAAAACATCGCTAATTATATAATGTAAATTAATTACTAGTTGGTGAGTATTAAGACCATTTTATAAATCAAAAAGTTTACAATTATCTTATAAGATAAAACTCCTCTAATTATCTATATGTAAACTAAATTACTAGGCTGTAAGTATTGGATTATTTTATAAATATTAAATAAAGCATCACTAATTATTTATGTATAAATTAAATTACTAGCTGGTGAGTATAAGACCATTTTATAAATCAAGAATTTTAAATTATCTTAAAAGATAAAACCCCCTAATTATTTTACTAGGCTGTAAGTATTGGATTATTTTATAAAATATTAAATAAAAGCATCACTAATATTTATATATAAATTAAATTACTAGCTGGTGAGTATAAGGCCATTTTATAAATCAAAAATTTTACAATTATCTTATAAGATAAAACCCCTCTAATTATCTATATGTAAATTAAATTACTATTAAATAAACATCTCTAATCATTATATGTAAATTAAATGATTAGGCGCTGAACATAAGGGTATTTTATAAATCCAAGATTTTACTTAATCTTATTATAAAACATTGCTAATTATTTATATAAATTAAAACACCTCTACTTATTCATATTTAATTAAATTATTAGGCAGTGAGTATAAGACTATCTTATAAACTAAAAATTTTGTAATCTTATTATAAATAAAAAATCGCTAATTATTTATATATAAATTAATTACTAGTTGGTGAGTATAAGAATATTTTAAGAAGCAAAATCTTTATAATCTACTTACTACTAAATAAAACATCTCTAATTATTTAAGTAAATTAAATTATTAGGCGGTGAATATACTATTTTATAAATCAAAAATTTTACAATATCTTAATGTATTGAAACATCGCTAAATATTTATATGTAAATTTATCATAGCCTGGTGAGTATAGGATTATTTTATAAAGAAAATGCTTTATAATAATCTATATACTGTACTATTTAATAAATTAAAACATTTCTATTTATTTATATAGGCCGGTGTGAAATGAATGATACCTCAAATGAATATTAATAATAAATTTTTTTATTAATAAAGTTTAAATTTTTTAATTCAAATTTATCTTTTAGAAGATAGGAAAGGATTTAATATAATTTATTTAATTCTTTTACATAAAAATAAAAAATTTTATTAGTAGCAACTTTTTAAGTAAATTTTAACTTATTCAAAAATAAAAAATTTTATAGTAAGCTATTAATAAAAAAATTTTGATTTTTAAATTTATTCTTAAAAAATTATTTTATAATTAATTATTTGTTTTATATAAATAGCAATTTTTAAGCTTCGTTTTATTAATAAGTTATATATATATATACGTAGTAAATTCATCAACTTTGATATTTATTAACTTTTTACTTAGTGATTATTTTTTTATGAAATTTTAAATATAGTTTTATTGAATCTATAGCTAGTTACTTGCTTAGTAGCAAGCTTTAACTTCAAATTCATTAAGATATTAATTAAAATCTATCTTTTTAAGAAATTTTTTTTTTGTAATTTTTTTTATCTAAAAAATTAGCTCTCATTTATTTTTATATAAAAGAGATAAAAATAATATAATTAATAAAAAATGATGGTTTATACCATAGATATTCAACTTGTAAAAAATTTTTAATTATATTATTAATAATTTAAAAGCTTTTATTAGTAGTACTTTTTAATTAAAATTCTGAGGTATCTATCTTTTCGCACCGACCAATATTTAAATTAAATTATTAGGCGGTGAGTATAAGACTATTTTATAAATCAAAAATTTTACAATAGTCTTATTATAAAATAAAACGTTCTAATTATTATATGTAAATTAAATTACTAGTTGGTATGAGACTATTTTATAAAAAGCTTCATAATAATCTACATAATACAACTCTAATTATTTATGTGTAAATAAATTATTAGACGGTGATTACAAGAATAATCCTATTTTTAAATAAAATATTCGAATTATTGTATTAGACTATTTATGAATCAAAGTTTTACAATTTATCTACTATTAAAAAAAACAACTCAATTATTTATATGTTAATTAAATTATCGGTACTAGGCGGCTAGTGTAAGACTATTTTATGAATTAAAAACTCAATAATAATCTACCATTAAATGAAATATCTCTAATTCTTTATATGTAAATTAAATTACTAGCCGGTGAATATAAGACCATTTTATAAATTAAAAATTTTACAATAATCTATATGTAAATTAAATACTAACAAGACTATTTTATAAATTGAAAATTTATAATCATATATTGTCAAACAAATAAAATATCCATATTTGTTTGTAAATTACTAGCCGGTGAGTATAAGACGATATTTACATATTAGAAATTTTATAATCATCTACTATTAAATAAATATCTGATTATTTATATGTAAATTAAAATTACTAGCGAGTGAGTATAAGACCATTTTATAAATTCAAAATTTTATAGTAATTTAAAGCTTCTCTAATTATATGAAATTAAATTACTAGCTCGTGAGTATAGACGTCTAATATTAAATAAAACAACTTTAATTTATATGTAAAAACTATATAATACTATTAAATAAACCCTAATTATTTATATGTAAATAAATTACTAGAGGATAAGTATACTTAGCTTTATAATAATAAACTATAAATAACAATATTCTAATTATAAATTTAATTACTAGGCTGTGAGTATAAACCAATTTTATAAATTAAAGCTTATGATAATCTACTATTTAGGCTGTTTGAAATTACAATTTCGTTTAACGTTCTCCCCCCGGTTCCACGAGCTCCACCCTAAAATTAAACAGGCCGAAAGTTCATTACGTCTTAGGATTCTACTAAGTCACGTGTTCATAAGTCAACTAACATAAATGAGATTATTTTTGCAATTTTAACATGTTTGTTTAAATTGACCCCCTCCCCCCACCACGCTTAAGCTTCATAAGGGAACGTTAAACGAAATTATAACTTCAAACGGCTTAATAAAACATCCTTAATTATTTATATCATATAAAATTACTAGAATGTGAATATAAAACCATGTTATAATCGGCTATTATATTCAATTAAAACTTTATAATGATCTATTTATTTGCAAATTAAATTATTAGATGTGAGTATAAGACTATTTTATGAATTAAAAACGTTATAACAATCTATATACTATTAAATAAACATTGTTTATATTAAATCAAATCACTAGTTAGTGAGTTTAAGAAAATATTATGAATTAAACTTTATATAATAATATACTATTAAATAAGCATCTCTAATTATTTATCTGCAAATTAAATTACTAGCTATGAAATTAAATTACTAGCTCGTGAGTATAAAGCTACTGTACTTTATAAATTAAAATTTTATAATAAATAAAACATTTCTTATTATTTACTTATAAATTAAATTACTAGGGCGTAAGTATAGCACTATTTTACAAATTAAAACTTTATGATAATCTGTACTAAATAAACATCTCTAATTATTTATATGGCAATAAAAATTGGCGTGTGAGTATAAGTCATTTTATAATTTTTAATAATTGATTACTAAATAAAACATTACTAATTGTTTATATATAAATTAAATTACATCTAGCTTGTAAGTATAGACTATTTTACAAATTAAAACCTTTATAATAATCTATATAATTTATATCAGAGTTTGTACGTTTTAACGTTTTTGATTGGCTACAATTGATTTTGGAAACTTTTAAACAGAAATTTTGGAATTTTGGAAACTTCTAAACAGAAATTAGGTCATTGCCGCAAACTAACGATTTTTTGATATTCTGACGATTAGTTTTATGATATTTTGAATATATTACGATATTTGAATTAAAGTCATTGGAGTCACTGAATAAATGCGCATTTAAGTTCCTATTAAAGTTACACTATATAATTGCGTAATTACTTTTAACTCTTAATTACGACATAATACATTATTCCTAAACAGAAATAAAAACTTCTTAACAGAAATTACGACATTACCGTGAACTATCAATTTTTTGATATTCTGCCGGCATTTTGATGACATTTTGAATATTTGAATTATAATAATATATTACGATATTTGAATTAAAATCTTTAAAGTTGCTGAATAAATGCACATTTTAGTTCCTATTAAAGTTACACATTTTGAATTCTTAATTGCGTATTTACTTTAATTTTTAATCACAACATAATACATTATTCTGAAATAACACTTACATTCAATTAAAATATTCGTTTTAACATTTTTGATTGGCTGCAACCGGATTTTGGAAATTCTAAACAGAAATAACCATTTAGGAAACTTCTAAACAGAAATTACGACATTAACGCTAACTACAAATTTTTCTGATATTCTTACGACATTTTGAACTAAATTTTACGATATTTGAATATTTTGAATTAATGTATTACGATATTTGAATTAAAGTTAAAGTTACTAAATAAATGCACATTTAAGCTCATATTAATGTTACACATTTTGAATTTCTAATTGTGTAATTACTTTAATTCTTTATTACAACATAAATCATTATTCTGAAATATACTTACTTTCAATTAAAGTATTATTAATTATATACTTCACATCTACATTTCAATTACATTCCAAATTAGTCTATGATATTCTAAATAACTCCATTATTGATGATTTATATCATATTTCATATAATTGGTTAATGTGAATGAAGAATCGAATATCGAATGCTTTTTTTTTTTTAATTATTAATAACTATATATATAAGTAATATTATATATATATTTATAAATAAAATTTTATTATCTATTTTTGGTCATGAAATGTACGATTTGGTGAGCTTACTTTCCTTATACTACCTTACTGTTTAGTCGCTAACATTAAAACAACTAATGTCTATCAAGAATTTCTTTATTATAATCATTGACCCTTATCAATACAACGAAAGATTTCCTTTTATCAATTATTTAAATTTAATTTTATACTTTTATGAAGCTAACTAATTTATCCAAGTTAATGCTTCTACCAGTTTTCCTTAGCTATTTCCCACCTTCAATTCTTCTCAATTTCTTTTGCTTTGCCACTTCGTCTTGCCATTATGAAACTTGGGTTTTTTGTTTTTCGATTTTTTCGATTTGATTATATGCATAGATTGTTTAATTATGCATGTCGTGTCATATTAAGAACACAGTACTTTGTAAATCAAAAACCATATTTTCGATTTGATAATATGTTTTGATCGTTTGATTATGCATGTTTCATTAAGAGCGCGGTACTTTGTAAATCAAAAACTATATAAAGTAATATAACAATTGGTTAATAAAAATTTTTAAACAACAATCAATAGGTGATGACTTTATGATAATTACTACAAAATTTCAAACAGATATACGACTTTAACAATTCAATGATCTGGTAAAAAATTTTGTAAAGGCCAATGTTTTGTTTCTACAAATAAAGCTATAAGGTCATTTCTTTATTTAAATATGAAAAAATTTTAATACACTATGCATTTTTTTTCTTAAAGAAAAGACAGGAAGACAGAACTTAGTTTAGTTACATTTTCTAAAGAAATGGCTCTATAGTTCTATTTGTAGAGACGTAGTATTAACTTTAGTATAATTTTTAAAACTATAGAAACATTAAAGCTGTACATCTGTTTGAGATATTACATAGATTATTATAAAATTTTATCTATCAGTAACAATCAAAAAAATTTTCATTAATAAAATTTATTTATGATCGCATATAAATTAATTAAAAATTATTTATTGTTTTACAAAATAACGAATAAAATTAATAACTAAAAAATTTATGTAATTTAATAGTAAAATAAATGCCAAGTATAAATTATCTTTTTGACATAAAAATTTTATGATATAAAGACGAATATATAAAAATATGTGGTCCTAACTAATCAAAATTAATTCAGCTAAATTTTTTTTTATACAAAATAACAACTAATATTTTAAAACTTTCTATTTTATATTTTATGATATTTATGTTGTAAATTTTCGTATTAAACATAACATATAATTAAACTATAAATTAAATCAATATAAAAAAATTTAACTTAAACGAAATACAAAAAAAAACCACTCTTTTATATTTCATTCAAGTCTATAATAACTATACAAATTTATCTATACACGACTTTACATCAATTTACTAATCCACGCTAACAAACTTTACCAAAAATCACAAATAATACAAAAAAAATATTCCAACAATCATACCTATCAATAAAATTAACAAAACAAATAAGATAGGTGGCACGTAAGTGCCACCTATCGCACTAGTATTAATCAAAGCTTATCTAATTTAACCTAAGCAATTAACACGTGATGTTACTGCACATCCAATGATTGATTTGAATATGCCACCCAATAAGATCCTAGATTTTGCACACAGCTGTAAACCATACACTTCGTACTTGAAACCAGCATCGTATGTTACACGGACTGCAGCTTCGTGTAAATGCCAAATGGCGTTAACGTTAAAGTTATCTACAGATGATTTGCATCTTTTTAATACAAATATATTAATCCCGCATACCGGTATGTAAGAAAAATAAACCTATTTTGGGACAATAGTTAAAAAAGAGTTGGAAATGCAATTTTACATTATCTATAGCCACTTACATTGACTTACTAACAATTTCATATAACACAACAAGTAACTTCATTTTCATTGTCATCTTTTCGCTCCAGTTAGACATTTACAATAAACAGGTATGATATTCGAAATTGATAAATTGTTTATACAGTATAATTGAGATACATTATTGTAATTCACAAATACAATTTTTCAACAGTATAGTGTTCTAATGAAAAGAATTAAGTTATGCATGTGACATTGTTTATACAGACAAATAATCTATAGACCTCATTCTAAAAATAAAAACAATATAGAACCTTGGTAACAAACATTATTTGTTTTTCAAAACACAAACTTAATTTTCTCATCTAAATATGGTAATGATATGCTAAGGGAATGATCTGAAAAGTAATTTTGGTTTTAGATAATTACACAAGATAAAATGAAATGTCTTTAAACGAATTTATATATATTAATAGATGTTCTTATATAGTATAATACTTCTTTATATTTTAAGCTTAATAATCATCGTATGTTGTGACAATTTTATGTATTGCATTGATTTAGATCGATTATATTGATCACAATTGTGACGCCTGTCTTTACGACAAAACGTTGTTATCTCTGAATTTTTTTGGAAACTTCAAGAAAAAAAAATTATATTAGAAGACTTATTCCTCGACCTTTTGATCATCAGATACTTTCTTCGTATTAAGATATTTCAATAATATTGACGAAATATGAATTCTATAATGTTCTTGCTCTTGGTCTTAATTTTCATTGTTCTTCCTTACACGGAAGCTAACCAATATCTCAAGAGGATGGACTCTGGTGGTCACTGCCCCCATGCAATGCTAACGGTAACCTCTAAAGTAGACATCAAAGGTCTAATAACTTTTTTTCTTAACAAAAAAAAACATTGACGTTGACCTTCTAACTATTGATCACTAAAAAATATTTAACATATTGTTTTCGGTTTCATTATAAATTAAACGTTCATACACCATGCTTAAAAAATTTGAGCAAATACTAATACAGTATCTTAATCGAAGCAACCCTTATACTTAGGCCGTTTGAAGTTGATTCTTGGTTAACATCACTTTTCCAGGACTTTCGGGAGGGGGGAGGGGGTAAAATGAAACGAACATATGAAACGAACATATAAAAATGAACAAAGATGGGCCAATTTCATTGGTTGCTATAAATCAGGTGACTGGTGAAGTCATCCAGCGTTTTAATTGGCTGTTCGTTTTTGGGAGGAGGTGCGGGGAGACTTCAGCTGGGGGTGATGTTAACCAAAAAATTAATTTCAAATGGCCTAATCAAGAACATTGCAAGTCTTTTAATGTTAATAAGTTTTTTGGAAATGTTAAACCAAATTTGACAAATCTTTTACCACTATGATTGCCTTATGTTCATCTTTTTAATTATATGCTCCTTCATTATTTCCAATTTCTGCAGATTTTTTCGATAATAAATAAATGCTTTAAATTCATCCTTTTCAACTCCAATCCCTTTTTCATAACAGTAGCCACATTCTTTGCTCCATAAGTTTCACCCCGCTCTTTGATAAATTAAATGTCCAACTCCATTCTCATAGCATATATCAAGGATAAATTTCCCATTAACATTTTCCATATCTGTTGATTTTTCAAATAAATTAATGCTTTATGTTCATCTAATTCCATTAAAATTGCAATAACCAATTCCATCAGTATCTTGCATATTTACAAATTTTTGAAAATAAATAAATATTCTAAATGCTCAGTTTTTTCTACTCCAATTCCATGCGAATAACTTGAAGTATTCCATCAGAATTACTCATCTAGAAGATTTTTAATAAGAAATGAATACCATTTGTTCATTTTCTTCAGCTCCAATTTCATTTTGATAAAATGTTCCACCGTTCCACAAGCATGTCCCATTTCTACTGACTACTGAAAATGAGTGAACGCTTTATGTTCATCCTTTTCCAATTCCAAAATAAAAGCAAGTCCGTACCACAAATATAAATCCGGGACACTTCAAGAACAATGAACTCAATGATAATCACATAACGTGAAATCATTCAATTACGTCATTTGTTTACTAACACTAACAAAATTGGCCTAAACTATATTATCACCTAACCTAACACTAACCCTAACTTAGGCAGAATTATTAATCATGTGAAGTGATGATATTGAAGATATCACTAGCTTCATGTTCTTGAAACTACCCATAAATCCTTCTTTACCCATTTTTCAGAACAATAAATTGAAAGAATACTTGGAACAAGATGATTATATAATTATTTAATTTCATCAGAATTTTCTGAATTTTTTTCGGATATCATTTTATTTTTTATTTTTTGGAAAATGAAATGCATATTAGAGGTTGGAACCGGTTTTAAATATTCGAGTTTATCACATCAAAATTCGTGTTTATCACTTTAAAATCCAAGTTTATTACATCAATTACTAATTGATGTGATAAACTCAGATTTTGATGTGATTAACTCGAATTTTGATGTGATAAACTCGAATATTTAAAACCGGTTCCAACCTCTAATGCATATGATAAACTCGAATTTTGATGTGATAACTCGAATATTTAAAACCGGTTCTAACCTCTAATGCATACGAAAAATTATGTTAAATTTAGAGAATAATGTTAATTTTGTTTAGAATATGTGTATATACTAGATAACATTTACAGAATATTGCAATAGTATATAATGACCAATAGCAATAAAGCACATTAAAAAGTTCTTTGATAGGTTAGGGACTAGTATTTATGATTTAACTGTGGCAAATTCAAACCTTGAGATGAAAAAAAAAAGATCACGATATTGATTGTCTATCGTTAATTAAATTATCTGCTGCGTTAGTATTACATGACATCAGAGGTTATTTCAATAGCGTTTTAGATTTTAACGCACCAATAAAAATTCTATGGACAATACTTAAGGAGAGTGCGCATTCACATTATTTGTTAGTTAAAGGTAAAAGCCAAGATTTTTGCATGAAGGGCGAAGCGTGAACTGTATATACGTCTTAATAAATTCAACTGATTTGAATTATGAGTTGACGAGTCATTCACTAGCATACATATAATTTGATATAAGAACACTTTATAAAATTCACGTAAAGTAAATATGATATAATCACACATAGAGAATTACAGTATTTTATTGTAAAAGCTGGCCAAATGGTTTACACATGATACACTGAGAAAATAATCAGATATTAAATATAAAAATTTGGGTAAATTATTAATTCGCCATGAGGAATGTGCAGGACACACATAGGTGTTATTTTGAAACCGACTATACTATTTTACAGCTGTTTGAAAATTAGTGGAACACATGATGAATTTTGTGAGCAAATTTCGGTAATTAATTTTTGGTAATAAATGTTATAGTTTTCGATAATATAATTCTCAGCCGGTACAAAACATACTGTAATAATATATCGGGTGAAAATTATATTATCGAAAAACTATGTTATTACTGAAAATAATTATTGAAATTTGGATGATCATCACAAAATTCATCACGTGTCCCACTAATTTTCAAATCAAACGTAAGGAAATACAATTTTCGAAATAACGCCCATGTGCATTATTTCAAGTAAATACGGTAATTGCCACTACAATCAATTACCGGTATTCAGTAGACCCGATCATTATCGACTGGGTTAATTTATCAAATTGCCTAACGCTTCCTAAAACTGACAGAGCACATTAATTACGTCTGAGTTTCATGCACAAGAATAACCCATTAGATCTCGTAAAGATTACATTTGCATAGACGGCCATAATGATAGGATAACGATAACATTTTTTTAGCTGATTTGAAAATTAGTGGGACATGTGATGAATTATTTTTCGGTAATAAAAGTATAGTTTTCAATAATATAATTTTCAGCCAGTACAAAATATACGCGATAATATATCGGCCGAAATTATATTATCGAAAAAACCATACTTGGATGATCATCACAAAATTCATCACGTGTCCCACTAATTTTCAAATCAGGAGATCGGAGTTTAATGAAATACTGTCATGCCACATATATTAATGGACGATTTTGATCAGACTTTGGTCCGAACTGGTTCAAGACGAAGAGTCGATAAACTTTCAGTTTAAAGACCAATCCGGACCGGTCTTTGCAAAGACTAACTTCAGAATTTTAGTATGATGCGGATCATAAAATTTTAAGCAGCAACTTAAATAAAGTTAAAAATAGTTATATGTTGCTATTTGTATTTTTATTTACTATATAAATAAACTAAAATAAATATTTGAACATCAAGTTTCCATAAAGATTAAACCATTGTTATGAAATTAAAAAGTTGCGCCAAGTCAAAATAATTAATTATCAAGAGCCAAAATGGAATTACCTAATTATAGCGACATGTTATTATCACAAACTTAATAACTGATTTAAAAATGATGGTAAATTATTATTGAGTCAAAACCATTCTTCTTGTGATTAATAATGCAAAGATAAATATTAATTTATAAGAACTAAATTAACTTTTCGCAACTTAAATGATTTTTTAACCTTTTAAAATTTAAAATTGAGGCCTTCAGATCCATTCGAACTTTAACAAGTGCCGCAAGCGGTAGCTAAGACTGTGGGTGCAATGTTGGTTAAAGTGCAGCCAGGTATGGAGGTGTCTGTAGCATATACGCTTACTGTGACAGTTGTACAATTACTACTAGCTTGACGTTTTAAGAGTTGTGCAAACCCACCCACTCTTGAACCTGTAAGATTGCAAGTGCCGCACCCGATAACTGTGCCGGTGGGTATCGCGAGGTTAGTGGTGCAGCCAGGTGCAGAGGCGACTGTAGTAGTAAGACCCATCATCGTGATGGTTGCACAATTAGCTTGACGCTTTAAGGGCTCTGCAGACGAACCGAGAGCAGACAAGAACAAAACCAATATGGTAAGAAATGTAAGAAATTTTGATAACATTGGTATTTTAAAATAAAATAAAGTTTTTTTTTAAAAAAAACTGTTAGTCGTATAGTTTGTTTATTTTTGATCTTAAATATCTCAAGAAAAGGATTTTTATAAACAAGTTGGTGATGAAGGTATATTTATATATTTTTGTTTTTATCATGAATCAGAATTTTTATGTACAGAATATTCTTGGACTTTGCATGTTATTTCCCCAAAAAATTTTAAGATGAAGACAAAGAATGAGATAAAAATCAATCTCCTCAATGGCAATGTTCGTACAAACATAAGGCGCCCATATCATTCTCGCCATCCCACAAAGTAAATATTACTAGGAAATCAGAAATTTCTGATGCAAAAATATAGATGCAGCCAATTGGATGAATCGAGATCGTTCAAATTAAAAAATAGATGAGGACATAATTATACACAAATCGGGATAATTACTTCCCTATTAGGTCCTCCATTATGCGGACAATTAACGCTTATCTCAAATTTGTGAGACGCGGTTTTACTAAATATGCGCATGCCGATTAGATTAGCTACTATTTATGGGCTAAAAAAAGAAATTTGCTGTAGTATAGTCTATACTCTTGTGCTTGATTTTGATGTTTGATGTTGATGTTGATGTTGATGGTCTTGCACTTGCACTTGCCCTTGCAAGAGACAATTGTCCAAAATGTGTTTTTTGTGTAGAAATTGTGCTGTTTATTATAGTATATTATACCTGTTTTCGTTATTTCGCTCTTTTCCCATATTTTCTGTTCGGATTTTTTGCCGCCCTGATCAATTGATAATCATAAAAGCTAAAGACATTTTACGTACTTTATGTTCGCTAGGCCAATCGTTTTCTGACAACGGCGATCTCAATTTGTGAAATGTGGTTTTACTAAATTTGTACTTATTAACTGGATCGGGTTAATTTTATCTTGCAACGATGACATCTAAGCCATGTGCGACGTAATAGTAACTATATACGGTAATCCCCAGCAATACCAGGAACTTAGTACGAAGTATTAAGTGTATGGCTTTATGAAGAATAAACCGAAGTCAAAATTTTAAAGCTGATTGGAGGACAAAATATTAATGCTCACAGTTCTTTCTCATGACATATCTTTACCATTTTCTATGTGCGCAAAATTTCTAATTTTGGTGAATCAAAAAAAAAAATGTATACGTACTGGGTTAAGAGTTTAATTTTTTGAATGTATATCGTTTAGTTGAAATTAAATCACTCTTACGGTCACAAATCACCACATTATAGGAAATTACTATGTCGATCAAATGAAGTGTGGTTATAATTATTGCTTATTTTTATCAATCTGCATCATGTAAGTGTGCAATTAATCAGGTTTACTTTATACTATCCATATTATTATTCTCACTCGGATTTCATATTAAACACTTTCTTTATTAGAAATTATGAAGATACATGATGGTAGTAGTGCTCCACTCCATCACCTTCTCTTCTACTATTACATACTGCAACTCTACATATACTGTGCTCATAACAACTCTATGTACACGTGATATGTCACATGATTAGTGATGGGCAACACGCGGGATCCGCGCGTGATCCCGCGCGGGATTTTTAATATAGGATTTTCTGGCCTGCGTTAGCATATCATCTGGCCCGCATTAACAAATAATCCGGCCTGCTTTAACATAAGTGGGCCAATTCTTAATTAGTATTTGATGTATTTACATAAAAATATTAAATCTTTATTTATTTTCGTTCCACATATATACGTGCGTACATAGATAATGCGCAAACTGTACGTTGAAATAAATTTTTTAAATTTTGATGATTAATAAAGTGGCAATCTAGACTTTTAATTTTTTGCATGAATAATACACCAAGAATATTGTGTACCATATGGGACAAAATATCCAATTTCAGTGATTATTTAATATGAATGATAAGGTTAAATAAAATTTGAGCCAATCAGTTATGTAATTCAGAAATTATAAGCTGATTATGAATTTCTTATGAGTCGCTTATGAATTTTTGTATGTATATAACCTGGTTATAAGTTTTTGTACGTATGTACAGTACCTGATCACTTAGAAATTTTAGCTCATTTATACCTGATTATGCACCTGATTACTTATAAATTTTTATATGCTTATGATTGATCGCTACCATTATAATTTTTAAATATATATTTATATAATAATATTTTAAAAAATTGATAAAATTGAGGCAAATCTGAATTGATGAATTTAATAATTATAAGATCCAAATGTATTAAAAGTAGGTAAAATCTATATAAGCATTTTTATTTGTAATAAATGTAGTTAGATTTATAAGAAATGTTTATTATTTTAATGAGAAATCATATTCTTAGTGATGATATATATATTTATTAATCGTGAAAATTTCTGAAACGCTACTCGATCCCACAAATCCTGTGCTATCCCATGCGGGATCCCACATCCCGCACAGGATTTTTGAAAAAATTGGGATTTGCCCATCACTACACATGATGAAGCATAATTGAGGATCGCCAACACTAAGGTATAGCACATCTTGTTTTTTTTTAATAGCGAGTCCAAGCCCATGCTTATAGTGCAGCACATTCAACTCATTATATACAGCATCAATTTGTATAACAGCAAGTTCAAGCCCATGCTATAGTATGGCCATTCAACTCAGTACACATAACAACATTAATGAGTTCGAGCCCATACTATGGTGCAGTGTATTCAACTCAGTTCACATAACAACATCAATGAGTTCAAGCCTAGTGATTTGAACCGGTTGGGCTATAATCAGGTAACCAACCCAAACTGAATAAATTTTGGCTAACCGGTTGAGTAAATGCTTAATCGGTTGACCCGTACAACCGATTGACATAATGTAAATGATATCATAAAAGAGCAAAGGTCCCAAAAAGTTCTGAAATGAAATGAATAAACATAGTAGACGAGACAAAATTTGAGTAAAGGTCCAAGAATTCCCAGAAGTAAATGTAAAGTAATCTTATTTGGTTGAATTAGTTGACAGCAAATATTTCAGTTCGGTTAACCGATTAAGGAAAACTTTCTCAGTTCAAATCACTATTCAAGCCCATCTATAGTGCAGCACATTCAACTCAGTACACACAACAATCACATAAGTTCAAGACCATGTTATGGTGCAGCGCATTTCAAGCCCACACTATGGTGCAGAGCATTCAATTCAGTACATACAACAATCACATGAGTTTGAGGCCACACTATGGTGCAGCACATTCAACTTAGTACACACAACAACTTTATGAGTTCGAGCCCACACTATGGTGCAGCGCATTTAATTAGGTACATATAACAACTTTACGAGTTCAAGCCCCTGCTATAGTGCAGTGCATTTAACTTGGTATGCAAAACAACCTTATGAGTTCGAGCCCATGCTATAGTGCAGTGCATTCAACTTGGTATATACAATAAATTTACAAGTTTAAACTATCAGCAAATTTTATATATAGATATATATTGATTACTAACTGGGTAAGATATATATCGATATTCAATATCCTGCCAATTTCTATCAATAGTGATAGTAATCAATATATATCTGATATATATATCTGATATAATATCAATTAATAATTATTATATTCAAATAATTATGCTTTTTGCAAATTTTTAAACATTTTACAGGTTTTTGCAAGTTTTTGCAATTTAATATAAAATTTTATTTGTTTATTTATTATTATTTTATATTATATTTTAATTAAATATACAATATGCAAGTTTTCACAATTGCATATAAAATTTTATTTATTTATTTATTATTATTATATATTATATTTTAAATATTACATATTTTATTATAAAAATAAAAAATAACAAAAAAATAAAACCAGAAAAAAATAAAACTAAAAAAAATAATTAAAAAAATGAACCGAAAAAAAACTATTATATTTACTTATATTCACTTATATTCATTATATTTACTTATATTTACTCATATTTATTAATTCTTGCAAAGTGCCAGAGAAGTTAGAATTGGTATTCTTGTAAAGTGCTGGAAAAGTCAGATTGTTTTCTTGCAATGTTCTGAAAGAAGTAAGGAATAAATAAAATAAAATAAAATTAAAAAAATAAGGAAAACAAACAAAAAACAAAAAATGAAACCGAAAAAATAATAAAAAAAATTAAAAACGAAAAAAATAACTATTATATTTGCTTATATTTATTCATATTCACTTATATTCACTCATATTCGTTATTTTTTGCAAAGTGCTAAAGAAGTTAGAATTGGTGTTCTTGTAATGTGCAAGAAAAGTCAGATTGATTTCTTGCAAAGTTCTAAAAGAAGTAAGGAATAAATAAAATAAAATTAAAAAAAAAAACCAAAAAACAAAAAATGAAACCAAAAAAAAATAATGAAAAAAAATAAAAATAAAAAAAATAAACACTTATATTTGCTTATATTGATAATCTCATTAATAGTGATACATAAATTAATACTTTAAAGTTTCTATATAATAAAGTTTAGATTTTTTAAGAATTAAAATTTTAAAAATATAAGGTAGATCACCCTATTTCCGTAAACCACCCTATTTCTGTAAAATCTCTTTCTTTTTTGTTGCTGCGCCATTTTTAGAACAATTCATGTAAGTTCATAATAAATAGCCTTGGTATACGACATGCTCGATCAAACTTTACTATTCTACCATATTTATTACATCGTTGCCATATCAGTTAACTATTTAATTGATTATCTGATTGGCTCAAAGTTCTTTAATTTTAAATTTTTAGCGCTATTTCTAATTTATTTGCTACCCATTCGCTCTTATTTTATTTACCTAAATATAAAAAAAATGTCAATTCTGGTTAAAGTCAGTTCAGATAAAAATAAAAACAAACAAAAAAAAATGCGAACTTATCTTAAAAGTTTTCGGATCAACCCATTAACCTGATTGTTTGTTGTGCAAATTGAAAAGTACATACATATGTACATATGTACATACATACACAAAAGCCATAGCGACAAAGTATTTTCTTTTTCTTTGTTTGTTTGTGGCGTAATGAATAAAAAAAGTCATTTTTCTTTCGCACTATATATATAAGTTCAAGATCTTCCTAACTTTATCTTAAAACTTTATTCAACCTATTTCAAATTTCGATACCATTAGTTTGTCTTTATTTTATCTGCTGTAAACGCTATGAATACTGTGAATGTTATGAATTATAAAGCACAAGAAAAAAGGGTTAAGAAAAAATAAAAAACAAATTAAAAAAAAATTAAAAAAAACAAAAAAAAAAAATTATAAAGAAATTTTCGATCATTTACCGTACCCGATCATTCATTTATTGCATCTGACCTTTCGTTATACTGATGAATGTATGTATATACGCGTATATATATATTATTTTTAATCTTTTTTTTTCGTGACACATTTAAAATATTACACACACTTACTTTATAGTGTTGTGGATGTTTTTTTTTTTAGCACTTTAATGAAAAAAAAAATGTCATTAGTAAAAGTTCAACATCAAAAAACGCTTCAACAAAATTTACAAAACGACCAAGAAACTTCCCATCAAGCCTCTATTCGTGCTGCACTTGAATTTCTTGAAGCCCAAAAAACTAGCTCAGCACCATCTTTAAGCGTTTATAGAGTTGCTCTTGAGTTTGGTATTGTGAACCAAACCTTACGTGATGCTATAAAAAATGGTGTTCCAAATCGTCGTGGTCCCCCTACTATACTTACGGCTTATGAAGAAAAGGAAATAGCCGGTTATTGTTTAAATATGCAGCAACTTGGGTTTGGACTTACCAAAGAGGCCGTCAATACGATGGTTATGCAGATTCTTAGTTCCCGAAACCAAAAACATCCGTTTAATGGTGCTCCTGGTAATAAGTGGTGGAAAAGGTTTATGAAAGACCACCCGGAACTTTCATTTCGTACACCTCAAGAACTTTCTCAAGCACGTGCAAGTAAAGCCAACCCAGTTGTTCTTAAAGACCATTTCGAAAAACTTAAAAAACTTTTTGATGATTATTCTTTAACTCCAGATCGAATCTGGAATATGGATGAATCGGGATTTAATATTTCTGCCCGATTACAAAAAGTTATAGCAAAAAAAAATGCCCGACAAGTTCACAAAACTGCAGCTGGAAATTCGAAAGAACACATCTCTGTATGTCCAACAATTTCAGCAGCAGGAACCTATATTCCACCATTGCTTATTTACAAAGGAGTTAATGTTCTTGATGGATTGTTATCTGGTTTATCTGTTCCACCTGGCACTGTTGCAGGTTTCACTGATACTGGTTATATGCATGAAAACATTTTTAGAATGTATATTGAACATTTTAATAAATCAATTCCACCTTTTAGACCGGTTTTACTTATGCTTGATGGACATGCTAGTCATATTGATTTGATTAGTATTAATTACTGCCGCGATAATGGAATTTTATTATATGTTCTTCCATCAAATACAACTCATATTCTTCAACCTTCTGAAATACCTTTTAAAAAACTTAAACTTGAATATGATAAAGCTTCTGACAATTTTAGATTTACTAATAACCAAAGAATTGTTACAAAATATTCTTTTGCACAAGTTTTTGGTGAAGCTTTTTTTAAAACTTACACTCCTGCAGCAATTAGAAATGCTTATACTGCAACTGGGATTTGGCCTTGGAATCCTAATGCAATTAATCCAAACCGCTTGGCACCTTCATTATCAACTGAAAAAAAGTTAGAAGTTTCTTTTAAACCACAACATGAACATGATACAAGAAGTCATAAAATTGCACAACTTGAAAAAGAAAACCAGCAATTAAAAGAATATATTCAAGTTCTTGAAAGTCCTGGAACCACATCTTTGTCAAAAATTATGAAATATCCATCTATGAAGACTTTTTCAAATGAAGAAAAGCCTAAAACTCGACCTAAAGCTTTTAAATTTGGAAGTTTAGTAACTTCTGAAGATATTACAAAAGAATTACAAGAAAAAGAAAATATTAAGCAAAAGAAAATAGAAGATATAAAATTAAGAAAAGAACAAAAGGCAAAAAAAAAGCAAAATAAGTAAGTTCAAAATTTAAAAAATTAATTACAAAAAAAAAAATTATATAAAATATAAAATTTTTAAAAAATTTATATTATATTAACAGGAATAGGATAGCAAGTTTAAAATTGTTATAAATTTTAAAGAATTTAGCTTTATTTGAAAAAATTTTTTTTTATATATAAATATTATTCGATTTAGATATTTTTTAATAATAAATTGATTATATATATTATATATATTTTTTAATAAAAAAATATTAATTTTTAAAAAAATTTTATATATAATAAAAAAAAGTTTACGGAAATAGGGCAGTATACCTTATTGGTCAAATATCAGTCACATATTATATACATATAATATATATATCGGGTACCTGATATTATACCAATATGTATAATTTTAACCTGTGACAGTAATAGGCTGTTGGAAACTACCCTATTGAGCAAGAAACTAACAGTATGGTTATGATTATGTTTGTGCTAATAGATTCTAATAAAAAAGATCCCATAGTCAGGCAGTTTTCAAAAAAGATCATTATTACTGGTATAGTCAGTAAAAAGATTGTATCTGAGATTTATCAAAGTATCAAAAGAGTAAAGGTACGATTAATAAAATTTGTATAAAGTTTATAACAATAATGTTTATTTCTATTACTAAATTTAGATAACGATTTTGACTTCGACCTGTGTTAGTATCAATAAAATACCTAATAAAATAATTGTCCAATGAGAGTTTCTAGAGTTCTTCAAATTCAAATCAAATATTGGATCAATTTGAATTTGATCAAATCAAATTGACTCTGATTTGAATTTGATTTGATTCAAATATTTGAATTTGAATTTGATTTGAATTTGAAATTTAATAGTAATTTTCAAATCAAATCAAATATGTCAAATTAAATCAAATTTGGCCATATTTGAATTTGATTAAATCAAATATAGTTAAATTTGAATTTGAATTTGATCAAATATTTGATTCAAATATTTGAAGATCAAATCAAATTGCGGAACTCTAAGAGTTCCAGTAGTTGGTATTGGTTAGAATGAGATTAAACAGTTCCAAATGATGAAAATGCTATTGTTAAAGCTTCGATTAATGATTACACTACCCAAAATATTAACTTTATAGTTAATATTGTATTTCTGTATACTAATTCTCAGTTTCAACATTTTAAAACATCTATTCATCCAACTGAGTCTTTACTTTTTGTTGTTTGGTGAATTAGAAATTATTAAGAATAACATATATATCTATGCTAAAAATATTAATTTTATCAAAACTCATATAGAAGTTAAGAAGCAAGTATTTGATTCTAATAATTCTCAAACATCAACTATATCATTTACATTAACTTGGTCTAAGCTTTTGGCTACTTATCGAAGTATTACTAAAAATTCTAAAAATGTTTCTAGACCTTCGACTTCAGCAAATATAGTAAATCTAGATGATTTGAGCTAGATAAGTCTAAGATCTTATTATCCAACTCCAGACCAGCAAAATGAGCAAAGAATAAAAATATTAATGAAATTGCAAAAAATTTGTTAGAGTTGATAATTTGGAATTTGATAATTATAAGAGTACTGAGGAAATATGATACAACCAATGAATATTTTGATGGAACTCGAGATAGTGACATGAAATATAAAAAAGAAAGTAAGGACGATAGTTTTTATACCAAAAATATTCATAATAAAAGCTGTGGATATAGACATGGTTGTGGTCATGGTCATGGCCATGGTAATAGTAGTAGTTGTAGAAATAAAGGTAAAAATGTGAAGTATAGATATTAAAATCTGAATTTGTAAATATTTTAAGAAAAATGGTAATTCAGATATTTAAGTATATATATGTGTAATTAACTTTATTTTTTTTTTAACCAGCTGCCCTGCTTTTATTAAAGAGGTTGTATGATTACATTATTTTAGCTACAGTAAGTCATAATGCTATACTATACTTTTCCGGCTACTAACTAAAATCTTCCTTATTTAATAAAAACTCACTCGATACTGAAGTACTCAGGTGCGACCTGCCATAACAACTAGTTTCCCTCCTACAGGTACTCGCAACTCACTGCAAGTATTCTGTATTCACTAGATGGCTGCTGTTAGCCTTGTCAGGACCGCCTTTTTCTTTAAATCCTTCTTACCTAGCTTTGATGGTGGAATGATTTTACTCAAAAACCAACATAAAAGAAAAAATAATTTAAAACGAAGCCTAAAGAAAAGTATAAAAAAGGAGAGTACTACTAAACCTAAATTATTTACCAAATATCAAATCAAAAAAAGAAAAAAAGAAACAAGATGAGAAAGACAAAGAAAAGACTAATCCTGACAGATATGAAATAAAATGTATAAAATATAAAAATTATATAATACTATATAAAAACTCTACTCTGGTATTATTTGTTTAGGAACAAAGAAAACAAAACAGAAAGAAAAATCGCCTTGTAGCAAAGTTTGTAAGAAATTTCTTCGTTCGGTCCAAAACATCTCTGACACATCATTCACTGTTTACATCGTAGCGTAATGATCCACTCGTGACGTCGACACCAAACTGGTAGCTGTTCCCAATTTGGCAGGAGTAAATACTGCTGATCTTTTGGAGGGGGTAAACCAAAATGCCCACATTGTTGAAATTTCGAAAATACAAAAAGAGCAGAAGGGAAGTACACCAAGTTGTAAAGACTTGAAAGAGTTACACTATACAAAATATAATATCTAACCAAGCACTTTTGTATGTTTTCATATCCAAAAACCTTGACAAAACTAGCTACTACTTCTTCGCTTGGTAGTTTTCCAGACTTCTGCTAAGAGGCCTCGCTTAGATGAGTCCTCTTTTTCAACTCTAATTCAGTAACGACCGCTTTTGGTTCCATAGAAACCAAACACTCAGTGAATGGCCTTGAGCCCCAGCTACTGAAAGTAGAGTTTTGTTGCATGTTACATATAATAACTGTATAGTTTTCGTAGGTCGGCTTTCTTGAAAATTTGGTGCGAGGAATCATCAGAAAGAGTTGCCTTGTGTGTAATTAACTTTATTATTTTCAGAATTAAATTAATTATTTATATTTTGATCAATTATATAACATATTTAGTAATATTTTTAACATTAAAATATAGAGTAAAGTTATTTGTCACATAAGTGACAATGGCTTATGTATCACTGAACTAATCAGATTTCAGGATCTCATATAACATAACATGATCAGAAAATTCAAAACAAATATTCATTTTATCAAAAAATTAACAAAAATCGTTTATTATTCAAAATCTGCATAGGAAACCACCTTCTGTGTCTAACAAAAAGTTTTCCTTGAGCAATTTCACTATATACCCCAAACCCTGACCCTAAACCTAGGTGCTCACCCTAACCCTAAACTAACAAAAACTAAACTTTATTGATGCAGAGATGATCTACAGGTGACATTATCACATGCGTCGCATATAACTTAATCCAAAATATAAATTTATCTTAACATTGTGTGATTTTTAATAAACATTTATTTAAGTTTTTCTTTAGAAGTCATAATAACAAAGATAATTAATACATTCAAATATAAACCTCATATGCTACCTGGAAGATTTAGATTATGATAGTTATCTAACGCTTAACCAGAGGACTTCTGAATCTTGCGGAGCCATGCAAGCTGGGCATACGGTGAGCGCTATAGAAGACATTGCACCAAATATCTCAGAACCCATATCATCATCTCCCTCTGAGATATTACTTTCTAACCCCAACAATTTAGTGCTAACTTATCCTGATGACAAATTGCTACCAGATAATAATGCTAGTACTTCAAATACCATTTAATCATGTCACACTGAAATACCACTCTTGCATTATACACATTCTTTATTATTTATACAACAATACGGCTCTATCTACTCTAAAGAACAAGAGATATATGATGAATATGAATTGTTACCAGACGATTCTGACAATAATTCTAGTTTACCTACTAATAATATAGAAAGAACAAATATCAACTTTCACCCTAATCTACTCGGGATTTATGAACCATCAACATGCTACAACAAATTTTTATACTACTATAGATTACAATCTTTACCTTCACCACAAACTGTTGGCTCTTTTTTAACCTATCTACAAGAATAATATCCTATGTTTTATAAAAATCAATATATCAGAATCTCTTTTAAAGAAAGCAGAATTGATTATGTATTTGAAGAAGCATATATATATTTATTACATGAACACCTCTTACCTAATCACTTTTTTGTTCCTTTTGAAGACTTAAGTTTTTATGATGATGTTCCACTTAAATCAAATTACCCTTCTACCAGTTCCAACTTGAGCTCTAGTTATAATAACTATTTTCAATTACCAACTTTTACCGATGACTTCTTTTACCCTACACCTTCTACTACTCCACTACCTAGTGATAGCTCACTAATTACAAACACCAACTCTCCATCTACACTAGCTCCTTCTGAGTTCTGTACAGAATCAGAAATAATAGAGGAATCAGTAATTACTAATAACCATATAGCAAACAATAACCATCCAATAACTACTAACAACTACATATCAAACAACAACATACTCTACAACTTAATATTGCTACCCACAATTTCCAGAGTTACAATACAATTACCAAGCAGCAACTTTGGGAGGAATACTGTTTACAGCATAACTTACACATTACTGGTATTACAGAGACCAAAATCTCATCCAACAAATCTAACAAATTTTTTAACACAAATCACTTTACCTATTACTGGTCTAGCCTAGACAACTCTGCAGAGGGCACTGCAATTATGCTACACAACTCCTTTAAATGTCATGTTTATAAAATACTAAGCCATCCTGGAGGTGCCATTTCTATTGATCTCTATTTTAAACATGACTTTAAATTTAGAATTATCTCAATATACCTCTCATCCACAAATCAAATCTACAGAAATAACACTCAACAGGCTACAATTCAATGAATTCAGCAAGCTTTATCATCCAATATTCATCCTATTATCCTAGGAGACTTTAATGCATCTTCTCAACATCTAATATAGCCAAAACTCAAATCTTTTCTTTCCTTCACAACAATAATATGTATGACCTTGCTGATCATACTAATAACTTGGAACACACTTGGACAAGTAGTTGATACTCTAACAGAATTGACTATATCTGGGCTCATGATTCAATAATTCCTTTTCTAACAAAATTTTCAACTCATAGTTCAATTACATCTACCAATAGCGATCATTTAATTTTGCTTTCTCAATGGGTTTTTTCTTTTGCTCTATCTAACAAACTTCAACACAAAACTAGAAGCAAACGCAGAGCCTTTAACTACAAAGCAATGACCAAGGAAACTTGGGAAGAATTTTCAAATCAAATTAATTACAATCTTAGTACCTATAATATACCCTCTACCTCCTATACTGATAACTCTCTAGAAAAGTTATGGCATCAAATCCAAACTAGTATTATTCAGGCAGCAGTTCAAATCATCCCTAACAAAAAATTCATAGTCCGCAACTTTTATCACACATTTACACCTAAGGCAACAGAGCTGTATAATGATCTTAAAACAATTGGCAGTATCATATATCAAACTAAAAACCTTATGCATAATAACATGCCTATTCCATCTGATCTTCATAACAAAATTTAATATATTAACCAAAAACACAATTTTCAAATTAATCTCCCACCCTCTAACAAACAATATTTAGCACAATGGATCTTAGATACAAAGCAGATCTGGAAAACTTTATATAATGCTCTCAATCTTGAAAATGCAAAATTTCTAAGAGAACACATCAATACTGCTATCTCTAACAGATATGATAGACTTCTTACCAACCCTACCAAAATGATTAATAGTATTCTCAACTGCCATACAGATCCTGTTCATTTTGATAATATCAAAACAAACAATGATCTAATTACAGACCCTATACAAATTAAGAGCCATATACAACAACACTTTCAGCAATGGACTTCATACAGGCCTTACAACCAAGAAATTTTCAATCAGCAATGGTATAATGACTACTTACCACTACAATCTGTCAACCCTCAATGGTACTTCACTGCACTTAATCCTATAACATCAGAAGAAATAACATGTACCATTAATCAACTACCTAACAATAAGGCATGTGGACCATCTGGAATTAGCTATGAAATGCTAAAACATATTGGTCCTAATGCACTATTAGCTATTACTACTCTTTTTAACAAATGCTTATCTACTGGACATATTCCCAAACAATGGAAAGATGGTCGCATTTTTCCAATTTCAAAAAAACAAACATTTAATGGCAACCTACACAATACTCGACCTATTAGCCTCATTGAACATATTAAAAAAGTTTATACTAAAATTCTTACCAATCGTCTCAATAGCATATTTACAAAACACAAAATTTTAAATCCTCATAACTATATTGCTTTACCTGGCAATAGTACTAACATTCCTATTCATATACTTAATAACTTTATTGAGGATGCTACATGCAACAAACGGGAAATATGGATACTATCACAGGATATGAGCAAAGCTTATGATTCTGTAAACTTAGACCTTTTTACTAAAGCACTTTATAGAATCCAAATGCCATCTCAGCTTATTCAAATTCTTACCGATCTTCTCACTAATCGCTCTAACCAAGTCATAACAAACTTTGGACTTACACTACCTTACCCTGTACAAGATGGAATAGATCAAGGAGAAACAATTACCCCACTCTTCTGGCGCATCTATTATGATCCTCTTATTCACAAAATATCTACATCCTATCCAGGATATACAACTTCAACTACCTGGACATCTCATATACTACAACCCAACTCACATAAAATGCAAATTTCAGCATCAGTTTTAGCATACATGGATGATACCCTATGGCTTGCCCAATCTTTCCAACAACTGCAACAAATTTTACAAACAGCTGAATCCTTTTACACAATGGCACAAATACAAGTTAACCCGCAAAAATCTATACTCACATCTAATACTAAACATGTACTACAATTACCCTTTATGAACTCTACTATTTCTGCTTAGCCACCAAATGTGCCTTTTAAATTTCTAGGATGCTGGTTCACAGCAAATCTTAAGTATAATATACAATCTAAATTAATCCTTCAAGAAATTTTTGACTTGGCCAATATATTACAAACTAAACAAATCACAGACAAACAGGCTGCATATATCATTAATACTGTATTATTACCTATTTTAGAATATCGCATTCACAATATAGTCCTTTCACAAACTACATGCAACAAAATTTTGTCCAAATACTTAACAATTGCAAAACACAAAGCCAAACTCCCTAGAACAACACCTAATAGCACCATGCTTAACCATAATATATATGGCATCAAAAATATCTGGGATATTCAACTTCAGCATCATATTTCTAATTTCCTTACTAGACTTAATAACCAAGACCTTCTTGGTACAAGCACACATATTAGACTACAACAACTACAAAACAATCTTTGGTCTACTATTAATATTCTTGCACACCCTAATCCAATAATTGATGGACCCAACAAACATACTACAACTTTTAAAATCATACAACTATTAAGACATCTAAATCTTACAATTACCATCAATCCCAACCTTTCATTACCACATACTATTAACCACCCTTACAAACCATTAGAAGATATTCTTAATACACATTCACTTTATTCAATATTCAAACAACAATTACGGAAAAAAAGAATTCTGTACATAGAACAACTAACTTCAGCTGACAATTCTACACTCCTAGCTTGGCAACACATCTCACCAAGAGTAAATTATTTACCAACTGGTAAACAGCCAAAATGGTTTTCCATATTGGAAAATACTATTTTGGCTAATCATACTACTCGAACCATACAGTCAAACTTACAACTACCTTCAGTTAACTCTCTAGCTTTTAATACTGGCCATTATACTACTAAATCTAATACTTGGCTAATTACATATCTTGATAACAATATTATTATTGGCAAAGCCTGCAGGTTTAACTCAGACTCAAATACCATTTCAATTACACACTGGTTACCAAACTTCGACCACCAGCATACAGAACTATATCCTGCACCAGATATTACCTGTACACCTTGCTTGGAATGCAGCTTTAATTCCTTTCGTATTCAAAATCATTGCACCTTTAATATTTCTGCTACTTTATCTACCAAATTTCTAGGAAGAAAAAACTATACTTCATCCTCTAACAAACTGAACCTTCATGCAAATTACCTTGATCTTTTATACTCAATTGCTCTTCGTAATCCAAGCTATATTCCATCACCACCAACTATTCCAATATATAATAATCCAATTTATGAAATATTTACTATAAACCAAGCCTCCAAGCTACTCTGCCAACTTGCTTTAACTAACTCTACTCAATCTGAATTTATATTCTATACTGATGGATCGGTTAAAAATATTTCAACAGAGCAATGCACTATGGGCATTGGATGGACACAAATTGCTAATAACCAAACAATCCAAAATTTTACAGCCCAAATTCAATTTTGGCCATCATCATACAAAACTGAGCTAGTGTCAATACTCTCTGCTATTAGCACATGCCCACGGCACAGTACTATTCATATTTATACAGACTCACAATCAATTATTTCCAAATATTTTAAACTTACATCTAAACCACTATCTGCTCACAAAATCTTTTCTTATAACTACTGGCCAATTTGGCACATCCTTCTTAATCTTATCAAATCATATTCATATCAACTACATTTATACAAAGTAAGAGCACATAGTGATAATATATACAACAATATAGCTAATAACTTAGCACAACAACACTCGTCAGCACCTGTCCTTTCATTTAACTACAACAATATCTACAATCCTTCATTTGCACTTCAATATAAACAATACTATTTAGAACAACCTACTCGACGTACAATTAAAAATATATGTAATGCTCATACAATTTCAATATGGTCATCTCAACACCATTTGGAAACCATTATACCAATATCACACCAAATTGACTGGAATGCCACGTGGCTTTTCCTAAACAACAATCATAAAAGATTATACAACTATACTAACTTTCAACTAAGCAATTCCGAAACATTTCGCATTAAAAACCTTCTTAATATTTTACCTACTTTGGCACATTTATACTGCCTCTACTCTACTATATTTAACAACAACTTATGTATCACCTGTAATAAACATGAACAAAATCACCATTGGTTAATTTAACCCAATAACAACATATTGCTTTCTATTATTCAACAAGCAATAAAAGATACTTTCATACAACAAGTGTTAGACATTTCAGTTACAGAACTATCTGCACTACATTATAACTTAATTCATCATTATTGTCTCTCTTTTATACAACCACCAACTTCTATCTTTTTTTCAATTTATTCAACATTACAAGGTTTCATCCCTATACCAATTATTAATACTATTACTCAAACTAACACTTCTTACAAAATTGCAACACAACTTACTATTACTTTGCTATCTAAAATATCACAAAATATACACAATCAATTATGGAAACCTTATTGTACCAAATTAGCAAACTGGAAAAAAACTAATAACATTCAACCACAACATACTATATACCATTCCACAAGTACTCAATTATCCTATACCTGTACCCCTATACTTATAGTTGTATCTGTGGCATGCCTGATCAGCAACATAATGATATTGACAACAGGTGCCCTCCTGTTGAACTGCAATCCGAAAAATTGAAATTTGGTTATATAACTGGATCAATTTTAGTACCCCTACAAACTCTATTTTACATATTCAAATTTAGGTGAGTTTTAACCACTCTAGTAGGTTTAGGTTGCAGATTAGCTAAGTAGTATTACTATTTACAGTCTGAGTCTTGATTCTTGTAAATATAATTTGTAATTCATAAAACCCCTAGTGGTTTTATTCTCAAATTATTAATAAAGACAGAGGCAAAACCTCACCTTAACACCAAAAAAAAAATAAAAAATATACCTCATATGCATTAATAATAAATCAATACATGTATTGTTTTAGAATCAGGTATCTATTTATTAATAAAAAAAAGAAATTGTGAAAAAATTTAGAAATAATAATAATAATAATAGTAATAAAGTAAAATAATCAAAAAATTAATAAATTATAAATAAAAATGTAAATGAATCAATATATGCATGTCTAAATATTAAATGCTAAATAACTTTGTACATATATTCAAATATTTATATATGTTTTAATAGTTCAATTAATAGTTTTTGTATTCTTTAAGTAGAGTACACTCGCATTTGTTTTTTTTGGCAATATTAGGAATCTATCTGTTTAGGTATTTTGTCTAATCTGAATCTAATAAGAAGAAAATGTTTACTATAAATTTTGTTTTCCAAAAAAAAATTCTGAATTTATATCGATTTGAATTGATTCACATTATTCATGAATTGTAAAATCCATGTGTCATTTTAGAATCAGTATCTATTTATTAATAAAAAAAAAGAAAACATGAAAAAAAATTTAGAAATAATAATAATAATAATAATAATAATAATAGTAATAATAATAGTAATAAAGTAAAAAAATCAAAAAATAATAAATTATAAATAAAAAATGTGAATGAATCAATATATGTTTGTCTAAATATTAAATACTAAATAATTTTGTACACATATTCAAATATTTATATATGTTTTAACAGTATAATTAATTAATAGTTTTTGCATTTTGAAGTAGAGTACACTTGTGTTTATTTTTTGGCAAGGCAGAAATTTGTTTGGGTGTTTTGTCTAATCCGTACTATAAATTTTGTTTTTTTTTAAAAAAAAAACAAACAAACATAAATTTACTTTGTCTAAGTTATTTTATAGCAATTATTGCTTGACCTGGTGAGTAGCACAAATTATTTTGTAAGATTTTTGATATAACAATAGCCCAGCATTATAAATTATCATATTGAAGTTGTTTTAAGAAATTAGAACTTACTAAAATTCTGTAATTTGATTAATAATTAAAATATTTGTGAATACTTTACTCTTCTAATCAATTGTTAACCAAATAGCATTCCTATTAAAAACATATATATAATACTGACATAATTTAAATAATGTAACATTATACTATTTATATTTGTTTTATTCTGGATTCTTATTGATCATGTATTGAGTCAATATTTTTATTTGTTATTCTTTAATATCTCTTTGTCCTCCTTAAAAATTATTATTTTTGTTCTCATATTATATAACCTTAAAATTAATATCAATATCTTATTAATGCTCTCACTACATCGTTTCATAAGCTAATACTTAAATTGGTTGTATGATTAATCAGACAAATTAA
Organism: Gigaspora rosea; assembly: GCA_003550325.1. Classification (NCBI taxonomy): domain Eukaryota; kingdom Fungi; phylum Glomeromycota; class Glomeromycetes; order Diversisporales; family Gigasporaceae; genus Gigaspora; species Gigaspora rosea. The sequence continues at coordinate 64,107 of QKWP01000008.1, read as the reverse complement.
GTGATATCCCAACTCAGATCCAAGTGATTTGTGACCTTATATAATTTGTATATTTATAAAAAAAAAATAAAAATATGAAATTGATACTGAACATATATGCCTTAATCCGATTGCAAATTAAAATTTAGTTATTATAAACAACCAACTACAATAGTTAAATCATGTATATATGTTGTGCCTCAGATTGATCCTTGCGTCAGATTGACACTGGCCTAAATTAGATTAGGGTTAGGGTAAAATTACAGTAAAGTTAGGAGGTAGTTTAGGCCAGTTGTTGCCGATCATTTAATGCTGGTCAATTGATATTCATCTGACGTGCATCAGATTCAATCTGACGCAAGTTTTAATCTGAGGCACAACATATACAAACAAAATCTAATGGCCGTTTAGAAAAAATTATGTTAAATAGTTCTATCTGCACATAACATCCGGCACCATAATGCACTGACTTTCCCAGTTCTGGTTTTGTGCAACTATGTTGCGCAGCTACTTATGAATAATTTTGGTAAGTTCAAGTATATTAGTTAATAATTATAAAATACCATATGATATTACCTTATTTTTAGTAATCAAACTCTAATTAAATATACAAATCGATAAATAATTAAATCATATATTGTAAAAGGTAATCATTGATATAAATAAATATATACAATTAATAATAAATTTAAAAACTGGTTATTTCTTGCAATGATAATGAAATTTAAAAGTCAAGATATTTATTTGTTTTCTTTGACATCTTATTGTCCTCCTTAAAAATTATTATTGTTTTCGCATTACATAACCTTAAAATTAATATCTAAAAATTTACTCCCTACATTGTTTCATAAGCTAACTCTTAAATTGATTGCATGATTAATTTGACAAATTAAGTAATATTCTGACTCAGATCCAAATGATTTGTAACTTCATGTAACTTGTATATTTATAAAAAAAATAAAAATATGAAATTAACACTAAACATATATACCTTAACCAGATTGCAAATCAAAATTTGATTACTATAAACAGCCAACCAGTATATCCAGATGGTTACAATAGTCAAATCATGTATATATAAACAAATTCTAATGGGCATTTAAAAAAAATTATGAGATATTTAATTTGTACATAATATCTGGTATCATAATGTACTGACTTCTCATTCCTGGTTTTGCGCAACTATGTTCACAGCTACTTATGAATAATTTTGGTAAGTTCAAGTATATTAGTTAGTAGATATAAAATCACATATGATATGACCTCATTTTTAGTAATCAAACTTTAATTCGATTTAAGTATACAAATCAATGAAAAATTAAATCATATACTGCAAAAGGTGATCATTGTTGATATAAATAAATCAATTATTATAAAACGCACTTATGGTGTTTTACCACCATAGGTAAATTAGATTTACAAATCTGTGTAACAAAAACAAAAAATAAACTTTTATAAAACAAAAAAATTTTTATTACCTTAGGGTTAGGGTGAGACCTGGGATGGAGCAGGGGGCATAGTTTATACCAAAATTTAGCAAGAAATTTTTTTTATTAGAGCCCCAAAGGTGGTTTCATAAGCAAACTTTAGAGATATGAATGTTTTTTTAAAAAATAAACAAAAAAACTGAAATTTTATGTTACACCTGATTTTAAATTTTGATTGGCTATTCTAATAGTTTTGTGTAACATGGTGTAAAACACCATAGGTGCATTTTAGTAAAACTCTAAATAAATATATACAAGTTATAATAAGTTTAAAAACTGGTTTATTTTTTACAATATATGATAAAATTTAAATATAAATTACTGTTACAAATTTATTTTTAAATGATACATTTTTTTATGTATTTTTATTTTGTATCACATATAAATGAACACATGTTTATATATTTATTAATTACGTATTTGTTTGTTTCAAATAACCTAATTCTGAGCCTTTTATAATATCTTTGACAATTGCTGATTATCAGTTTATCAGTTCAGTAAAATATCTGAATTGAAAAAAATAAATTATCAAATGTACAAAAAATAAATATATAAATTTAGATCAAACCAAGCATAAAAGTAATTAAAAATGCAAAATTTTTTAAATTTTCTTAAATTCATAAAGTAAAAATCAGATAGTACAATGTACTATATGTAGTTCATGCTGTTTGTGTGTACAGTATAGTGCTCCTAGGTCCGGCCCGAGTCTGGTCCGGTCCGAGTCCGGTCCGGGATATCAGACCAGACTCAGACTCTAAATTTTACTAATTTCAGACTTCAGACCAGACTCAGACTCAACTTTGAGTCGGTCCGGGTCTGGTCCGAAGTCTGCAGACTGGTCTGAGTCTGAATATATTTATATGTATTTTTTTGCGCTGAACAAGTTTACTTAGTGCATTTTTGTTAGATAAAATTTTATGAATCATAAGATTTTATAGAATTTTATTAATAAAATTTATAAAATCTTATAATTCACAAATATTTATTAATTAATTCTAACAAAATGCATTAAGTAAACTTATTCAGCACCTAAACATGCATCAAAACGGCTGTTTTGTTTTTATTTTCCTTGTAATTTAGAGATTTGATGCACAATTTTGGATTTTTGATTAAAAAAGACAAATTTTAACATCTTATCTCCAAATTTCAAGTAAATAAAAACAACCCTGCCGATTTAATGTATTTTTAGGTGCTTAACAAGTTTACTTAGTGCATTAAGTTAGAAATAATTAGTAAAATTTTGTGAATCATAAGATTTTATAGAATTTTATTAATTAAATTCTATAAATTCTTAAAATTCACAAATTTTTATTAATTAATTCTAACAAAATGCACTAAGTAAACTTGTTCGGCATCTAAAAATACATTAAATCGGCAGGGTTGTTTTTATTTTACTTGAAATTTGGAGAAAAGATGCATAATTTTGGATTTTTGATCAAAAAAGTCAAATTTAAGCATCTTTTCTCCAAATTTCAAGTAAAATAAAAACAACCCTGCCGATTTAATGTATTTTTAGGTGCTAAACAAGTTTACTTAGTGCATTATGTTAGAAATAATTAGTAAAATTTTGTGAATCATAAGATTTTATAGAATTTTATTAGTAAAATTCTATAAAATCTTAAAATTCACAAATTTTTATTAATTAATTCTAACAAAATGCACTAAGTAAACTTGTTCAGCACCTAAAAATACATTAAATCGGCAGGGTTGTTTTTATTTTACTTGAAATTTGGAGATAAGATGCTAAAATTTGTCTTTTTTGATCAAAAATCCAAAATTGTGCATCAAATCTCTAAATTACAAGTAAAATAAAAACAAAACAGCCGTTTTGATGCATGTTTAGGTGCTGAACAAGTTTACTTAGTGCATTTTGTTAGAATTAATTAATAAATATTTGTGAATTATAAGATTTTATAAAATTTTATTAATAAAATTCTATAAAATCTTATGATTCATAAAATTTTACTAATTTATTCTAACAAAATGCACTAAGTAAACTTGTTCAGCGCCAAAAAATACATATAAATATATTCAGACTCAGACCAGTCTGCAGACTTCAGACCAGACCCAGACCAGACTCAGACTTGACTAAAAAGTCTGAATATAAAAGTCTGATTCCGGTCTGAAAATCAGACCAGACTCAAACTTGACTAAAGTCTGGTTCGATAGGAGCACTAGTACAGTACATACATATGTATGTACATTATAAATAGTTAGACACATTCCAAAACAGGCCAAAATTTACAAGAATAAACCCACTTCTGATAATCAATTCCAAATATATAAATTCATTGACAACAAATCGTTTAAAGGCGGTAAATAAAATTTTTATAAATTTTTTTTTTTTTTTTATATTAGGGGGAACCCGGATGTAGCTCCTGCCCCAAACTTTTATTAATACTTAAGTAAGTTGACATATTGCTGAAGTACATACATATTATATACAAGTATTGGAACTAGGACTTTAGGTAATACAACTATTTATCCACAGCTAAACTCCACCAGAGCCTTCCATATTCCCATTTATATGACTGACCTGGCTTGTACGTCCCTCTCCAACCAACAATTGGTATTCACATGTCCGCTACTTTACCTACACTACCTAGTTTCATCACTTCCAATTTTGGTGTACGTTGCCAGGTAGGCGCTTTGTGCTTCCAGATTGGTGTACCTGAGATCCTCTAATGGCGTACTTCTCGGAAGTTCATATCTCAAGCCATGCAGCTGCCTTTACCACATTGGGTAAGTATCTCAAGCCACCCTGTTACTACTACATGCACTTGTACTAGCTATACCCGTATTGGTGGTGCCAGCACTTTTTAGCGTCCAAAGACTCCCATATGAGTATGCCCAGAGCCTGTTGGGTCTTGACACGTACATGCCTCCATGCTTCCACTTCTCACTGGCTAGTGAGTTCCATTTGCCTTTACAGGTTCATTCCAATCCCCAGTACTTACATCTGACCCTTCTTCGAACCTTTACTGATCTCTCCCAAACTACCAAACCAGTTAGCCCAAAAGGATTGGTCAGCCAGCTTTATGTGCCTGACGGACTCCCTCTTCTTGGTATCTAATTCCAAAACATAGGTCCTTTTCTTCCAGTACAACTCTGGCGGCCAGGTTGGTGTTCCCTCTTGCATAGGCTTTTTCCGTCCGGTTCTTCAGTTTCTAGCTGAAATCCCAGTCTTCAGTAGTACCATTAGAAGATCTTTCTTACCTCCTTGCTCGGGACTTGCAAAACGGGTTTTAATTGTTCTGGTCCCTTGAATTTGTTTGTGTAACTTATACAACTGCGCCAATGCTCCTATTCAAGATGGTAGTACCAAGGTTACAGGTAATATACCTGACTGATCGATGAGCAAATGTTACCATAACACAGGTCTATTTTTCAGTTCGTCTCCAGTGAAATTTGAACTCTAGATCTGTCGCTTGGGGGGTGACAACCAGACAGCTTCTTTATGTCGCCACACTCTAATTTTTATAAATTTTAAAAATTTTAAATTAGTATAATTAATAGTGCGAATCTATTTGTAACCATGTTTATGTTCTGAGCCAATCAAGTTGCGTGATAAGGTATGACAAAAAAATTCAAAAAATTACAGATTGCAATAACTTCAAATTGTGCCTATGAAACCAATATTTTTTTAGCTAAAAATGCTTTTTAAGGTGTTTTATTATATAATAAACCTTCTTTAACTCTAAATCTAACCCTATCCCTAATCTGGTTACTGTCACTGCTAGTGACAAGCAAATTTTTTCTAATTTATAAACCAAATACTAGTAAATATAAAAATTTTATAATTTTTAATGGATATCCATAAGCTTTTTGTACTAAATTTAGTACAGTTTAAAAAATTATTTTACAACAATAAAAAATAATTTTTACTTAAAACTTTGCTAAAATATACTTTAATACTAATATTTTTTATTCAAAATTTTAGTATAAGTTACATATAAAAATTTTGTATAAATTAACTTTAACCAAAACTTATATTTTGCCAAATTTGCTGTACTAAAGTTAGTACAGTAAAAAAAAAATAATTAAAAATACAATTAATAAAAATAATAAAAATATAAATTATTTTTAATCTATATTTGATTTTAAAAGTATAAAAAAAATTATTAAAATAAATTACTAGATTTTTATAAGGTGATACAAATCAAAAAATAGTTAAATTTACTTATAAAATTTATAGTAAATTAATAGAAACTAATAGTAAATTTATAGTAAATTCAATTTAAGAGAGTAAAAATAAATTAATATTAAAAAAATTTACTAAGCCAATATAGATTAAATTTTAACCAGTTATAAAGCTAGCTTTTCTGATTATAGTAAAAATAAATTTATTAAAATTAACTAAAAATTTTATAAAAATTTATAGATTTTAGTTTTTATAATTATATATTTTTTTAAATCTATATATATATATATATATATGTATATATGTATGAACTAAATATAAAAATCTTTGTAACTCAGTGAGTTTTTGGTCAAATTTAATGATTTTATTATCATTAGAATCAGAAAAACTAGCTCTACAAACTTAAAAACAATTTATAACTATTATATTAATAAAATATTTTGATAATTATAAATTAGTTTAAAACTTTAAAAATTAATTAAATTTTTTAATAAAAATTTTTAGTTTAAAAATTTAATTTTATTATAAATTATTATAAAATATTAAAAATATTTTACAAAAAAAATTAATTTATATTAAATATTTTATATTAAAAATAGTTTTATTAAAATTTAATAATAAAATTTTTAAATTTTATTATAAGTAAAATTTTGTATTGACTTTAATAATTTTTTATTTTTAAATTCATTTTTGGGTTAATAAATAATAATAAATATAAATTTTATCAAAAAGATATGCTTCTAAAATTACAAGTAGGTTAAATAGATATATATTTATCTATTATAAAAATTTGATATAAGGTTAATAATCAAATTTTTTCTAAATTTCAGTTTTTTAACTGTACTAAATTAAGCTTTTTGTACTAAATTTAGTACAGCTTACGGATACCCATTAATCTAAAATATATATATATAACAAGTTAGTAAAATTTATAATTAATAAAATTTTAATTAATCTCAGCTTAAGATAGAAGTTAAAAGGATTATTTTTATGTTTATACATAATTAAAATATTTAATATTTACAAATTTATAGATTTTTTAACATTTTTATCCTAAAATAGATATTAATTTTACTATATAAACTAGTAATTTTTACATAGTAAACTAGGTTAAATTGATGTTTTATTTTTTGCTATAACTTTTTTTTACATAATAACTTTGGTTGAAATTTTGCATATTTTTTTTTGATAATTACATCAAGCTACTTGTATAGTAGCACAAAAATACTTAAATTTGATTGGTTGGGCTTTAAATATATTAAAAAATTATTTTTGTAATTTTTTATTTTTAAAAATTAAATATTTTTAAATTTTTTTTAAAAAATATTAAATCAAAAAATAATAAATTTTTTTTTACAAATAAGTAATATAAACACTCATATATTATATATATTTTATAATTGCTAAGTAATATATAAAAAATTTAAGTTATTATATTTATTTTAAAATGTATGCAGATTATGTATCATCATTAATAAGATTACCAATATATCATTTTTAAATAATATAAATAAAATATATATAAGCAGGAATGGTACGTCACTATGTCCAATTGGTTTCAATTTTTTTTGGACATATATTTATTTTCAATTGGGCATATGTCCAAAAAAATTTAAACAGATTGGACATAGTAACATGCCATCCTAGTATATAAGTACATGTGCAAGAATGATAACAAAAGTTTTCTTAAATAATTAATGATCTATGCTTTAATTACTTATATAGAATAAACATATCGGAGATAAGCAAAATACCCTCATTCTCAATAGCTTCAGTATACATTATTGAGATTGATTAAGAAATTTATATTCAATTGGTACTACTAATTTTATGCGAAGCTTTAAATTTCTTGCACTATACGTCCATTCTATTAATTTCCGAAAATTTTATTTTTTCAATATCATAGCATTACCGAATGTATCCTATTATGCAATTTTTAATATTTTTCAGTGTAATTACAAAAACTTATTTTTTTTCATATGCACTTGTAAACCGTCAATTGTGAAAATTATTATGCCACTATTGTGGTGCAAACCAGAACACCATTTTAAAGACAAAAAACTTATATGACATTACTTTTAACGCTAAATCTAAAGAGCAAGCTCAAATAATTCTTTTTAAAATTATACTTCCAAGTCACCCAAAACCACTATTTTTTATGTTATGTCTATTTATATTAAAAATTTTTATATAATAAAAAAATTATATAACCAAAATAATGAACTATATTTATATAATTAAAATTTATATAAATAAATTTTATTTATAATTATTTGAAGTAATTTTATTATAAATTAAATATTTTACCATATATAGTAATTAATTTACTAAATTTAGTAATAAAATTTATCTATATAACAATTTTTAATTTTTGGTTGTTTTAAATAAATTTAATAATTTTATTTGAAAATAGAATAGTTATAAATAAAAATTATGCAAAATTATTATTATTATTTATAAAATTTATAAAAGAATTAATTTAGTTATACCCGTAGGGTACATTAAATTTTTTGTACCCATTATTTTGATCATATGATATTACATACAAAATCAACATTGTTTATATTAGGTATATTTGGGTTAGGGTTTAGGCTATTATATAGTAAAATCGCTCAAGGAAAACTTTTAATTAATGTACAGAAGGTGGTTTAGTATACAGTTTCTTGCGAAATGAGCGATTTTTGTCAAAATGAATGTTTGTTTTGAATTTTTTTGATCGTGTAACGTTACACCTGATCCTGAATTTTGGTGGTGATCTATAGGTCATGATGCGGGTATATGTACCTTTGGGTACATATATATCATCTCTAAAAAAATATTAAAAAATAAAAAAACTATAGCTTTGCAAAATCTAATTAAACAAAGAAAAATTTTAAATTGTAAATGTTTTAAATTTTAATATGTTAATTTAAAAATAAATTATATATTTAAAAACTACATAACTGATTTTAGTATTAGCTAAATTTTTAGAAAAATTAATTAAATTTTTAAATTTTTTTTATATATACTTAAGATAAAGTTTAATTAATTTTTATATAAAAAAATTTGCAATATTTTTTATATAATAAATTAAAAATTCAATATTTTAAAAACTATCTGATCATTCACACAACTCTTTCTGCTAATCATTTGGTCCAAATTTCTCAGAAAGGAAAAATTAATTTTCTATATAGTTTTTAACTAAAAATCTACTGTACAATTATAAATACATAATATCTACACAATAGTTTCATCTGTAAGATAAAAATTTTATCTTATACCAAGTTTTTCTATTCCTTTTACCATAAAACGGTTTTTTCGTCAAAATTTTGGGCTCAAAAGTGGGCTTTTAGCTTATACTAGTGATTTGAACCGAGAAAAATTTCCTTAATCGGTTAACCGAACCGAAATATTTGGTGTCAACCGATTCAACCGATTAAGATCACTTCACGTTTACTTCCGGGAATTCTCAGATCTTCACTCAAATTTTTGCCTCATCTACTATGTTCATTCATTTTCTTTTCAGAGCTTTTCGGAACCTTTGCTCTTTTACGATGTCATTTACATTTTGTTAACCGATTCTCAACCGGTTGTACGGGTCAACCGATTCTCAACCGGTTGTACGGGTCAACTGATTAAGCATTTACTCAACCGATTACCCAAAATTTATTCGGTTCGGGTCGGTTAACCGATTATAGCCCAACCGGTTCAAATCACTAGCTTATACAATGTAGCGTAGATCACTGTTTACATTAGTAATCACACATTACCTTTTTGGGACAAATAAACAAACATGTCCGATCCAGCTTAACAACAAAAATAAACAAACAACAACAACGGACAAATCAATATAACATGACCTAGATTAGTGACTCAACAGCTACTTATAGAAATTCTAGAACACTCGTGTCTACGAATATGGAAAGAATCCACAAATACAAAGACTTTTTTGTTTTTATGACACAAGAGGCATTATATCCTGATCAAGAACTCGAATGAGAAATCTCAAATATGAATAAGGCCATTGCAAAGTGGCTGGGTATTAATGATCTCAATATGGTCTGCTTAATTAGGAAGGCGATTGAACTTCATAAGTGATCGGCTATAAAATAGCAATCAAAAAGGAAATCTCTAAAAAAAAACACTTTTTCAACATAATGGAACTAGAAGATGACGAAGTGAAAAAACTCAATCAAAACATCTTAATCGCAACTAAATGTAGTACAACAGACTACGGAGTAGAAGAATTGAAACCCCAAAGAGTGATTACCAAGACTGAAGAAAAGCAAGTTAATTCTGACCAAACCCACACTCCTACTCAGGAGTTAACAGATTTAGAGATACATGAACAAAAAGAAGTTACAAGAGAAGCTTCTTCTTCAAGCAAATTTAAAACCAAAATTAAATGCACAGTTTGGGATATTCCTAATGGGACATCTGCAGCGAGAGTAAGGAAAAGTCTTAACTTTTTTGGAAGAACAACCATACAAGGCACAATGGCGAATAGGAAAACCAAATCTATGTTTGTTGAAGTCATGCCAAAAAATGAAAAAAGAGAAAAGTATCTCCAAGAAGCATGGAGTATTTACTTCGAAGAAGGGAAAATGTTTAGGCTTACACAGGGAAGATACGATAAGGAAACACTAGTAGAGAGAAGCAGGTACAAGGCAGTAGTCAAAAACCTTCCCAAAACAGCAATAGAAAGTGCCCTCCTTCGACAACTAAATCAAATCAGTGCCAAGGCAGTGTACATATCGTCAAATAAAAATAATAACCAATGAGGAGCTGCAAGCATCTATTTTGAAACACAGGAGGACTTAACGAACGCAATCAAAAACCCAGTTTGGTATTATAACAATAAACTTAACTGGGTGATACTGGAAGAAACCCAGAATCAAACAGGAAGTAACCCCCAAGGAAACTCAATAAGGAAGAAGCCCCTTCTAGGAATGTCATTAAGCGACAAGTCCTAGAATCCTCAAATAAAGAAAATAGCTGACTAGTTTTATATACTTATAGAAGTAGCGGTAGTAGCATTAACAACGAAGCAAAATACTATCAATTGTCTGCTAGCACAACTAAGGTTGGAACAAACACAAAAAGAAGCAGTGTATCTAAAGGACCATCCCAAGAAAGGTTTAACAAATATCATTTAGAAAAAGAAAGTCAAGCAGACATACTTAAAGAAATTCTGGGAAGACTCACGGCAATTGAGGAAAAGTACAAAATCAATTGTCCTGATCGCTCCTAATTTGTCGCACCAGTTGAACTAATGGATCGAGACCAACAGGTGGGTTGGTCTCTAGCAAGCGAACTCTCAAATCCACTACATGCATCGAGAATAGAATTCAAGATAGCGATACACAACATTAATAGACTTAAAGCGAATAATCATAAAATGGATGTGATACTAGAATGGGCAGAGCAAAAGAGTTTAAACATTTTAGGGATTACAGAAACAAATATTACAAGTAAAGAAGGGGTTTTTTTGCTGAGAAATAGGAATAACTTTACTGGTTTCTGGTCAGATTGTAGCAGTTGTAAAAAGAATAGCTCGGGAGTAGGCTTACTCCTCAGTAAGGATTTAAGTATACATGCAGGCAAAGTCATTAAACACAATGAATATTTGCTAAAGGTACACCTCTTTTTTAAGCGTTCAGATTTTACTATCCTAATGGTTTACATCCCTACAAACGACAAACCTCTAGCAAAAAAGATACAACAGGAAATAGTTAAGGCATATATGAACAGAGGAAAGGACTCCTACTTTATAATTATGGGGGACTTCAATCACGTACCCAATAAGGAACTAGATAAGCTGGCATGGACTGTAACATCGTCAAACAAGCAACTGCCGCTTTATAGATGGTTCCATAACCAGGAACTCCAGGATTCATTCAGAATTATGAACTCACAGATCAAGAAGTTTAGATGGTCGAACGGTGAATCCAGCTCTAGAATAGACCAAATCTGAATAGGAAGTAACCTAAGCAATAATTTAGTATCAGCAAAAATTTACGAGATGTCAACTTGCACAGGAAGTGACCATAATGCGTCTTTAGCCACAATTTTTCTGGAAAGAAATAGAATTATTCAATCAATAAATAGAAAAGGTAATACTAATCATCATCTACTCTTCTGTCATAACCAGATAACAAAAGAAAAATGGGAAGAATATGGTAAAGACCTTGAAAGATTTCTAAAGAACAGACCCAGTATCAAACCCCTTCTCGAGGACAACCTAGAATTACTTCTTGAGTCAATGGATACAGGAAAGCTAGACAGAATATGGGAATCTCTGGAAAAAGGCATGCTATATGTAGCATGGAAGAACATTCCCTACAAGAAACTAAAAGGAGGGTCCCCAAACAAACTAGGGTCTGATATGGACAACAAACACAGTGCAAGCGCAATAATAAAGAAAGATATAATCTTTCTTAGCAGAATATATAAAGCACTCAAACATTATCTCAAAGCTACCAAATTAGCAAGCCTACCAGAAGATATAATATTAGATTTCAATCAACAAGTAAAAGAAATTAACGAGAAATAGTTTGGAAATCTTTCTAAACAGAAACATTTCAGCAGAAGATAATCTGACCGAAATAAAAGGATGGTGGTTCATTTTAAACAAGCGGTAGGCTCTAGAAATTCAGAAAGAAAAGACGAAGCAGATTGAAAATTTCGTGAATTAGCGATGTGAAATGATCGGAAATGAACAAGGAAGAATGTTACGAAGTTTACTCTAAAGCCTTTTTGCAAAGTCTCGATTGACAAAGTGCTGGATAATGTAAACGAGGAGCGTTCTCTTGCAATAGCCCATCAGAAGTACTTTCAAAAACAGAGGCCCACTTCTAGCAACAGTTTGCGAAAAGGAAAACAAAACTAGAGCAAATGTTCGAAGAGTGGAAAGACATATATAGCCCAATTAAATGGATCAAAGATGACTGGTACAAACCACTCGATCAGGAAATCTTGGACTCAGAATGGAGATTAATGCTAAGTGAACTTAAAAGCAATACAGCGCTGGGGATCTCAGAGATCAGCTATACCCTAATTAAAAATGCAGCACTGACAATATACAGAATCTTCAGGAAATTCACAGATTTGTGTTTAGCATCGGGTTGATCCCGGAAAGTTGGAAAAAGCACAAATTTATCCTATTCCAAAGGAGCCAGATTGGGACTTTAGTTTAAGCTCAGTGCGTCCAATAGCTTTACTAGAAACCTTCCGCAAATGTGTTACTAAAATTCTAACCAGAAGGCTCACAAGAATTCTAGGAGAAAAGGAAATTTTAAATGGTCTGAACTTTGCTGGCCTTCCAGGAGAATCGACCTAAGAACCAATTCACCTTCTGAACACTTTAACTGAGATGGCAAAAGAACAAAACAAAGAAATCTGGGTCCTACTACAAGACATGAAAAAGGCCTTTGACTCAGTTCCTCTGGACTCTCTTCTCCTGGCTCTCAAATGAATTAAATTACCAGAAAAAACCTGCACCTTTATTCTAGGCTTATTTCAACAAAGAAAAGTTAAAGTAATTATAGCTTTCGGACACACGAAGGAGATCTGTGCTTTTGACGGAATAGATCAGGGAGAGGTCCTCTCCCCAATCATTTGGCAGATCTGCTACAATCCTCTATTATTCAAAATTCAAAATTCAAAACATCTCGGTTTCACCTTCGAGTTATTGGAGCCCACGGATTTAAACCAAACAAACTTACATCTACTAATTTCCGTCAAGCAGTTATGGCCTATGCAGATGATACAACGTGGCGAGCTAATTGCAAAGAACAACTCAAAGAGACCCTTAGAATAGCTGAAGATTTCTACCTTCTTAATGATATTCAAATTTTTATAGCAAAGTCCAAATTACTAGTAATCAACTCAGCACTCAAATCAGAAAACCGAGCAGTCCACTTCCTACAAAAGTGAGTGCAGGCAGAAAAAAAGCACTCACTTATTAGGTTTTTAGAAGTTTGACTGAGTGAGAAAGCACAGGACATGTTGACCAAAAACAAGGCCAAAAGGGTCATTAGAAACTTTATAAAGTCAATCAGCTGCAAAAAAGTGACTTTAAGCCAACTCACATACACAAACAGCATGTGTTTAATTCCCAAGTTGAGTTACATGCTCCAAATATCTAAGCTTCCCAAAAGTGGTCCTTCTCACATACATCAGCCTTTCGTTAAATTAATTAAAAACAAGTTCGATCTTCCAAGAACAATTAGCAATCATATAATTTCTCACAGAAATATTGGTAACTGCAAAGTTCTGTGGCAGGAGTTACTAATAAACCAAATTACAAGCCTATAGCTTAGAATTAATGCAAGGAAGGCAGGAAGTGATTTCGCAAAAGCAAGGCTCAAACAAGGGTGTTTTGCAGCAGGACTTACATCAAATCTGTAGCAAGAAAATTTACAACCTATCGATTTGAAGATCTGGCAACACAACCTGAACTGTCAAATCATTTACAAGGCAAAGGAGCTCAATCTAACTATAAGACACGAGCCAATATCATATCAGCAGATCGGCATAATTGGGCCTTTTTTCAATAAACTGTTACACAAAATTTTGCTCCTAAGTGACGTTGAAAAACTAACAAATGAAGCACTTGTTACAACTAACAAAAGGGCTTCTTCGATGTCTAGACAAGTTAAAAAACCAAAAAATCCAACAAAAGAGCTATGCTAAGCTGTAGAAAGAAGTACTTTTACCGTTTGTTGAAATACTCAGGTGTTTTAGGATGGGTTGGGCATCGTAAGATGGGTTGGTAACTATCAAGGGTAAATTCGGATGCTAATTTTCAAAAAAATGGCCTTTTTAATCTACTTTTGGCTTATAATTAAATACATGAATTTCATAATGTTCTACGTACTTAATTATAAATGCAAAGCTGGTTAAAAAGGCTGTTTTTGTGTAAATTCGCTCTATAATAAATTTTCGAGCAAAATTTTTTTTGATAATCCTCGATCATGATTGGTCGATTTACCCAACTATGCTGATCTGCTGATATGTTCTGACAAATTCACGGGACAGGCCCACGTTTTCGTGAGATTTTAGAGCCAAAGCTCTTCATTAAGCCGTACAGAAGCCTCCAAAGTCTAGGTTTATTTCATTTAAACCAAGTAATTAGCAAGGAGGGCACAAAACTCATGATGTGCAAACAAATAAAATTTATCAGAGGAAGATTATGTAAAGGCAAAGTAGTGGCATGGTTTAGATCGATTGAAAGGAAATACCTCAATAATTCTCTGGACAGAAGAATTAGAGAAATTTTCTTTATATCTGACCCTAATATTATGTCTATTACGCCCATTAAAGCAAGTATCAAAAAAGATAATAGAGTGAAAGATTGGGTGCTTACAGAAGACAAAGAAAATGGCATGAACATTAGGTATATTATAAAAAAAAAGAAAAAAGAAATTTTAACGGAACATTGGCAGGACAAAAATTCAGTTTTAAAGAAAGGGAAAATACAGTGGGGTTCCATATTATTATGGACACTTTTGGGGGAGCCATCACTCAAAATCGGGTAAGTAAACATGGCACGAAATTTATGTCACGTGACCCGCCGATCACATGGTACAACATACTAAAATTTGGTGCAGTTTCATTACGTCATGCAAAAATTATGCAAAAAATTCTAAAAATTCGATTTTTTCATTTGTACGAAAGTCAAAATTTTACATTTTGTCTTTCTTTTTTTTTCTTTACATTTTATTATAAAAAAAAAAAACAAATTATATTCTAATATTTAATGAGTCCGCCCCCAGCTAATATACAAGCATCGACCCAATTGGGAATACTGGTGACCAGTTTACGGCAGAGTTCTGGTGGTGTTTCATACCACGATTTTTTAACAAGAGCATCCAGCTCTGCAAGATTACCTGGCCTTCCCTTACGGCGTACAGAGCACTTTACCTCATTCCACAGGTTTTCAATCGGATTAAGATCTGGACTTTGTGGCAGCCAATCCATCACACGAATTTGGTGTTTCTTTAAATATTCCAGGCCCACCCCGTCAAGATGAGGTCTTGCATTATCCTGGACAAAGATTGGGCGACCTCGATCATCATTTGCTGGAAAATTATTTATAGTTGGGACAGCGTACTTCCGGAGGATCTCAAGGTGTAACTTACCATTTGAATTGAATTTTAGAGGAACAAGGGGCCCAACCCCAAACCAGGAGAAGCAGCCCAATACATACGTCCAGGACTACGTCCTACACTACTACCAATACAATCGATTTCACATTTTTCACTTGGTTCACGCCATACACGGCCAGGGGAACCCAGAAAAAGACGTACATAGGTCTCGTCTGACCACAAAACACGTTTAAAGTGCCGGACAGACCAATCCTGATGTTCAAGCGCCCATTCATACCTTTTTTCCATATTCGTAGCCGTGATAAGAGGCTTTTGGGGTGCGACACACAAGGACAAGCCCAAACTGTGCAAAGAACGGCGCATGGTAGTTTTAGAAATTATTTTTTCAGTTTGAATATTGTGTAGATTGGTTATTTGCGTAAGGCTGAGACGGCGGTTGCCATCTTTAACTACGTCTTTAAGGTTTTCAAGATCTGAAGTTGTTAGAATTTTTGATCGACCAGTCCTTTTTTTTTGCACTTCTGTGTCTGACTCCCTGTACTGCTTTATGACGTTTCCCACAGAACTTTTACCACAACCAGCTGCGGCTGCAATTGTACAAAGTGAATCACCTCATTGATGTCCATAAATTATGGCTTCTCGCTGACTTTTGGTTAAATCTTTTTTCACGCCCATTTTTCGTGGGAAAAAAAAAATTAAGATGCATATTTGTTTTTTTTATGCCGATCCGTCATACAAATATAATTTTTTTTATATTGCATAACGTGACCTGGGTATCACACTACATTTGTGCGAAATTTGAACTGATTTGGGCAAAAAATTGATTTTTTATGGATTTTTTTTTTAAAAAAAAATCAAAAATTACAAAAATCGATTTTCGTACAAACCCGAAAATGGTACTTTCTACTTTCTCTTGCATAACTTTGGCACAATCTGATGAAACTGCGCCAAATTTTAGTATATTGTACCATGGGATCGGTGGGTCACGTGACATAAATTTCGTGCCGTGTTTACTTACCCGATTTTGAGCGATGGCACCCCAAAAGTGTCCATAATAATATGGAACCACACTGTAGAACAAATACTCGAAAAATGCAGCAGTTGTGAGATAAACTCACACGGTGGAAAGGAAGGCTGCCTCAGTTGGCTTCGGAAAAGAAGCATCCAAGGTGTTTTCTCCAAAATTCAAACTGTAGCGAACCAAAAAGTGTTACCGGTTCCCAAAGAGATAATAGCCAGAAGGAAGTCTGAAATGGTGGATGTCTCAGACTCTAGCTTTTTGAACCCGCAGATAACAATTGAAGGTTCTTTGGCCAGGCACCTAATCAAGTCTCAAGTTTTTAACGACATATTATCTGCAGACCTATTGAATGCATTAGAACAAAATATAATAAGTAGAAAAGAGGTTTACAAATTTTACACAGATGGCTCCCTCTCTAGACAGCAGTATTAGAGCATTATGGGAGCAAGCTGGGTTCAAATTAGTTTAGATCAGAATATAGCTATAGCCAAAGGTAGTATTAGACTTAGTTTATGGCCCTCATCTACAAAGCCTGAAACTATCACAATCTGTTAGCCCTTTTAACAGTCCCAGTTAATAGTAAAGTAGTAGTTTGTACAGATAGCGCAGCGGCAATTGCCAGTTTACAGAATTTAGAAAATGAAGTTAGAGTAAATAGGTGGCATAAGGAAAAAAATTATTTTTGGGTTTCTAAGATAGTTAATGTGATTAAATCTAAGTAGATCGAACTCATCCTTGAAAAAGTCAAAGGTCACAGCAGTAACAGATGGAATGATGTTGCAGATTATCTCGTGAAGGAAGCACTCTCGTCACCAATAACTTTGCACCCTAATCAAGTCAAGGACTCAAGATTTGAGGTACTCCTCTTCTGGAAGGACATTAAAGTAGAGAAACCAACTAGAAGCTTCCTTAAACAGGTTTTCAAACTCCAAAATGGGGCAGGATGGTTCTGCACAAAGGCGGTATCTAAATTAGAAGACAATCGCTCCATCAGGAATTTTAATTGGCCTTCTTATTGGAAACAAATCAAGAGACAAAGTGGAGTCCGTTGCACATCTTTGAAGCAAAGTAAAAGACTTGCTCTTCATATCAAAGCCTTAGCAGAATCGCTCCCTGTACTAACAGAATTAAAAAGAAGAAGGCCACACCTCTATACATCGGATCACTGTACTTTGTGTAAAGACGGGAAAAGAGAAACCCAAGAACACCTAGCAGAGTGTAGTGGTCTAGAGTTCCAATGGTACAATATTGAAGACATAGTTTCAGAGTTGTGTTAGAAAAACTGGAGTCAAATTCCAAGTTTAAGTTCAAAAAAAAAGTTTTAAGGAGAATTATTTTTGGAAGTAGCAAGTAAGAAAACTCCCTGACAAGAAAGGACATAATCAAAGGCCTATTACAAAAAATGATAGTCCTTAATATGACGAACCTTCTGAGCTCAAAGAAAGTAGCTCTAGAGATTTTGGACTACTCCATAATATTCACCTGGAACCTCTTCTATGACTTTATCTGGAAAACCTATTGCTTGGCGGTATCTGAATGGGAAAAGTCAATTGGAATCTCGAGTCGTGATAAACGGAGGAGCCCCACTCTGGACTCAGGTGAAATCGTCTCTTCGGGATCGAAGAATAGAAGTCTTGGTAATCTAGCTCAAGAAAGAAAAGCTTTAGAGAAGGATAAAGAAGAGAAAATTCACGAAATATGGAACGAAGCAATTTTGTGTCTGATCCAATTAGGTGAAACTTCCTTTTGGACCTCCTTTTGATAGGGCTAATTCAGACTCTAACTCTCCAGAGAGTTGGTGCGATGGGTTACATTTGGGTAATTCTACTCAGATGATGTCGGGCTTTGTTTATTCTTAGAAATGTATCGTATTTAATTTGTTAAATATATAATAAAGCTAAGAGGTTGAGTCATGGCGAGACCTATCAAAGGAAAAAAAAAAACTATCTGATAAAAATACTTAAAATTTTTTTACATATTTATTATAACTACTATATTTATATATATAAAGGTTAAAACTGTATCTTTAAAATAGATCAAGATATTAATCTACTGACAAGACTTTTCATCCAACCTACATAGAAAAGTATTGTCTTATCAGATAATTAATGTCATATTCATATTCGTTTTGCTATGACAAAGATAAAATTATGTTATATTGTCACAAAGAATTTCTATAGTTTCATCAGGTTTCGTCATTTCGTCAGGCATCTATAGTTTCATCTACACTTTTTTTTTTTTTAAAAAAAAAGTGATTTTGTCGATTATTAGGCAACCAATTGCATTAAGAATCAGTTGTAGCATAGGTATATAAATTAAAACAATGCAAATTTAAATCTCGTGAGATTATATAAAATTAAATAAATAGATAAATAAATAATACAAATTAAAAACAATACAACTTCTATTTTATAATTGGATTAGACTAAATCTTATATATACTTAAAATTTTTTAACTGTAATGTTAGTATTGTTAACGCCTTTAAATGATTCATTGCCAATGAATTTATATATTTGTAATTGATTATCAGAAGCGGGGTTTTATTCTTGCAAATTTTGGCATGTTTTGGAAGAGTACTAACTATTTATGTATTTGGATAAAATTTTTGTCAACCAAATTTTATAGTACATTGTACAGTATGTATATACGTACTGTACGTATGTATAGTATGTACGAATGTATGTACAGTAATCAACAAAAGTAATACCCGATTTGCAGATCAAAGCACATAAGTAAAAATATAGCTATGCTTACCCCTTTTTTGACATTTCACAAGGCAAATTTTTCTTTACTTTTTTTCTTTGACTTCTGAATTTGCACCAGGATAAAAAAAAAACTGTAAATCCAGTGTAAGGTATTGCACACCTAATAGCCTTCAAAAAGTAAGAAAATACCATTATTTTATACCAAAAGTAACCACTTAGTAAACCACACAAGCAATGCGACACCCCTATATATTAAGTTATTAGCCTCTTAAACGTTACAAAAAAACTAAAAAAATAAATGTTTTGCTATTGTTTAGACATTCCTCGGTCCTCAAGAAGCAAAAAAAAAGCGTATTATAAAAAAAGCAATGAAGGAATGACACATGCCATTGCACGACTCCAACTATTATCTGGGGCTTATACGGTTTGTTGTTTATAGTCTAGGTCTTTATTGTTTTGTGATTTAAGTTTTTTGTGGCAATAAAAAGCTCATATTTTAGAAATTATAATTTAACTATATATTAAATTTAATATTAAAAAAAAAAAAAATAGAAATGTATATGAGTGAAGGTGTGGCTTTTTTTAATGAAACAAAAAGAGAAGTAAGTAAGTAAACCTGGAATATTAGAGTATAATATTATGCGATAAAAAAAAAAGAAAATAGATAGTTGGTGTTGAGTTTTAGGGGTAGATAGGGCTTGGTAATGGGTTGAGAGTAGGGATGGCAAAGTCCTTAAGTCTGGGACTTTGGGACCTGGTTTTGGGACCTGGTCTTTAAAGACTAGGTCCAAATTTAGGACCTAGGTTCATAGATCCACAATAGGTCCTAATATAGAACTTAAAAATATTAGTAATAAAACAGTAAACAAAGAAGTTTAATTGGTTAGAAAGTATTAAAACTAAGTTCAAGGACTTAATCCTATTGGTCGAGTATAAATTCTGAGACTTATTATATGAGAACCTGGTCCTTAGGTCCGTGTGATAGGACTTACAAGTCCTAGTACCAAGACCGGACCTGAACTGACTTTACTATCTCTAGTTGAGGGTGGTTCACAGGTATAATTAAAAGTTTGTTAATATTTAATTCAAATTTTAATAAAAAAAATAATAAAAATTTTTATATTAAGGTTCTTCAAGACTATATTTTTCTGTTTTGTATTTTATTTTTTTATTAATTGAAGCAAATATAATGTTTTTATGTGATAATTATCATTTTTGTATTATTAGAAAAGCTACAAAATATGTTAAAATCAGAAAAAATTGAATTATAATGTAAATTAAGGAATACCCCTGATCTAAACTTATTAAAACAATTTGAAAGCATTAAAAAATAATATTCAACAGTTTAAAAGCCTTTAAAAAGGTGTAAACAATCTTAAACCCATTTTAAAAAAAGGATACAAAAACTTTAATACATTCATTCTTCGGGTGGTTTTGGGCCCAACATGAAGAATCAAGTAATATTGAATGCACACGTGCATTCAATAATGTATTAAATTATTAGTAAAAAAAAATTTGATGTATATGTGGCCAAAATTATGTTAATAAAAATTTTCTATTTTGAGCAAAAATCTGGCATTACTTTGTTGGCTACAGTACGTACTGTGTATACGAACAGTAGGAACTATGTACTGTACAGTACATTGTATGGTTTGACTTTTACTTAATGAATTTAAGAAAATTTATAAGATTTTGCATTTTTTATTACTTTTATACTTGATTCAATCTAGATTAATATATTAATTTTTTGAATATTTAATAAATTTGATTTTTTTAATTCGAATTTTTTGCCAAACTGATGAATTGATAATCAGTGATTGTTAAAGACCAAGATAAAAGCTCTTAGCGAAAAAATTTGGTTATTATTTTTTAAAACAAATAAATAATATACAAATATATGTACATTTATATGTGATGCATACAAAAAAATACATATCATTTAAAAATAAATTTGAATTAGACAAATACTATACTTGCAAAAAATAACTAGTTTTAAAATTTGTTAAAAATTATGTATATTTATTTATATAATACGAAATTACCTTATTTTCGTCAATCATCATGTGACAGTAAAAATTATATAGTAATTTTTCTGGCGATTCCTAGGTAGTTTAAGAATTAATAGCTGGTTATGTGAGCAATGCAAATTATATACAATTTAAAAGAATTTTTGCTTTTTTTTTATAAATGGAATCTCTTCGGCATGATAACAGCTTGCTTTTTCACATTTTAGACAAATCAAAGAAAATTTTCTGCTTTATTAAACTTTGAAAAAATGCTTTCACTTATATATGTCATATATCAGATTTGAAGGCAAGTAAAATGGGCTGTGCTAATGAAATATACTGTTATTGTATTTATATGGCTATCTCAAAGTAATACGAATATCAAATTCAGTATGCCCATAATATCATATGATGAAATGAGTTTACATCGATTTTGAATTGGTACATGTTATTTTTTGATTTCACCGATCGTGAAATGACTCAGGTCAATTCATAATGCAGACATGAGATGTGCAATAACTATGTTTAGCAAAACTATATGCGGTACGGTACCAAATAAAAACTAATTATTATATTAAGGATTTTTTTGAATTTAATGTTTTAGGATAGTGATCAAGGTAGTGACTGGGGTTATTTATCACTTTTTATATATAATGAATAATAGAGAATGACTTGTATGTTTTTAGAGGTTTAGAACGAATAGCTTTACTTTTTTTAGTTATTTTAGCATAAATCGATTCTTAAACACCATTATAGCAAAGTTAGATTAAAAATTTTGTAGTCTAGTATCAACTTTTTTTGCCCATAATGAAAATACTCTTAGTATAGTATCCTGATCATTAAATTCAAAAAAAAATCTACAATAATTAATTTTTCTATGGTACTGCATATAGTTTTGTCAAACATAGTTTATCACACACCCCAATGTTATAAGCTATGTATTGATAATGATTAGTATTATAGCTGTTTTCAAAAGGTGTGAATGATCAGGGATCACTATATCATTGGAAATTCACGATATTTCCCAAATTTCCTTTTTTTACTCTTGCTTCTAACAAAGAAGATTCTACCAATTTCCTAATAAAAATAGTTTTTATAGTTCAAAATAATACTATTCTAAGTTAAAGGTAAATTTTAACTAGTGAATTAAGAAATTTTTAATAAATTTCTAAAAATGGAAGTCATCTTGAGTCTTGAAACATTTATACATAATATATGATTTTGCTTTATGCGGTAAATCAACTATTGATCAATTAAAAATTATAGTGCTTTAAC
This sequence comes from Gigaspora rosea, assembly GCA_003550325.1. Lineage (NCBI taxonomy): Eukaryota > Fungi > Glomeromycota > Glomeromycetes > Diversisporales > Gigasporaceae > Gigaspora > Gigaspora rosea. The sequence continues at coordinate 41,404 of QKWP01000008.1, read as the reverse complement.
GCATCTCTTAAAGTAAAACTTTCACTGATTTAAAGTTGCTGAATGATTTTTTTTTATTGTATTCAATCTGATAGCCAATTATTGCATCGTGAACAAGGTGAAAAATTAAAAGAAACTTTTAGAGTTATTTAGGTAATAATTATAATGCAATATTTTTTTCTCGAGCAAAAGAAACTTGATCTTCTGTCCAAATAGGCGTAAAATTCATGTATACACATATTAAACAGCTTCAGTTCGATTGCCATTATGAGTGATTTTGTAATATCACATTTGCATTTTTGTGTTTGCAAATCAACTCTACAGTATAAACACTTTCGACAACTAAAGCAAGTCCCTCTTTGATATATAAGTTTTGTATCTAGTATATCTGTCATCAATATTAAAACGATTATAATATACATTGCAATAATTTGTTTATATACGATAATAATAATGATTAGAAAAGGGTATCACGTACTTATATATTATAAAAATCACCTGTTGAAAACAGCTATATATAATTTATTGATGACAAAATTGCACATTTTATCAATGATGATAATATTTAGTTATTGGCAAGCACTATCATAGTAAGCTGCCGGATAATGATAATTATTAATAATTACATTGATATTTGCATTGATCTTTTTCATCGATATTTATAGATAATTCTTTATTGTTCATACTTAATTTTTTTTGAATACTTGCAAGAATATGGCGTAAAATTCAGTATAATAATTCCAATCTTCGAAATTCAAGCTAATACCTTTAACAGTTAAGGTTCTTTGTATTGATGTAACAGAAGAATTGCATATGCCTAAACAAGATAGGAATAATTTGGGGATCAAGTTTGTTATGACAAAAATTTACAAAATAATCAGTGTTGTGATCATGAAAAAGCCTAAATAAAAGTAAATTTATGCTTCTTTTTTAAATAAAAAATCATGATAATAATCTTATTGGATTTAGGTTAGACAAAACACCCGACCAGATTCCTGCCATTGCTGAAAACAAATGCAGATATTTCTATGCGGTAAAAATGCATAAAATATATATAAATATTCAAATGTATTCTAAAAATTTAGCTAATTCATATTTATTTGCTTTTATTATTTATATATATTTTTTTTAATCTTTTACTTTATTATTATTATATTATTATTACATAATAACAGAATATAGTTAACCTCAAATTAGAATAGTATCAGCAAAAACTTGCATTTGATTAGGAGAAGAGATTGGCACCGTTTTCATTGCTCTATAGTTCCGAGCAGAATTATGTTGGTCATATTTTAATGCTGACCAAATTAAACAGTTAAATAATTAAACTAAGAAAAATTTTAGATGGCCCAATCCCTAATAGGGTTCCGAAGTTTGATCCGGGTTTGATTTGAGTTTGATCAAACCCCAAATCAAACCAAACTCAAACTATAAATTTTATAAAGTTTGAGATCAAACCCAAATTCAAATAAAAAAGAATCAAATTCAAACAAAACCCAAATACTATACTAAGTTTGATTTGAGTTTGACTTGAAGTTTGCAAACTAGTTTGAGTTTGAATGACATATATATATTTAAATAATAATCAGCCTGTCAACTAGAGAGTGATTATAGGCGAAATGTGGCGTGCTTCCATTTAAAACTTTTTTTCTTACTAAGTTAATGATACATGTCCACTAATTGAAAGTTGTAGAGCTCGTCGAGACGCATCTAACAGTGGTTAGATCATCTAAATCGGCCCGGTGGATGGCGAGATATCATCAAAAACGATTGGCCGACTATATAAAACTTAGTGATCAGATTACATATGAAAATCACTATAGGCGAAATGTGACATTCTTCCATCTAAAACTTTTTTTCTTACTAAGTTAACGATACATGTCCATAATTGAAAGTTGTAGAGCTCGGCGAGACGCATCTAACGGTGGTTAGATCATCCAAATCGGCCCAGTGGGTGGTGAGATATCGTCAAAAAACGATTGGCCGACTATATAATACTCAAAGATGCAGATTACATATGAAAATCACTATAGGCGAAATGTGGCGTGCTTCCATCTAAAACTTTTTTTCTTACTAAGTTAACGATACTTGTCCACTAATTGAAAGTCGTAGAGCTCGCCGAGACGCACCTAACGGTGGTTAGATCATCCAAATCTGCCCAGTGGATTGGCGAGATATCGTTGAAAAACGATTGGCCGACTATATAAAATCTCTATGTAAACAATATTTGTTTATATAGTGATTTTATATAGTCGGCCAATCGTTTTTCGACAATATCTCGCCATCCACTGGGCCGATTTGGATGATCTAACCACCGTTAGATGCATCTCGACGAGCTCTACAATTTTCAATTAGTGGTATGTATCGTTAACTTAGTACGAAAAAAGCTTTAGATGGAAGCACGCCACATTTCGCCTATAGTGATTTTCATATGATCACTCATTAGTTGACTGGTGGATTATCAATTAAAATATAAAAATATATTTATATTATCAAACTCAAACTAGTTTGCAAACTTCAAACTCAAATTCAAACCAAACTCAAATTTAACTAAAAAGTTTGCTTCAAATCAAACTCAAATATTTTTTTTAATCATAGTTTGGGTTTGGGTTTGATTTCAAATCAAATCAAACCCAAATCTGACCTAAAGTTTGATTTGATCCGGGTTTGTAGGAACCCTAATCCCTAATTAGGTATATATTAATGGGCTGTGCTAGTGAAACATACTGTTATTGTACTTATATGGACATACCAGATTTGATATTCATTAAATCAGGTGAGTTTACATCGATTTTGAATTGATACGTTTATTTTCTTGATTTTCACTGATCTACAGGTCAATTCATAATGCAGACATAAGACCACAGCAATGTAATAAACTATGTACTGTACTGATAATTATATAATTTATTATTATTAATGACAATAAAAATTGTACATTTTATCAATGACAATAATAATAATCAAAACTTAAATAATGCACATTTTGATCGACAAAATGCCATGCCTTATTTGTGATTTTATTGGATAAATCAAACTTTGCGTGTAAATAATTAAATAATAATGATAATGCATGTTTATCTGAAAATTAGTCAGTAATCTGATTACAGTCTATAATAAGACTGATTCATAACAGCCCAAAATTTTTTTAATGACCAAATTGAGTCTGAATTAATAAGTTATATTGCAAAACATTAAAAAAACTTATCGATTCAATTGTTATCAATTTTTCAGAAATCGTCAAAAGTCTACTTAATTTTGGGTTTGTACACTTTAACGTTTTTGATTGGCCATATCCAAAAAACTATGAATTATCAATTTGCACAGTGGGATTGTGAACTTTGCCATTTTTGATTGTTATATTAAAAAAAAGCCGTGATCTGAATATGGAAAAACTTTACTTATATGAAATTAATTTTTTTTCTTATTAACAAAATATCATAGATTATGAATTTGTGCATTTTTTTGGTAATGATATAATATATAATTATTGTGATATTTGATCATTTGCTCATTAGCACGATTAATGTCATCATTTAATCATAATTCGATCTATGAATTAATAAAAATTACAACACTATCATTGTACTGTGATATTAATTCTGTATAAGATGGGTGGTGCAAAGCACCATCTATCGCACTAATTTTAATAATCATATTGATATTTGTATTGATCTTTTTCATCAATATTTATAAAGATAAACCTTTATTGTTTATGCTTAATTTTTTTTATTATATTCGAATCGATCTTTATGGCCTTGCAATATTTGCAAGGGGTCAAAGTTTGTTATGTCAAAAATTTTACAAAATTATTAGCATAATAGTCATAAAAAACTGAAAAAAGGTAAATTTTATGCTTCTTTTTTTTAAAATAAAATCATAATAATTATAGGATTTTGGTTAGATAAAACACTGACTATATTCTTGCCATTGCCGAAAAACAAATGTGAATATTTCAATACAGTAAATGCAAAAATTATTAAAATATATATGAATATTTGAATATATTCTGAAAATTTTAGCATTTAATATTTAAGCAAGTATATATTAATTCATTTTTATTCACTTTTTATTTATGTATTTACTTTATAATAATTATTATTATTAATATGTGTATTTTTATTCAAAAATAAGTAACAATACAATTTAGTCCACAATAGTAATGAGGTTTTAACCTCTTTGAAAATTAATTTATTACAATATTTATTATATTATATAGTTAATGGATGCATAACAAAAACCAATAACAGTTTTATTGGGCAGGCAAAAGATCTGAAGGATCATTTTTACTAATAATATAATTTATTAATAATAACAATAAAAATTGCACATTTTATCAATAAAAAGAATTATAATTATTAATAATTGCATTGATATTTGCATTGATATTATAAATATAATTCTTTTATTGTTTCAAGCTCCATTTTTTTTATTTATTATATTTGAATCAACTTTTATCACTCATATTCCATATTTTCTTCTTTAACATTTTAATAATTTGCAAGAATATGGCTTTATAACTCTTGAAATTCATTATAATAAATGTCTGAATGCTAAGCTAAAAAATTCTAATCTTCAGCATAACCTGAAATTATCTTTAAGATTCAAACAACAGAAAAATTGCACATGTCTAAACAAATTAGGAATAATTTAGGGATGGAAGTTTGTTATATCAAAAATAATCTGTACTACCCTTCAAGTTAAACATAATGATTATGAAAAAAGGTAAATTTTTTTTAAAAAAAATTAAAGCAATAATCTTTTTTTTATTAGATTCAAGTTAAGCAAAGCACCAATTAAATTCCTAATATTGCCAAAAAATAAGTGCTGTATGTTCTATACAAGAAATGCAAAACTCTTAATTACACTGTTAAAATATTTATAAATATTCAAAATATATATAAAATTAACTACTATTTAATATTTAAGCAAGCTTGCACATATGCAAGCTACATTGCAGTGTTTAATACACTATGTAAAACTACATTATATGCAGTGTCATATAAAAATCAGTTATCAGATATTTTCTATAGAACAATAGTGAATATATTAATTGAAATTAATGTTGATATGATTTGCAAAAATTTATACTTCTCTAGATCTAATTACATATTACAAAATCACAAAGTAAAAATCCAAAAAGACTAATAATAAACATATATGAACCAAACTATATAATTAAATTTAAATTTTAGCCAATCAAGCTTATCAGTTTACTTAAACACCTTTTCTAGTCACTAAAATTATAATATAATTAAAAATGTTTTAAGGAGAAACTTTGTAATTTTATAGTCATAAAGAGCATAAATTAAAGGTTTTGAAAAAAACAAATACAAAATAAATATTATTAAAATTTTATACAATAACACATGCAGATTTTGTTTTCATAGTGTTTCAAATACTCAAATGCTACATATGTTCAATGGAAGCAGCTACCAAAAGTGTTGTAGAATACATAGAACAGTTACACATATGCAATTAATTCAAAGCAATAATAAATAGTTTAAATTAAACCAAAATCACTCACTGCAACTTATGACTCCAACTCTAGTTTATAGATAAGATTTTGTGTTATTACCGATTTTTCAAACCTGAATTTTTTAATTGCACATTATGATGATTGACAACAGAAAACCTTGTGTATCTGACTTTTTGGATCTCAGATTTGGCAACATTTCACATACTTGAAAAATAGTGCCAGGATTATATATGTAGTAGTGATGCCTAACGAAATAACGAAACCTGACGAAACTATAAGTTTTGTTAAGTTCGTTATTGATGAAACTTATGGTTTTGTCAGGCATCTATAGTGTGTAGATAGAATATGACTTTTAATATTATTTTGGTACTTAATATTAGTTCTGTTTATTTTTATAATTTCCACATATATAGGTTATATTTTAAATAATATAAAAATTAAATAAATTTAAATAAAATTAATAAATTTTTGTAATATAATCCTTTTTAATTTATTAAGCTTTTTTAATAAATATTTATTAATTAATTCAGCAAAAATTTAAATATTTAAAATCCAATTTAGGTCTAACAATAATTTATTCAAATTTAAATATAATATTTATTGATATTTACAAATAATTCTTATGATAACTAGCATCTATAGTCAAATCTATAAATATTAATTAATTAGCAATAGTAGTGATATTATCAAACTATTTGAGATTTCTCAAATTATATATCAAATACTACTATATTAGTAGCTAACTCTTAGTAAAAACTATCTAATAAGAAACACCCTATAAAAACTGTTTATAAACTTGATATATTTATTAATTTGTTTACCAATTATCTATATAATAATAATAGCAAAACAATTAGGGGCATGCTATTTATCACGTGATTTTTACCATGGATACATGGTCAGAGGTAGTAACCACGTCTATATATTATATTAATCAATCAGAATTAGATAAAGTGATCATACTATACATGAATAGGGGTGGCTACTAAGTAAAAAATATCATGTGATAAATGGCATGCCCCTTACAATTTTATTATAAAATCAATAATTAGAATAAAACAAATATAAATATACTGTATTAGAAATTAGTAATAACATCAGACAATAAATATATCACATTATTAAAAACAGTTGCAATATTTAACTCTCTTTATAATTTTGTAGTTTAAAAAAAAGTTAAAAGTAAAAATTTTTATTAATTTTTAGATTCTTTGGTTTTTTAAACTATTGTTAAAGAATGAATCAATTTTTGTAAATATTAACAATATATTGTTATAAAGAAATATATTTTAATTTGGTTGTTATAAACTGTTCTTAATTAAATAACCTATTAGAATGGTCACAAATTTAGAGAGTGTTATAAAAATTTTATGTTCAAATTTTCTTTTTTTGTTACTTTATTGTATTAGTATTTCTTACTATATTTGTTAACATTACTATATAGAATGATGTGCATAGGTTTGGAACTATAGATCATAATTTGAGACTATTGATTTTGGTTCAGCACTACTGATCTTGGTTTGAGATTGGAAGATTATGGTTTCAAACTATGCAGACTAAAATGTATATATACTAGCACAACAGGTGGTGCTTACGTGCCACCCTCTTATTGTGGTAACATGTAGTATAAATTGAAATTATCATAATCTTAATGTAAAAAATCATGTTTCTATTATGTGTTAATATAATAAATAAATTATTACTATTATCTGGTAATACACATTATATAGTTAAGGTTGTGTTAGTTTATATTGAAATTAGCATAAACCCTATTATATACTACAGTAAAAAATACTGATAGAACTTATTATTCTGCTAGTACACAGAATTGGTTAAAGTTAGATTTGTATCGAAATACTCATGATTCTATTTTGAGTTACTATAAAAAATTCTAGTAAGTATGGAACTTATATGGTTGAGTTGCATTGTACATTACTATAAGAAATTCTGTTACAGAACTGACTTAAATTCTGGTGACACACAATATATATGTAGCTAGTTTTCATTAAAATATTGAAATTTCTACTAAAAATTTTGTTATATAATATATTTATTCTGTTAACATATAATAAAGTAGAGCTGGATATTATAGTATACTTAAGAATTGCTAATAGTAAAAAATTTTTATAAAAAGCATATTTATTCACAATATTTATTAAAACAACATACTTTTGACTTACTATCTAGCAATAAAAAAAATTTAGACTTTAAAAAAATTTGATATTTTAAGCTTTCAAAAATCGTTAAAAAACTGGTATGCTTTGTAAGGTTGAGGGTATTATAGTATAATATGCATATTGATATTCAATATTGCATTATTTTTATATTTTACTTCACTGATGAAATTACCCAAATAGGAATAAGGAAAAAAATGTATCAACTGCAACATGAAGTCTAATCCTCTCTTAATTTTTAAATAGAATTGATATTTGATTTGTTTCAGCAAAATAAACTGAATAATACTAAAATTATTTAATTCTGATCAGTGAAGATATTGAAAAAAATGTAAGTGTAACAATGATACCCCATACTATAATACCTGACTCCACCCTATGTAGTTAAGGCTGAGTTAAATTTACTATAAGCTATATACTATAAAAAAATTTTATTACAAAACTCACTTGCAATTCTGTGACGCATGGTGTATAGTTAATATTTAGTTAATTTGTATTGAAATAATATAATCTTATAATAAGGCACTATAAAAAATTTTGTTACAAAGCTTGCTATTCCAGTGACACACAATGTGTGGTTAAGGTTGAGTTAGTTTGTATATTATTAAAGTGTTATAGAACTTGCTATTCTGGTGATTCAATTTGTAGTTAAATTAAGATAGTTTTATTCAAATTATTGTGATTTCTACTAAGAGTTACTGTAAAAATTCCTTCTAGTAATATATAGTATAAGGTTAAAGTTGGGTTAGTTTATATTCTAAATTACTATAAAAATTTCTAATAGAAAACTTACTTGCTAATCTAGTAACAGAAAGTATATAGTTAAGGTTGAATTTTTTTTTTAACTTTAGAGACCGGGTACTATGGCCGGGATTTTATTATGAGTTATTAGGACGTAATATTTATTACATGAATGAGGATACAACTAGTCATACGTGCACTTTTAGTACCTAATTTAAGTAGTCCGCCCGAAGGTTCTATACTAGCTGCCATATCTACAACCCAACTATGGGAATTGCCTATTTAAACCCTCTGGTTCACGCTCTTCCTATTACTACCCGTTACACTGCACAAGCGCAGATATTAAGGGGCCCCAACTCTTTTAGATAAATCATCAGCCTAAGGGCTACTTTACCCTCGCACCAACTGCCTACCGTTATCTTCTGTGTCCCATTCCACTTTGGATACAGATTTAGTGACAAAGCCGCCTGCCTCTATTAGATTCATTCCGATCCCGGCCACCCACCTTCTTTTGGTAGTGCCATTGTAGATCTTCACTATTACCTACTAATTCGGGACTTGCCAAACGGGTTTCCATTTCTCTGGTTTCCTGAATTTTACGGTGTAATGATAACACCATTGTGCCTCCAGGGGCGACCGTTCTCAGTTACACAAATTACGAAAATCTCTGAAGAGGTGATAACCAATCAAAATCGTAAATTTTCAAAATAACAAAATCGTAAAAAATGTTAAAATGAAGCGAAATAAATTAAAGATTATATATTAAAGACTATATTAAAGTTTATAATAATCCGGTTGCAGTAAGTAAGTATTTTTATTTATTTATTTGGTTATTAATTCATCTATTTATTAACAAATTAACTAAGTTTTAACTATCGATAATAAAAATTTAATAATTTTTGATACGATAAAGCTATATATCTAGTTTAAAATATAATACTAAATGTCTTGTGCGATCTTTACAATGCAATAATTTTTCTATTGATGAATAAATTTATGACTTGGTACAGTATACAACGTATATATATACAGCTTCTATTTTAAATAAAAAAAAAGAAATATATAGTTAGCTAAGCTGCTATTATTCTTTAATTAAAAGATTTCTATACAAATACATATAATAATAATAAAATAAACTGATATGTTCGATATATTATCTTTGCTGAATTGTTACTTTTAGCTTTTCATACTTTTATTTTAATTCGACAATTAGAATTTAGTTAACCAAGTAGTTTATATACTTTCAACAATACGTTTTTGATAGTAACTTTGCTAGGCAATAGCAATATAAGGACATGAGATTAACGGGGATTAAAGAAATATGTTGTAGAGCACTTCGAATACTTTAAGTTTACTTAGTAGCTTTTTTTGAGTTTAATATCGGAGTAAGTTATGCGAGCTTCCTAAAAAAGTATTGTAAAACAATATAAAAAAATCTTTGTCAATTGTGTAATGATCTACAAATTGATGGGACGGTCACCCCTGGACATTGCGCCGTAGCTCCCATTCAAGATGGTGGAACCAAGGTAACAGGTTTTTACAACCCAACCGATCTGAGCCACATGGTTACCGAACACAGGCCTATTGTTCAAAGCGTCAACAGTGGGATTCGAACTGTCAACCTGCCGCTTGGGGGGTGACACCTTGACCACTTCTCTAAGGCGCCACACCCTTAGTTAAGGTTAAATTAGTTTGCATTATAAAATTAATATAAAAAATACAGAACTCACCTGTTATTTTGGTGACAAAATATGTAGTTTAAGTTGAGTTTGTTTTATTCAAATTATTGTGATTTCTATCAAGAGCTATTGTAAAATTTTGTTACAGAACTTACTCACTATCTGGTAATGCACAGTATGTGAATAATATTGACTTATTTTGCACTGTAAGTTACTATAAAAATTTTGTTACAGAACTTACTCTTGCTATTCAAATAACACACTTTATTGTGCAAGCTTATATGATCATAGATTTTTCTTTTTGTTATTTTTTGTACATTAATTACATAAGTAAAACAATCTTAAATTAAACCTCAGTTAGCCAATAATGACTTTTAAAGCATGAATATAATTGCACAATAACATTGATATTGGATATGTGATGTAAATATCATAAAATTTGTTCTGTTAGAACAAATGATTGGCTAAAATGTGCCACTGCATGATACACGTCAGCCAATTATTTGCTCTAACAAACCAAATTTTATGATATTTATCATTGCATAATCAAAATCTTATAAGTGTTTGGTTAAGGTTGAGGTATTTTGTATTTTAAGTTACTGTAAAAAAATTTGGTATAGAACTTACTTGATTTCAATGCATTTTGGTTTTCTGTGCCAGGTTATGTTGATCATGCTGTGTAACATTAGATTTTCATACATATTACTATATGTACGTACATACGTATAAGTTTAATCAATTAGCACAGGATCAATAATATAGTCGATGACAGATTATGACGTTTAATGATGTAATGTAAATATAATTAAGATCCTAAAATAATATAAATATCCTAAAATAATATAAATAAAGATTTTGATCAGTTAATGTCCTTTGATTTGCAAATATCGTTATTGTTGTAGTCTTGAGAAAACATAGTGAAAAACAAGCAAATCAAATATAAGCGATGATAAAGGAGAGGTTAGTTGTAAGGTAAGAAAACGTAGTGAAAGATATAAGCAAATCAAAACTAAAAAAAAATAAAAAAAAGAAACTCCCCAAAAATAGTAAAATAAAACAGAAAACCCCAAAAAAATAACAATAAATAGAAACCCTAAAAAAAAATTTAAACAAATAATCGTAAATCAATAAGTTTGTGGATGTTTGTAAGTTGAAACTTAATTTGGAAATTTATAAGTTAATGATCGAAGTTAGTAACCAATAATTAAACGTATAGAAATATGGAACACGAGAAAATTTCTATGGAAAATGTGAAGGTATATTGACAGATATTGCATTGTACTGTATATCTTTTATTTATAAGAAAATTAATTTTTTTTTCTAGGAATATTCGTGGAATTCACTACCAGATCTTCTTCAAAACGTTTTACCTCCAAGTTATAACTATTTAATTCAACAATTTAATGAGTTGCCTACATGTCGAACTGAAGAAGGTTTTGAGATAGTTAATGCATTTGTAAACGTCGCTCTTATAGAAGATGTTAAAACGTGGTTTGTTTCTTTTGAAAAGCATTCAAAAACAACAATGCCACAAACAAAAGGATACAGAGTTAAAGGAAAGTGAGTAATTCTTCGGGAGTCACGTCATTGTATTCACAGTAAAAAAGTTAAAGATAAGCAGGGAAATCCTGAAATTAAACGAACACAAACAATTCATAATAGAAATACAAATTGTTTGGCAATTATAAATCTGAGATTACAACGTTGTAATATGTCTAATAATTACCCTTTAGAAGTTAAACTTGCTTTTAAACATAACCATGTTATCGATTCAGCTGAAGCACTCAGCTTTCGTCGAGTTCAAGAAAAAACAGTTGCCAAGTACATGCAGTTATTTCATAATGGCCATTCTCTGGCAACCGTCCTGTATACCTATGAAGATGAACTTCATGTTTCTATTTCGTCAAGTGAAGAACTTATTAAAGCACTTGCTGATCGTTCTATTAATCCAAATTACAATTATGTCAAAAATCTTTTTACTCGCTATCGTAATTCTCAACTTGGTAAAAGAAATGAATCATTAATGTTTCAACAATTAAATGAGGAAGTTGAGAATTACAATGCTTCTGGTTGTGGTCGAGCAATTTTTCAAGAATATGATTCTCAAACTGGAAATTTGTTTATTCTTTGTGTTGTCACAGGATTAATGAATCGAGTACATGAACAAATTATGCAATCGGGTGAAATTTGTTATGTTGATGCTTCTGCATCATTTGAACAATTAAACACTTTGATTACACTTTTTTTTACCAGTTGTATTGCAGTGCTTTGCCATTGGTTTATTTATAACATCGGATGAGTGTGAAACTACTATTGAAAAGGCAATAAACCTTTTAAAAACCATTTTACCAAAACATGCATTTTATAATCGCGGTTATGATATTGGGACACAAACTATCTTAACAGATGATTCAGCTGCAGAACGAAATGCCATAGCACGAAGTTGGCCACAATCCAATCGACTTCTATGTACGTTTCACTTTCTTCAAGCATTTTAGCGCTGGATCTTTAAACATAATATCAACAAGGAGCATCGTACATTGATTATGAATAAAGTAAAAGCAATTCTTTATGTACAAACGACAACTAAAATGAATAATCATTATCAGGAATTAAGAAATGATTATCAACAATATCCATTACTAATGAGACATTTGGAACTTCTCTGGAATCGTAGGCAGTATTGGGCACATTCATTTCGGTCTGGTCTTTTGTTGCGTGGCAACCATACTAACAACTATGTAGAGCATAGCTTTGGGCTACTTAAGGATATAATTTTTGGAAGGACCCAGACATTCAACCCAATTCAGGTTTTTCAGTTTATTATTGGAAATATGGAAAGATTCTATGAACACCGATTGCTCGGGTTCGCACATTATCATGCAGGTCATATAAAAATCGCAAAAAGATTTTTTGTCCTGGTTGGAAAAATATTGCCACAGATTCAATTAAAAAATTGACCAATAATAATGAATATCAGGTTTCAAGCGAGAAAACAAATCTTATCTATATTGTTAATAGTGCGATTGGGACCTGCAGTTGTCCGGTTGGGCTAACAGGAGCACCTTGCAAATATCAAGATGCAGTGGCAGCTAAATATCATATTGGAGCAATAAATTTTTTACCCGCAATGACAGTTAATGACCGTAGGATTTACTCTTATATTGCAACTAGCAAGTAATAATTATAAAAAAAATCTTTTTTTTTTATAATTTATTAATTTGCTAACTGCTAATTTTTTTTTTTAGGTCTGGATACGATGGATCATTCTTTTTATACAGCTTTGCATGCGAAATCTATTGTAGTTGGAAATTTAAATTTACTACAAGATATAACTGCAAATAATACGATATTGAATAGGTATCAATTTTTTTATAAATTGTACTATTCAATTAAGTAATTTATAACTTTAACAGTAGGATCTTTGTTAACAAAACCCCCAATCTATAAATTTTATGGCCAAATTTTGATTTATTTAAAAAGGAATTTGGCTATAAAATTATATAGTTTTGAGACGTGGTTTTGTTAATGAAGGTCCCAAATTATTTATATATAGAGAGTCGATGAATTCATTGGAAATTGAAAAATCAGAACACCAAGTTATTAATTTACCTAAAATCGAAGAATTGGAACACCAACCTAAGAATTGCTCGAAATCGAAGAACTGGAACATCAAGTTAATAATTCACTTGAAACTGAAAAATCGAATTTGTTGAGAATTGAAGAATACAATCATAATTTATTTATTAATTTTTTGGAAGAAATTAAGGAAGATTATGAAAATTGGGATCCTCAATTATACAAGGCATTGGATAAATTCTTAGCACGATATAAAGCTGCTAAAACTCAATCAATTTCACGATTAACTTCTTTTCTTTATGATATCAATCGTAATTCAGACCCTCTGGCACGTATTAAAGATGGCAAAAAGATCCCTGTTCAGGTGGAATCTGTGAAATGACAAAAAAATGAAGGTACAAGTGCCAAACGGAGGTACTCAAAAAATACAAAAATTAATGAAAATGATGATCCCCATAATATTCCTAAATGTAAAGTAAGAAGGATGGGTAAAAAAGAACATAATTTGAGTAGAAATGTTTTAAGTGATATTTTAAACTAAGATGTAAAATTTAGATTTTATATGATTAATTCAATAGAATCTTGAATGTAAAAGCTAATTAATGTTTTACATTTAACAAAGTTATCAAAATCAACCAGTTTGTACACATAATCTCACTAAGAATTTCAGAAGTTTTTTTTATTTAATATGACTCACAAGTCTTTTGAAATTGAAGTTATATATTTTATGGTATAATTTACTGTATAATAACGAAGTGAGCAATATCTAATGAAATATTCAACATTGTATTTATAGTTTATTAAATTGGATTAAAGAGTTAACTAAGTGTATATAACTCTATTTGTCACTGCCTGATTATGCTTTAACTTTTCTTAAGTTTATTAAACTAGTTTTTAAGTACAACGTTTGATTCGAATTTATTACTTTTTCAAAAAAGTTTGAATATAAATAAAAAAAAATTTGAGTTATACTGTACTATCATGTTAAAATCTTTGGTTTTTTTGTTAGTGAATTATGCACTTTTCCAAATTCGTTTCAGAATTCAATCTTATTAGAACATAGGTTTTTGGTAAAACTTATTGTAAAATATCAAAAATGAATAATGTTCTTATATTGAGAAAATTTATCTCATGGCACTTTATGGAATAATATTTTGATTGTTTTCATTGTTTTTTTTAATTAAAAAAAAATTTCAGATTTTTATTTAGTCTAATTTTTCATAATTACAACAATTTCAAAATGAATACTAATATTTTAGTGTACTCTAACCAATAGTGCAGTCTTCGCTTTCAAAAAAAAAAGTTTAAAAAAAAATTATCAGTACATATGAAGATTATGAAGATCTTAAATTTTATTGGTTAATTTTGTTATGTAGCAGATAGTTACACAGCATGATCGACATAACCTGGCACAGAAAACTGAAATGCGATTTCAATAACACACAACATACAATTAAAGTTGAGTTAGTTTGCATTTAAATTATTATAAATGATATTATTAGTTAATATAAAAACTTCTGTTACAAAACTTGCTATTTTAGTATATAGTTAAAGTTGAGTTAGTTTGCATTAGAATTTTCATGTTTTCTATTATAGTTACTGCAAAAATTATATTATATAACTTGCCATTATAGTAATACGCTATGTAAATTAGTTTGCATAAGTTACTATAAAAATTATATTACAGAATTATTCATTATTTCAGATATTGTTAAGAGAGTTATTTTATATGAAATTATCATTTTATCTTGAGTTACTATAAAAAATTTTGTTATAGAACTTGTTGGCTATTCTGGTAAGGCATAGTATATGATTAAGGTGTATTAGTTGAATTTGAATTATTATAATTTTGTCATGAGTTATTGTAAATTTTGTTATAGCTTTACTCACTATTTCAATATGTGATTGAGTTATAGTTTGTATTAGATAACTGTGATTCTATTGTGGACTATTGAAAAAAATCTTGATACAAAACTTATTTGCCACTCTAGTAACACACAGTATATAATTTAGTGGTTGTTGCTTAATTTTCCAAAAGCTATTTACCTGCCAACTTATTTTTCTATTACCACAATGCCAATATGCTATTTTATCTATAGCACATTTTTTTAATAAGACATATAGGAGTAAGTTAGTAGAAAAGAGACAAATCATTTTTAGTAAAATTTTTTTAATTTTTAAATTAAAATATCTTAACAACTATTTAATCAAATTTGCTTAGTGATACGGGCTGATGCCAAATTCTCGGGCTGACCCGGCTACGGAAATTAATCGGCCCGGTCGACCGGGCTGATCATATTGTTAAAACACTTTCAGTCAAACAAAAATTTGATATTCTCAATATGAAAATAGTCAGAATTACATCACGATACTTGTGCAAAATATCAATTGCTAAAAAATTACACAGAGATGCATTAATTAGTCGGGTATAATGATTAGCACATCATATAAGCACACATAATGTTACAAATATTAGGAAGAGTGCATATGATGCATATATATAGTGGATCTACTATATGCGAATAGGAAGCTGTTATAAGAGGGCCCGATGGGTCCTCCTGGCTATTTTCTCATAGTTAGAAATAAAAGTGATAAGTATGCCAGTGGTTTACTAACTTATAATCAATAATCAGTGCTTTAATTAGCGAGCAGTCAGAACTTCTAATTGACTAGTTGAATTTATAAATATCAACTAGAAAAGTCGACTATTCGGTTTTAGTTGGATAGATAGTTATTGACTGCAAGTACTAACTTGAGAATGTTCTACGCGTGATTTAACTAATAATTATAAGTTAATAATGAAATTCTATCAAACGAAAAAAATTTAACTATATACTGGCCGGGCTGACCTGCTGGAATGTGGGTCAAGGGCCGACCTGCTCACCCGCCCAGCTGATGGGCCGAGGTCAGACCGTATCACTAAATTTGCTAAACAATTTTTTATTTTAATCTTGGAATTATATAGAATTAAAATAAAAAAAAATTTATTAAATTTATTAAGATAGCTATTAAGATATTTAAGCTTAAAGTCATGAAAACTTTTACTTAGAAAAAATTTGTCCCTTTTCTGTTGACTCGCCCCACATTTTCAATATTACATATTTTTGACAATAATTTTCTTATATAAGACATTTCCCCAATAATTATTTCTTTGATATAAAATTGGCTCAATTTAGCTTGATTTAGAATTAGTGCTAGTTAGAATTATATGTCAGAAAATTATTGTCAGAGTAATTTCTTGCCTAAGAAAAGGATTGTTAAAAAATGTACATAATGCCAAACATATATTTTATCAAAAAAATGTGCTGTAAATGATATATTATGTCAGCATTATGGTGGCAGAGAAAGGAGTTGGTAGGTAATAACTTTCAGAAAATTGTGCTATAACTGATTTGGTATGTATTTAAAAAATTCTGTTATAGAACTTATTTACTATTTAATAACACATAGTATACAGTTAAAATTAAGTTATTAGTATTAGAATTATTATTTTTCTATTGTACATTAACTGTAAAATTTCTGTTACAGAACTTGCTCACTATTCAGGTAACATACAGCATATGATAAGATTGAGTTAGATTACATTAGAATTATCGTAATTTCTATTAAGAGTTACTATAAAAAATTTGTTATAGAATTTACTATTCTGATTATATACAATATGTAAAGTTTGAAACCATTATGTATTTATACAAAGCTTGATTTTTTATAGTATAGGTGAGTAATATAGAAAAATATTATAAGACTATAATATATAAAAACTCTAACTCTAATTCTATCCTAACCTTAATTTAAATATAATCCTCACCTTAACTGTAACTATTTATAAATTTGTTTAAATTAGTTCAAATAGTTGTTTTTATATATTATAATCTTATAATAATTCTATATTGCCCACCTATACTATAAATCAACCCAAAGCTTACTTTGCTATTCCAATAAGTAGTTAAGTTGAATTAGCTTGTACCAGAATTATCGTAATTTCTAACATGAATTACTATAAAAATTCTGTTACAAAACATGCTATTCTAGTAACAACATAGCATGTATTTTAATTAGTTTGTATTGAAGTTTTCATGAACTCTATTATGGGTTACTGCAAAAAATTTAGAACTAATAGTGGAATTCACCTATAGCTATCACCTTTTAATTATAAAAATTTTTAAATTGTTATAACTCTTTAAAAAAATATATATTTAAAAAATTTTTTGATNAATTTTTTAAATATCTTTTATTTTTAAACTATTATATTAATTTAAATTTATATATGATTTATATATGATTCAAAAATTTTGGCGTTTATATATAAAAAAACATAACAAAATTTGAATTTATTAACAAAAATTTAAATGTTATTAATTAAATTTAAAATTGTATTAAGTGTTACTGCATTTTTATTGGATAATTAGGTTATACTGCAGCTAAAAAATTGGCGCCTATATATAAAATATGTTGGCTTTAGGTGAAATCCACCATACTATTTCAGTGATATACAATATGTGATTGAGTTAGTTTGCAATAGAAATATTATGGATTTTTCAAGAGTTATTAAAAAACTTTGTTACAGTGACACACTGTACATAGTAAGTTAGATTGCATTGGAATTATTGTGATTTCTGTTATGAGTAAGTTAGATTGTATTGAATTATTGTATCTGTCATGAGTTACTAAAAAAAAAATTAGTACAGAACTTACTTTCTATTCTGGTAACACATAGTATGTGATTAAGGTTGGCAATAAAACTATTGTGATTTCTATTATGAGCTACTATAAAAAATTCTTTAAAGAACATCTAGTGACCTACAATATGAGATTGAGTTAGTTTGCATTAGAATTATTATGATTTCTACTATAAAAATTGTTACAGAACTTATTATTCTGGTGTATGCAGTATGTGATTAAGGTTTAGTTGGTTTATATTGGAATCAATGAGTTGAGTTGCTATAAAAAACCTTTACTACAGAACTTGCTATTCTGATAACACATAGCTTGCATTAGAATTATTGTGATTTTATCATAAGATATAGTGCCATAACAAACTCTATTATATAATTTTACTCACTATTTTTGTAATACACAATATGTAGTTAAGATTGTGTTAGTTTGCATTGGAATTATAGTAATTTTTCGATCGCGAGCTACTGTAAAAATTCTAATACAGATCTTACTTGTATATTTGTAAAACACACTGCATATGGTTATAGTTAAGTTAATTTTATTGGAATTACCATGATTTCTATCACAAGTTACTGTCAAAAATTATGAAGTTAATGTTGAGTTAATTTGCATTGAAATTTTCATGAACTCTATCATGAGTTGCTAAAAAAAATTCTAGTACTTACCATTCCAGGCAAATGAATGTTGGCAAAAATTGTAATAGAGAAAAAAAAATAATATGGATCTATATATATGTATGTACGTATATGTACAGTTTATAAGAATAAATTTTAAAAAAATTGCACAATTAGAATAATTTTATCGGTATTACAGTAATAGATAGAAAAAGTGGAAAATAATCAATGCTAAAAATGAAGATTATGCTTAGTTAAATGCAAAAAGAAAGTGGAAGTGCTGCTGATAAATGATACAGGTTGAGAAGTCGAACTAAATAATTGTGGAATTGGATATAATGTTGTGTCTCATATTAATACTTGTCTCAGATGTCAATTTTTTTGGCCAGCATTAATTTATCGATATTGATTTGTCTAAATTAAGCCCTAATCTTACTTTAAAACCAAACCTAACTTAGGCTGATCGACATCTAAGTCCAGTGTTAATCTGAGGCACAATATTATATTATATTGATGATCTTCCAAGTTTTCAATGAACTTAACCAATAATTATTAATGTTGATCGAACTGGTCAAAAATAAAAAAGAGAGATCATTTTCTTAGAACTAACTACATTCACAAATATTGAAATATGATATATAGTTGATGATTTGATCTACAGATTGATGATGAATGATGGAGGACAAAAAGATCAGATCAACATTTTGGTGATTGGTGCGAGTACCAAATGATGAAAAGATCTGTGCATTGAAGGGTCAAAGTAAAAAATTGTAGTATTGGATAATGCCCAAACTAATAGAAAACAAAAAGAAGAATTTGGTCTTAGTCATAATGAATTAATAAATAACTTCCTTATGAAACGAATTCTAACAAAATATATTTCTTAATAACCCATATTATTATTCTAAATCTTCTATTAACATCTATCCTACATAATCTATACTTGTAACCTAGCTAATTTGATCTCAAATTAGCCTAGTCTCTTTTATAGTTACAACATTTTTTGGTGCTAATTGTATGTATTGATAATTTCCTTTTTATAATTTATCATAGTATAAGACTTTTATTAAAGTTTAAGGTTTACATTTGTTGATGCATTAGAAAGAGCATTATAATATAACTTAATAGAAGAATCTCATACTATGCTAGGCCTCATATATTAAGAAGCCTAGTGACATAACCTGGTAAATAATAATCATATTGGACAATTGTAAAAGGTCAAAACTAAGGTTTTCTGAAATTATGAATTGAATATCAATCTTGAGAGACTAGTAAGTTGTACAAATAGTCTGATATTAGCATGTAAAAGTACTATGCAGAGTAAAAGATAATATAAAAAGATAATTAGTAGTAGAGAATTAAAGATTTTTCTTATATAATTGACTAAACATAGAAATTAGTAAAAATGGTTTATAACAAGTTCAAGTATAAACCAAACTGCAAAAAAATCTCTAAACATTAATCACAATTGCTAATAACCTATATTGGTTTGTAGAATACATTAGAAAAAAATTTATGATTTAAGTGTCAATAAAGGCATGGGCAAGAATCAATGATGTAATAACTGATGAGAAATATATCATATAGAAAAAAAAGAACTTCTAATAACAATCCTGCTAAACATGATAATAGGTTGAATAATCATAATAGCTATGCACAGGTGTATGTTACATGGAATTATAAGGCACAAAAGATGCATCACTAAAAGGAGGAAGCAACAGAATAACAAAATTAACAGGTATCAATAAACATAATCAAAATGTAGCATCTGTAAAAAGTTCAAAAGGAGTAATAAAGATCCAAATAATGTGATACAAGTATTGGTAATTCAAACCTATCTGGATAATGAACTTTGGCCTCTGTAGGAAAAGAATTATTGCTAAAAAGTGAAAAAAAACAGTCAAAGCAAAACAACCAATAAAGTTGAAGATGGAAGCAAAAAGATTAAACAGACTGCACAATGGCTTATAAGACCTTCTAGTATCCAGAATAAGCCAAGTAAAAAGATGAAAAATGGACATAACAATATATCAAGTTAGTTATGACTACTTGATATAAATTAAAGGCACATAAGAATAAGAAAAAGAAAAAAAAGGAAAGAGCAAATTCATCTGAAACTTGGCAATCTGAACTTAAAAAAAAATTAGAATATTGAATAAACAGGGACCTTTTAGTGTGAGTAGTTAGCTGTGATAGTTGAGTTTAGAGTTATAAAGCATATAACAAGAAGAACTCTTCTTGTAGATGTGGATGCAATGGTAAAGAAGGTTTTTAAATTCTCTTTGTTTTGTGAGTTATGTCAGTTATCAAAAAAAAAAGTAAAGTACAATTAGAGGGATGTGACAATAATTTTGGTTGGTCATAACAGTCTAAAAAAGGTGGCATTACTAAAACCAGACATTCTTTTGGGCCACACAACGCAAATTCTGGTCAAAACAAAAAGTTTTGACCAGAATTTATCTTACATGGTCCAAAAAAATATCCGGTTCAATAACATTGTATCTTGATTCCCCGAAAGCTAGTTACCCGCCAGCTCATTTTACCGACCCCATATCCCCGACAGAATGTTTCACCTACAGCATTTTTTGTTGACAGAATCTTTCCTCGACATACCATGTTTTCGACCTCTCCTTTCCTTGACAGGACATATTTTCGAAAAGACATTTTACTGACATGACATATTTCAGAAAGAACATTTTTCCGACATGACATGTTTCTGACATCATTTTTCCGACAAGATCTTTCCCCGATTAGAATTTCGTTTAAATAGGTAGAGTGATATATTCGTGTTCATCACATCACATGATTAAGCACTCGGCCTAAATTTGGGTTAAGGGTTAGGGTTAGATTAGGGTTAGGGTTGATAGTGCTAGTAAACCTGCATGATTTCACGTGATGTGATGATCACTGGGTTTATCGTTCTTGTCAGAAAAAGTGCATTCAATAAAACTTAGTGTCGGAGAAAAGTCAAATTAGAAATATGTCATGTCAGATAAATGTCTTGTCGAAAATATGAGATTTCTAGGAAAGGGGATGTCGAAAACATGGTATGTCGAGGAAAGATTCTGTCAACAAAAAGTGCTGTAGGTGAAACATTCTGTCGGGGATATGGGGTCGGTAAAATGAGCTGGCGGGTAACTAACTTTCGGGGAATCATGCCAGAATCTTTAATAATACCACCTTTTTTAGAATTATCCGGGGTTCTGGTGAGGCGTATGACAAAAAGGAAAAATTATAGCAAAGAACACACCAAAGAAAATGGCAAGACCAAAGGATAGTTGCAACTATCTTGTGCAAGGAAGAAGCACATGACATAGTAAAAATCTAGCCCTCTGCTAAATTCTATAGAAGTAAATCTTTCCTAATAATATCTGACTCTAGCAAAAAATAAGTAGTAGAGAAGCCTTGAAGTTTTAATTTGAAGAAGAAAAACATGAGTATGCCCAAAACTGAAAAATTTTTCAAGAATTCTTCCGTTAGGCGTTAATTTTTAGAGAATTTATTGGGATCTAACAACTAAATTTATTGATCATATTTAAATTTATAATAACACTAACTTATTTACAAAAAATAAATTTAAAGTTAGCGATCAACAATGATGTGTCTATCTTGTACCAATATAACATATATTTCCACTTCTTTTTTAATAATATAATCCAAATTCGATTATCTTTTTACACACACATAATTCAAAGTTTTTTTCGTGTGCAAATTCGATTAACGCTTTAATTTTTTTTCTCATTCTCAAGATGATAAATTAACAGCTTCTCCAAATTCTCCAAAGGTGCATTGCAATGATTTAGCGAAACATCAATATATGGTTCTAGCCAAGTATCGGCTAAGATATTGTAACGTGAAATGCATAACTCATATATTTAGTTCTTCTGGTATGGCAATTCACCATAACGTGAGAAATTGAAATTTTTGGCAATTACCAATAAGCTCTACGGGTTGTGTAGAAAACCAAATATTCGAAATGTTGAGATGGGCAGAATGACTTAAGCCTTCTAGTAATGAAGACCATTTCTGAATTTCTTCACACATTGATTTAAGTTATGATCTTTGTAATATCACTATTCGTACTACGATTTTTATCTATGATATAAAAAAAAAGGTGGTAACAGAAAAAATTAGCGATCAGATGATTGTGACCCAATCAATGATCAATAAACTTCCATTAATAATATAGTACTATGTCTAAATTGCATAAAGTTTTATATGTTGATATTATATTCTGGCTGAATTATGAAGTTCAGAACGATCGAAAATCACCTGATCGCGAATTTTTTCTGCCATAAGTATGTTACTTGCATTTCGCCAAATCATTTCACAGACAGCTTAATTTTGACATTGTTATTAGGGTTAGGGTAGAATTAGAGTTAAAGTGAATTTATAAAAAATTTGTCGGTGAAATAAAACTGTGGTAAAATGAGCTTGTTGGTGAATTAATTATAAGTAAGATAACCTTGTCGATGAGCTAAACTGTCGGTGAAATGACACGTATACTATAAAAAAGTAGCTAAATTATCCCATAATAATTGTGCACCATTAAAGCTAAAATACGCATCCAGGGAGATGCTTGAGAAGATTACGGTATGATTCCCCGAAGGTTAGTTCCCCGCCAGCTCATTTTTCCAACACTATATCCCCGACAGAATGTTTCACCTACAGCACTTTTTGTTGACAGAATCTTTCCTCGATATACATTTCCTTGACATCTCATATTTTCGACAAGACATTTATTTGACATGTCATATTTCTAATTTGCTTTTCTCCAACACTAAGTTTTATTGAATGCACTTTTTCCGACAAGAACGATAAACCCAGTGATGCAAAACTTACGTTTTTGAGACTCCTGCACTTACTTTTTTGATACTCCTAGATGTACCCCAAAATTCTTTTTTGATACTATCTCCACGTGATGATTTAGCGATTTGACGTAACGTAACACAATCTTGAAAATTCAAAACAAAGCATTCGTTTTAGTCAAAATCCCAAGCAACCACCTTCATGAGAATTTTTTTAAAAGTCTAGTGCTAATGTAGTAAGTACTAACCTTAAATAAACTAATTTCAATTACGCTAAAAGTTTTTTTAAAAAGCGCGGATACTTAATGATATACTGTACTGTATTTAAAACATTTATTACGCGGATACAGTTTTTTTCTAAAAAGTTTATTCATTTTAAAAAAACGTTACATGTGAAATAGACTTATTCGTGATGAACACGAATATATCACTATTCTTGAAACTACCCAATAATTATTTTTAAATGAAATTTCTAATCGGGGAAAGATCTTGTCGGAAAAAGATATCGGAAATATCATGTCGGAAAAATATTCTTTCTGAAATACGTCATGTTAGTAAAATGTCTTTTCGAAAATATGTCCTGCCAAGGAAAGGGGATGTCGAGAACATGGTATGTCGATTAAAGATCCTGTCAACAAAAAATGCTGTAGGTGAAACATTCAGTCGAGGATATAGTGTCGGAAAAATGAGCTGACGGGGAATTAACTTTCGGGGAATCAAGCAACATTTCTTGAGAATGCTCGCAAATTATAAAAATTTATAGTAAATGCGACTTAAACGGTTTAGTTTAAATACTTTAATCATTAAACTCATCAAATAAAAGTACTCTCAAACAATCCTAACAATGTGATTGATTGGCCAGACCGAGAGTTAAAAAAAAAAAAAAAAAACCTAGATACCGAGACCGAGCGAGACAAGACCAAGAGCTATATAAAAAATAATCAAATTTCATTTGTACACTTTATATTTCTGCTCAAAACTTGTTCTACGTGCTGTGTTCTAATTTCATTAAAGAATTTCCTTTTTATTAAAATATTTGTAAAAAATTAACAGATTTGAATATATTTGAATAATTTAGCAAGGATATAAGTTATGTCTTGTTTATACAGTATTTGGTAAAAGTATGTAAAAATAGCCAGAACTATTCATCCTGCGTCAAAAATAAGTAGTTTACTATATATAATAATGATATAAATAGAAATAATACGTATAAAAAACTAGAATGTTTATTTTGCTTCATGGGGTTCTGATTTTATTTCTTTTATATCATTAATATGAAGAAGATTTAAAAGATGTTTCTGAATATTTGGCTTGTATTGACTATCTTTATACTGTAAATAATTTTGATATTAGATAGCTTGTTTTTTAGTTTATCAACATGCGCATAATAAAAACTATAAAAAGAAAGAGAATAAAAAATCAGTTATAAATGTAAATTAATAATAAGCAAAAAATAAAGAATATTCAACACACATTTTGTCTGGAAACCAAGATTTCCATCTTCTTTGGCAAGGAAACAGATAAAATAATTCAATTTCAGCAAGCACCTATTTTAAAAAACATTAAAATTTTGTGAGTATAAAAATAATTTTATAAGCTAAATTAGAATATGTATATATAATAGCATCATACTTCAGCTTTTTGAAGTAGAAATAAGATTCTAGAATTGTTGTCCTGAATAGCAATATTCAATAAGCCGATAAATAGATTTAAAAGATAAATAACCATAAAGAATGAAAACGTTATCCATAAAAAGACAAGAGTTATATTATTATAATATTCCCAGACGGCTAATGAACTAGTATCTCCTAATAATTCAATAAAAGAAATTGTAATAATAATAATAACAGTTTCATTAAATAAAAAAATTTCACATTTAATAATACCTGTCATTAATTTATATACAGCTAATAGTGCAGTTCCAAAATATTCATATAAATTGGTATTTAAATTTGGCAATGAGATAAGCGATTCATTCATGACTACAGCTCCATTATTTATAGGATTATAGGTAGTTGCAAGATTCCAGGGATTGTTTTTGTCATCGTCAAAAACTGGATTTAAAGCATCAAATTTTTTAGTCGGATGCAAAAGTATATAAAATGCATGAGCGTATGCAAATACAATGAAGACTAGAATTACTACAAAGGAAAATACGCTTTTTGCAACACCTAAAATGATTGCAAAATAAACACCAAAATTCAAAAACTCAAATGCTCTAAAAAAAATAAAAATTTCAAATCTAAGAGTAAGCTTGAAATAGCTAGCAACCATGCTGGTGTTGCAACATTCATTAACAAGGAGAAAGATGATATAATTGGAAATAGGTTTGCTCCAAGATCTATCAAAAAGAAATATAAAATATATAATTAGAAATAGCATAAAAAGAACATATTTTGGTATGTTAACAGACTTTAGAAAAAATCAATAAATCATATTTAGGGAAACCTGGTCTTCTTAATATGCAGCAACTGCATAATAACTATTGAGTTACAATTAGGCTACTACTAGGTACAATAGCGGCAATATATTTACTATGTAGTTACTGCATATTAAGAAAAGTCTAGTTTCTCTAAAGTAGATACTCGCAACAATTCAATCGATTTCGATAATTTTGAATTTTTTTAATTTTAAAAGCTTGCAAAATTAAAAATATCAATGCTACTAAAATTAATTATCAGCAAAATTTTTTTCTAGATTCTGTAAAATATATACATAAAGTTATAATCTTTACCAAACCAATTCCAAATATTAAAGATGTAACTTTTCCAATCCCAGATAAATTGACGGATTTCAATTGATAGTTGAAAAAATCCAATATTAACAGAAAATAATAATAAAATTTTTTGACTTTTTAAAGAGATATAATTATTTGGTTCACTTGTTGCTAGTGTAAAAGTTAAAAGAAAGATAGTATACACCATCCAAATTACATAATAATAATATTTTCCAAATTTATTCCATTTGAAGTTTAGTAGTGTTTCTCCATTCCAATCAGAGTAAAGAATGGGTATTTTTGTTTGTAAAGCCGTTTTTACAAATTCATTTGAAGCAGGTTTTAATAATTCGGTGAATAAATTATATTTAGTGGGATAGGATGCAAATTTAGGTAAAGGAATGAGTAGTTTAATCGTTGGATAGAAAACCTTTCTGTCATCCAATGCACTTATCACTTCTTTACATAGTACAGCCATATAGATAATGGAAATTATAGCTGTAACAAGCCATTCGAACGTATCTACTTGAACTCCAGATAAATTGACAATAAAAAGTCCAATATTTAATAAGATGAATAGTCCAGTGCCACCGATAATCATCGCTCTCATATTTAAATTTGGTTCAGGAAATTCATCTCTAGAGCCATCAAGATGTGAATTAAGCGCATAATCAATTTTTTCATCTACATAACTAAATATAGAAGTACAAATAAAAAATTTCGTAACAAGATAAGGATATAATTTTTGAAATTTTGAAATTGAGTTTGTGATAGCACATAATACATCGAATCGGCTATTATCTTCATTATAGTAATTTATACATTTATCAATAATTAGACTGATTATTTCATTGTCATGCTTTCTATATTTTCTTTTATTATCATATTTCACCATTGATTCCATAATAAACGGGGAACAGCAGGAAAATATATAAATATCATCAAGATATAATGTTAACATCTTTCCTAAAAGTTGCGCGATATCTGACTCGGGTTTTTTACAATAAAATCTAATACATGTCTAAAATAACTAACATCCCATAAATTTTTTTCGCGGCTAAAATAACTAACATCCCATAAATTTTTTTTGCGGCTAAATGGTTTAAAACTAAAAGTAGTCATGAATTTATCTATATCAATATACCGGTAATAGATGATTTGTATTTCATTTTTAATTCCATCTTCCATCCCATCTTTAATATCATCACTAAAAGTAAAAATAACAATGCAATTTGTTGCAATCACAATTAAATCATCATTGTGTAGTAAATGAGATCCTAGATAATCGTTACAAATGCCCGCAAAACTGATTTGTTTTTCGTAGTTGTTTTTATATACCAGCTTATGTCTGTCTATATCAATTTCCCATGAAGTTAATTGCACATTCTTATCGCATTCATATTTTTCAGTAATTTCCCGAAGCTCAATAACTTTATCTTCATTTCTCATATTTTTATTTTCTATCCGACAGCGCACTTCAATTAACTCATCAAAAATTTCTGCAATTGTGGAGCCATAAAAATAAAATGGCTGGTTTTTTTTTCAAAAGGATTAGAACTTTCTTCAATGTCGAAAGTTTCAATATTATCTTATGTGTAAATAAAAAAAGTTAGATTTATAGTTAAAAAATTTGATTAAAAGCATTGTAAGAAAAAACTTATTATTGCAAGTTCTATTGATGGACGCCACGAATTATTCATCACCTTGTCTTATTTGAATTTGTGGTCGATCAGGCACATTACCTTGAATGTAAATATTTTCTTCATGAGTAGAAGTAACTGTTTCCATAACTATAAAACGAGATATAGTGCATAAAAAAAGTTTAGATTTTATTAGAGTTAAATTAAAAATTTGATTAAACGTATTATACGAAGAAAAAAGATCTTACTAGACTCGTCATCAGATATTTCATTCTCGTCATTGAAGTATGCAAAAAATATTATTGACATGATTTTGATAAAGATGAGGATCCTACATGAAGAAAGTGCAAGAATGGGAACAATGGTCGGGATGATAGTAACTTTTTGATAAATAGTCTATGTGAATAAAAATAAAAATTAGGTCTATCAATAACAGAGACGCAAAGATTATACATAATTTGTTTACCAAAAATATAAGATGAGGCACGTCTTCAATAAATAAAATAAAATTATTAGCATAGAAAATACTTCTACATGCTTCTGGTGTGTAAGGAGCATTTAGTGAAGATGCCACATTCAAAGCTTCGACATCAAACCAAGATAAAAGCGTTGTAACTAGAGCAGTGCGACTATGCCTGGTCCAAAAACGTTGATATCTTTTTCCATTAAGCTCGTGACTAATAATTATAAATGTAAACAGAGTGCAGAAACCAATTGGAGCCACCAAAAAAGTTATGCTTAAAAAAAAAAAAAAAAAAAAAAAAAAAAAAAATTAATATTTGACTGATTAAACGAAGAAAAAAGTTCAAAGAATATTTAATTGCCGAATATAAAAAACCTTACAAGCATAACCCATTTTTCATCTTTTCCATGAAAAACAATAAATAAGATATCCAACATGAGGTCCACCACTATTAGCGTAGGTAAAAAAATGGTAAAGAAGTTTGTTATCGCATGTTTCCATTTAATTGCCTTTCCAAATCCCTTTAAAATGAAAATCACAAATATTTAGTATATGATATTGAAAAAAGTTCATGTCAAATTTATACATTACTCACTGAGTAGTTCCTACGACATGCAAGGTACCATACAATGCCAGCCCAACAAAGATGCCAGTAAGAAAAAATTTGTATTTATCCCATAAGTTAGCTATATATAGAAATTAATTAATGATGCATAATTGGTAAATATGCAAGGAGATATATATTTTAAATATCATGAATATTATAGAACTTACGCATTAGCCAAGCACCATTAGATTGATCAATGTAATTAAGGATGGTGCCATTGGAAATTTCTGAAATATTCTTGTAAATGAGCGTTTCACTTAATTTACTAGCTAGACTAGATGCACTTTGGTCATCTCTTTGGACGATATTAACACGCATAAAAATTTGATCCCGATGATTATTTTCATTACTGTATTGATAAAGTGTCGGCATTGCAATACGCGAAGCATCACAATTAATAGCTGTGGCAATATCATAACTCATTTCTTTAACAAAGTCAAATTTATTGCTTGATGGTAAATTTATGTAATGTAAAGTTCCTTCATTGTTTAGACGAATAATAATGCTTACACCGCCTACGTACGTATTAAATTTATGTTAATAACGATATGTTCTTTTGGAATAAGAAAAAAAAAACATCTATTACACCATCTTATATAATGTCATATCAGTTAGCCGACATGTTGTCTATGATTGCATGCTTAATGATCAAATGAATTGACGTATTTAAATTTTATATGCAAGTTATAAGGTTAAAAATAAAGAAGCAAATTTAAACTGTAAATACAGTACTTATTTATTTATTCTTTAGTATTTAAAAATTCTTTATATGAAGCCGTCAAATCATTATAAAAAAATATTGTATAATGTTTGATGTTGGTAATTTAGAGAACACAGCAAAAATCGTTTGACTTTAGGCATAAGATTAGTTGTAACCTTACTATTAATTAATACTCATATTGTATATAAAGAATCTTTAACACTAAAGAAGAGTAATTTTTTAAAGCTTAAAATCAACTTTTATATCATCACAATTTACATATAAAATTTAGGTATTCGACCTAACATGTCAATTGACTGATATGCTGCGATAATTAAATAATTGTAGTTCGATACGTAGTTCAATCAAGGATAATTCGTGAGAAATTTTCCTGCAAAAAAACGATGTAAGAAATATTTTGAAATATATGATTACCCATGTTGGCAAGAATCTTAGTGCAAAAGAACTTCTTATAAGAAAGATTTTATCTATAATCTGAGAGGATAAGGTGTATTTAAATTTTGATGAGAAATAAATAGAGTTTTTGAATGACACCAAATGTACGTACAGTACAATAAGTATTTGCGAAACACGTACTGTGAATTAAGGAAATTTCAACAATGGAAATGATCAGCAATTATTGTTTTTTTTTGTACAACATTTATTTCTACTTTTTGCCAAATTAAGGGTAGGGGGTATGTCGATCATTTTTCATATGATCTTAGTGTCACAACGTGATTTTTACAAAAAATAGAAATATGCTACTAATAAAACTTTTTACTATTACAATTAATTTTTATCAAATTTTTGTAGTAAATAATTTAGATTATGTTCTTTATAGTAGTAAAAATTTTAACAAATATAATATTTAAAAAAAATATACTTGTATATATTGTAAAGTTTCCGGGGAGCCTCCAAATTTTCTGGGGTTACACAAGATTATTAATTAAATATCATATGATCATCATATGGAGTGCTCCGTATTAAAAGGTCCCATTTTTACATTTATCTCATTTTGAGATAATTGAGTTTAACCATTTGTTTTGATTTTCGGACTGATTCGGGATTAATTAAATTTCACGATTTTGATTGGTTAAAGAAGGCAGGTGACTATCGGATAATCTCGTGACGTGTTGGCTCTACGCAGCCTCATGTAATTTTTCTTTTTAAATTATCTTGATTTTTTATTATGCAAATCAACTTTTATTAATAATTGAAAAATATCAATTATGTCAAAATTTACATGAATTTAATAAAAACTCATTTTTCAAAAAATTGTAAAAATGGGCCCTTTTAATACGGAGCACTCCATATGATAAAATAATATCTAACCTTTAAATACATGTATCTCGATAAATATTTACCCAATTTTGATGATTTTACTACTATTAGAATCAGAAAAACCCATTCTACAAATTTTTATTAATTTTAAAAACAGTTTGCATAATAAAATATTTTTTAATATTCAAAAGAAAAAACAGTGACACAAAAATCATATGAAAAATGATCGACATACCCCCTACCCTTAAGGGAACAAAGCCAGGTGCCTTTATATGTTTTTTATTATTTAATTAAAATTAGGATAAGGATTAGTTAGAAGTTAGATTTAGAATGTCTTATAGGTAAAATTGCCTTCCCGGCATTTTTTATTAATGCTTCGAGACAGGTTTAGACACTCGTTTCTTGTATTTTGGGTGTTTTTTCCTTTTTTCTTTGTTTTTGTCTCGTCGGGCTGATCCGTGACGATGAAAATTTACAATTTGACTGGCTGCCAGTCACGTGATGGCACCTGGCTTTAACGGGCTTTACTTATTTATGCAAGTGGTACAAACCTAAAAAGGAAATTCAACGTAAAAGTAAACTAAGTTCGTGAAATTAAAAATTTAGGGTTAGGGTAAGGTTAGGGTCTTAACTTAGAAGCTATAGGGTTATAGTGATGCCTATTATATGTAAAATTTCATTCCCGTCATTTTTATTAGTGCACCAAGACAGGTTTATACACTCGTTTTCTTGTATTTTCTCTTTTTATGGTTTTTTTGTGTTTTTTTCGCTTTGCTCACGTGTCGGGCTGATCCGGGATCATCACATTTTACGTTCTCCAATTGGCTAATTTCCTTTTTTGGATTTGTATCACTCACACAAATAAGTGCACGCGCTTTAACAGATCCCCAAATTAAGCACTGTTTATATGTTGCAGAACTGTACCAGCATAATTTATTGTTTTACTCGTAACACGACAGATTAGAATTACTGTTATTAGCCTTAAAACAAAAAAAACTTGTTTACACTATTTTAAAAGTCAAATTTTTGTATTTAAAATAAAAACTTATTTGTACTAGGTTATCAAGCATCTACTTATTTGCGTGGGTAATACAAGCACCTGGAGAGGAAATAGCCAATCGAAGAGTGCAAATTTTGACTATTCCGGATCAGTCCGACGAAGAATTCAAACACGCGTAAAAGAAGAAAAAAAAGAAAATAAGCAAAAAAAACTAATGTTTAAATCGATCTTGGTGCACTAATTAAAAATGACGGGAATGAAATGTTACTTATATTAAGCATCACTCTAATCCTATAGCCTCTAACGTTAAGGCCCTAACCCTAAATTTTTATCTCACGCACTTAGTTTATTTACAAAATCAGAATTCCTTTTTTGGTTTGTGTTACCCGCGCAAATAAGTAAAATAGGCTATCAAGAGCTAATAGATGTCCGAAGCAAAAATATTAATTAAAAAATTTTAATTTTAAAAAAAAATATATGATATAAATTAAATAGGTAAAAAAATAAATTTTAAAATTTAATTGTTAAAATATAATTTTTGAATTAATATTTATGTATCCTAAGTGTATATTAAAATTTTTTATACCTGCACTCCTGTGTAACATAATAATCATGGGATATATGAACAATAATTATCATTGTTGGGTTTTTTTTTTGTTAGCTAACTTTTCTTACCTTAGGTGGTTATGAAAATATCGTCATTACCAGTTTCGTAGTCATCGTGTTATTGGAGCTTGGTGTAAACTTGTCGCTTTAGGTGTCGTTGCCTTTCAGATTATCTTGTAAATATAGTTTTTGTCGTTTGGGTAGTTCTATATCATTGCAAAGGTCCATCACAATTTGGGTTGTTCGCATATGCTATCGTTACCAGTATTATTGTGAACATAGATTTTTCACTTGTAGTTATTGAAGCTTTTGTCAGGTAATTTTATTTTCTATTATATCGTTGCTAGTAAGAGGTTTCGCAAATGTAATTTCATTCTAATAGTTATAAGGCCTAAAGGTTAGAGTTAGGGTCAGTTTTCATTATGTTAAGCTTTGGGAGGGGGTTTTGGTTTTACAGTATTATCGTTTGACATTGACTTCACTTTTTTGGTTAACATTATAACTTTTTTAACCTAGGTACTAATTGTCATAAAAAGTCGCTAGTCTGTATTGTCGTGTTATTGGAGTGTTTTTGGCAGGCTCGCAGCTTACAGTTTTCTTTTTTTGTTGTTATTCGGTTTATTCACGTGTTGTTTCGTATGTGAATTGGGTTTAGTGTTTGAAATGGGTAAAATGTATTAGACTAAAAAGTTAGGACTGATTGGGTTAAGTTAAGAGTAGTAAACAGATTGGGTTAGGTTTTGAATAAGTAAAGTGAATGTAATTAGTGTTAGGGTTTAGAGTTGTAAATAGAAAAATATAAGTTAGTTATGTATTTTAGTGTAATATAAATAAATAAATTATTATGATAAATATTATTATTAAATTTGAAGCTATTATTGTGAGTTATGTGATATGGGTACATGTATCTTCAGGTACATATATATTAACTCATAATTTTTATAAATATATATTTATGATAATTATAAATAACTAGTGGTGACAATCACTATAGTTACACAATGCAATATAAAAAATTTGTTTTCATTTTTTTTTGTCTCTTGTTTGCTTTTTTTTTTATTTATAAGTACTGATATATGTTTATTTATTTTTTATATTGTTTGTCCATTTTAATGTGTGTAATTCATTCATTATAGGTGCTGTCTGGTTCGGTATTTCTCTTTTTGTTTCTGGTGTCTTCTATTCGGTATTCTTCGCAATATGGTTTCCTCTTTCATCATTGGTGTTGTCCAGTTTGGTGTTTTTACCTTCGTTCCTTGTGTTGTCCAATTCAGTGTTTTTTACTTGTAATGCAGCTTCTTTTTTCATTTGGTGTTTTTCTTTTAGCTTTGGCATCGTCCAATTTAGTGTTACTTTTGACATATGTTTTTTTTGTATAAGTGTCATAAGTTTTGGTGCCTTTTTATGATAGTTTTTTCTTTCGCTATTAGTGTTGCCAAATTTGGACCTTCTTTTAGTTAGTGCTTTTTTTTGCTGGTTATACATCAACGTAGTCGATTGGGTCATGAGTTCAGTTAAGTATTTCTTTTTTTTTTGTTTTCAATTTTATTTTGTGTTTATGCAGTACTAATTCTACTTTTTTGGTAGTGAATCATTCACCACCATTGTGTTTTGCTTTTTGGTACTATTAATTGAATACTTCTGTTATTGGTTTTGAGTTTTGGTATGATTTACTGTACTGTTGTTACTGTATGTTTTATGTTGATTTTTTGCTTTGTATCGTTGTAGTTGGATTAGGATTAGGATTAGTATTAGAACTGGGATTAGTGTTAGGCTAAGCAGGACCCCAAACAATTTATGTGATGTTATATTTGAAAAATTACTAATAAAAGGCTGTTTTTTAAAAAAGGTTGTATTTGAAAAGTAGGTATTGGAGAAAAAGGTTATACTTAAAAATAGCTAAATAGCAAAATGAATATATTTAAAAGATTGCTAATAGGAGTAATGTTTATAAATTTTATATTTGAATGTGCTAAAGAAAAATTCAGAGTGTAATAAATATCAAATTGAAAAAAAATGCAAAAATCGAGAAAATGCACAAATAAATAAAATACAAAAATTAGATAAAAATTAATCAAAACGGGTTTAAGTTTTTTTTACATTTTAAAGAATATATATTTGTGATCTATGTTAGGATACAGATCATATGTGTATAAGAAATTTTTTAAAAATTTTTTTGGTTGTTTTTTTTTTTAGAGAAATAATTTTGTTTTTTTTTGTTTTTTAGAGAATGTAATTCAGTTATTTTATTTTGTTTTTTTTAGAAAATGTAATTTATTTTTTTTATAGAGAATATAATTCAGTTTTTTTTTTAGAGAACATAATTTTTTTTTAGAGAATGTAATTCTGTTTTTTTTTAGAAAATGTAAATTCTG
This sequence comes from Gigaspora rosea, assembly GCA_003550325.1. Lineage (NCBI taxonomy): Eukaryota > Fungi > Glomeromycota > Glomeromycetes > Diversisporales > Gigasporaceae > Gigaspora > Gigaspora rosea. Next base: position 6,286 of record QKWP01000008.1, on the reverse strand, counting down.
TTTATTTTTTATTTATTTTTTTTTTTAGAGACATTATATTTCAAAAAAGGTTAGAGATAGGTAAAAGTTCAATCTAATATTTGAAATGTAGCTTTTATATACCAAACCAAAAGTGCTAACCAAAAAATTTTTGTTATGATGCTCAAATATAACCTCGCATAAATTATTTAGGCATTAGCAAGCGTTTAGAAAAAAGAAGCGAAGCGGAAGCAACTGCTATAGCGAGCTACTACAGGGTGAGCGAAGCAAACTCTATAGGCATTGCTGAGCGTCAGTGAAGCAACACAAACTGTGCTGTATATAGTATGGTATCACAATATTGTGGTGCATATGGGTTAATATATTTTACTTTTTTTCCTTATTAAATAAATGATTGTGTACAATAGCAATTATGCTATTTAATAGTTACTAATAAATTTTTTAGTGCTGTAATTATGATATCATATAATTAACTGTTAATTGATTGTTACATGATCATGTGATAGTGGTAATTGTTACCACTGGTTATAGTTAGTAAGATTCTATATTTATATATAAAAAAAACTTTTTATTTAATTATAAAAATTATTTTAAAACTTTTACCTAATTATAAAAATTGCAATAAATTGTTAGCTAGGATGTATTAAATTGAAATTATAGTTTTATTACAAATTATGAAATTTGCTATTTATTGCTAATGTGGTCATTATTAGTATATATTTGTATCTTTAAATTTTGTTTATGAAATCATCTTTGAGGCTCTAACAAAAAAAATTTCTTGTAAAATTTTGGTATAAACAATACTAGCCCTATCCCAGTTCTTAACTCTAACCCTAATATTATCAAAATTAATTTTTATTCCGGCAAAAAATTTTATAATTTACATGTTACACTTTATTGTTAATCACTGGTGGTAATCACCAGTAATGGTATTTTCAATTTTGATATACAGTCAACTCTCTCTAAGCTGAACTACTGGGACTGCTTTTTTTACTATCTAAAAATTTGGAAAAGTTCAGTTTTTAAAAAGTTATGTATGGCTTATCTGAACTTTATAATAAAATTTACAAATGTTCCAGAAGATTTTGTTTGGTTTAGAGAGAGTTAGATAGTGTTCGGTTTAGAAAGGTTCAGATTAAAGAGAGGCAACTGCATTATGTATTACTATCACTTAATTTGTAGAGGTTTGTAGGCAATTATGCCTGCATAATTACTATAAATATATTTCTGATCTATTTTTTTAATTATTGAAAATATTTAAATAAAATTTGGTATTAGATCATATAAATTTAATTTTTTGGTTCTTATAACCTAGCCAGGTCATATTTTGGAAATTTTTTAAAAAAATTTTTATATGTTTTAATAGTCAGGTGAGATTTTAAAAAAAAATTCTAAAAATTTTATAAAATTTTATAAGTAATATAAAATTTTTACAGCCACTAGCGGTGTTATCAGTTTTTTAACTTCTTCCGGAACCTCTAGTCGTCAGTATAACCAGAGCGAGAAAGATAGTAATAGACACTTCTCAGTACTTTCTTCCTTCAGCCTTCTGAAGTTTCAGCTTCCAACTTCATTCAGATCCTCTAGTTGTCCATACCGACTAGGTAGCCAGACTGGAGAACTTCCCGATACTCCTTCCTTCAGCCTTTCCAAAGCTTTTTGGTCTCCTTCTATTTCAGTTTTAGAACTGGAACTATTCTGAGTTCATCTGGATCCTTTTCCTTTATTGGGTTAGTATGACTTGCCATTTTGTCTTGTTGCCGTTCAACCAGAATTTACTGGAAGTATACATTTTATTCAATCAAAATTTCATCAGAAGTATTCATTATTTCCTTATTTAGTACTGGATATGAATTAATGTGATTAAATTAACCAACCGCGGTCCTAGCCTTCTAGTTCAGCCTATCCGCTTATGATCAAGTGTAGTTTTTTCTTGTCCTCTATTAGGGATTAGTGATACAAATCAAAAATCAAATTAATCGATTAGTTGTAAGGTTGATAACTAATTGATTTGAATTTTACAGACCCAACTTAGTTGATTAATCGATTAGTTGACTAATCGATAAGTCGATTGGGCAACTAATTGATTAATCAACTAGTCGATTGGTCAAATAATTGACTAGACAATTGGTCTTTTAATCAACCAATCATCAACCCAGTTGCTACCTTATGTGTATTTTACCAAGTTTCGTTTATTATTTATTCAACTAATCGATTAGTTGGTCAATTGATTAGTCAACTAATTGATTAGTCGATTAATCGATTGGCCAACTAATTGATTAGTTGAATAAAATCGATTAATCGATTAGTTGGATAAAATGATCTATCACTAATCGATTAAAAAATTTTTATTGATTTGTATTACTAGTAGGGATTGAACTGTGACCTTACATTTGACAACCTGGGAGTGTAACCACTTACGCTATCAATCCGCAGGTATAGACATATATTTTTAATAGTAAATTGTTATAAAATAACATAAGTACACAAATAACTTGGAATTCTGTTACTTTTTTGCACTTTTGGGTTGTAAAATTTTAGCCACAAAGGCAATGAAGAAACTATATTATTTATTGGTTTTCATTTACCAAAAAATTATTTGGCTCATTTTTGTCTCCAATTTAGATGAAATATCTAAAATCTCTTCTATTTCCTCTAAAGTTTCTTCTTTTTCCTCTTTTTTGGTATTTTCATTACTATTAAAATCCTTCAGCATAAGTGTGCCTTCACCTTTAAATCATTTTAAAAGCTTTTTAATATTTTTAAAAATCCCTTTTTTATATAATTCTTCACAATAAGCACACTTTTTATGATAAAATGTCAAATAGTATCCATGGCTACAAGAAGAACCATCCCATCTGCATCACTAAATAGATGCTTACAATGATCATACAAATTTGGTTAGAGCAAGTTCAATGAACTATAAGAAGTTGGTAAGTATTGTAAATCTATATTTTCTTCTAAAGTAGCAAGGTGGTAAACTTTTAGAGGTTGTTTTTTTTTTAACTTTGGACCACTATTTCTACAATTATAGAACAAATCTTGAAAGTATTCTAAGAGAAAAAGTCTAGTTTTCTTATCTAAAAGGTTAAGCACAGGTAAGGTATATGGATATTGCCATGTCTTATAATAATTATTTTTAAATACTAAATTATAATTCACTAAATAATTGACAAATAAAATATGTAAAATTAAAGCAAACTTTGCTTTGCCTAATAATAAAAAAAAGCAACCAATTTACTAATTATATAGATTTGTTTTATTATATTGGCAACTATTGCATTTGGTGATGTATTTGCTCTAATTTGACTGTGAGTGTTCTCTATATAATATTTATTAAAGTATGGCTAATGCATTCAAATTATATCAAAAAAAATGATTTGTATCCTTCTAATAAAACACATCTAACAAAAAAGCCAAAAGTGCTTTATTGTAGTTTTTCTGTTTCACTGTAATATAAACATCCAAATGCAGAAAACTGTTTTCATATATTTGTCAAATAAACCTGTTTGAATTAAATTTGCATTGATATTAAGTATTGCTGATACTATGTTATTGAGTAAATCAATTATAGTTCAATACCCAAATTTTCTATAATTTTTCCTAAATATTTACTCAAGCATTTTGAGTAACAGTCATACGACATTTCAACTTAAAATTAATCAAAATGCTGTCTATAATAAAAATTATAAAAAAAACATATGAATTTACTATATAACTTTGAGCTAAGATCTTCATCAATCTAACTTACTAACTTAAAATTAAATTTTACAATTATATAGAACAAGAAAAGAAGAAAAATTGAGCTTAAAAACCAAGTTAAAATTTTGTTATTTTTGTACAATTTCAAAATGTAACTTCGTTAAAAACAAATATTTACTAATTTTAAATCAGCAATTATATGTAAAATTATGCTCTGAACAACTTTACTATTATATGTAAAATTATGCTCTGAACAACTTTACTTAGGCGACAGAAGTAGGTTACCTTGAAAGAAAAATAGGTTATCTATGTACTAAAGTTAAAATTTTTGAGTTTTCAATATAAACCTTTTTTTTTGATTAGGTAACCTACTTCGGGCCCTTAAGCAAAGTTGTTCGGCACGTGATTCTACTCGATTCAAAGCTGCCGCGTTTTCTCGGACCTTTTACTAAGTGAAAAATGGGTTTAAAGTTCAAAAAAAATTTTTTTTTAAAAAAAAATTTTTTTCGAACTTTAAACCCATTTTTCACTTAGTAAAAGGTCCGAGAAAATGCGCGGCAGCTTTGAATCGAGTAGAATCACGTGCCGAACAACTTTGCTTAAGGGCCCGAAGTAGGTTACCTAATCAAAAAAAAAGGTTTATATTGAAAACTCAAAAATTTTAACTTTAGTACATAGATAACTTATTTTTCTTTCAAGGTAACCTACTTCCGTCGCCTAAGTAAAGTTGTTCAGAGCATAATTTTACATATAATTGCTGATTTAAAATTAGTAAATATTTGTTTTTGATGAAGTTACATTTTGAAATTGTACAAAAATAACAAAATTTTAACTTGGTTTTTAAGCTCAATTTTTCTTCTTTTCTTGTTCTATATAATTGTAAAATTTAATTTTAAGTTAGTAAGTTAGATTGACAAAGATCTTAGCTCAAAGTTATATAGTAAATTCATATGTTTTTTTTTATAATTTTAATTATAAAAAGCAATGAATGGGAAATGTCCTATGACTGGTAAGTTCTAAAATGAGATTAATTCTCTATAGATGAGGCCTTTTTTCAAGCATTTTACTGGACCCAAAAACAGAGTAAAATAATTTCTCAAAAAAGGAATAGTGCACTAAAAACATGTTCTCTACTATTTAAGGATAAGTGAAGTGAAGTGGACCCAAAATTGGTAAGAATGATTCAATGTTTTGTGACAGCAGTGTTTTTATATATTGAGCTTTTCTAATTAACAATTGGCCAGGCCAATCAGCAACAAGCAGAACAATACAGTTATTCAAATATTATATTTTATTATTGATAAATAAAATAAGTGTTATCACTTAATATAGTCTTCAACAGAGTATAATATTTGCTTATTAAATCCAACTAATTTAAGACCTTCTATTGATTGTTCCTCTTTCTGTTTTTCTAGATTATCATTATAGTTATGCACTATTAAAAAATTGATTCTATTAAGTTCATTATCACTAAATGGTTTTATGTTATTCAAAATATGAAATATCAAATATTCCACTACAGTATAACATTAGCGACTTTTATATATAGATATTAATCGCTATATAACAGTTAATTATTTTATATTAATTAAAAAATAACGATATATATTGATTAACTGGCTAAAAATCAACATATATCTATAATCAATATATATCATTTTCTATATTATAATCATTATATATCTATAAATCAATTATAATCATAATTATTTGAAATGATATATAACAATTAACAATCTTTAATGATTATATACCTGTAATAAAAATTTTAACCCAAATCACCAGATAAAAACAAAAAAAAAAAACAAAGTTCAAAATTTCTTAAGCCCATTTGATTCGTAAACTACTATAGATTATAAATATAATTCCACATTTTACTTCTCTTTTCCTTTTATTTCTTTCTCCCTTTTATTTCTCTCTTCTTTTTACTTATCTCTCCATTTTACTCCTCTTTTCCTTTTACTCCTCTCTTCCTTTCTCTCTCTTCTTTTCTTTTTTCTTTTAATATAGTATTTCGAATTTATTCAAAATATTTGATGATTTTTGATGATTGTACTACAAGTTCTAATTAGATCTTGTTTATTTTTTTTGTTTATAATTTAGATCTTCTATCAATTTTACATTGTTTTTTTATTTTTCTTTTGTTTTTTTTTGGTTTGGTTTCATTTTTTTAGTTTCATTTTGTTTTTTTTTATTTTTTATTTTTTTTAATTTTTTAATTTTTTTTATTTTATTCTATCACTAGCACTTTGCAAAAGATCCAACAACTTTTCAACACTTTGCACAAGCCAACTCAGCCTTTTGACACTTTGCAAGAATATACAGCTAATTTCTATAGCAATTGCTTTCAAGATACAAGTTTTTGCAAGTTTTTGCAAGGTTTTGTTTTATTTATTCTTCGTTTCATATTTTTTGTTTTTGTTTTTTTGTTTTATTTTTATTAATTTATTTTATTCTGGCACTTTGCGAAAACCTTCAATGATTTCTGAATTGCAAGATCACAAACTCTTACTTTAGGAAAATAGTGATTTGGGCTTCATATATTTTTTATTTAGTTTGTTTACATTTTTGTTTTTTTTTGCTTTCTTTTTTTTTACTTATTTTT
>QKWP01000007.1:914827-983420 GCA_003550325.1 Gigaspora rosea | reverse complement strand
ATTAGCACATTTCAAATATAACATTTATAAAAATTACTCCCATTAGCATTCTTTAAAATATACCTATTTTGCCATTTAGCAGGTTTCAAATATAACCTTTTTCTTCAATACCTACTTTTCAAATATAACCTTTTTTGAAAAATGGCCCTCCATTAGCTATTTTTCAACTATGACCTCACATAGATTATTCGGGGTCCTGGGTCATCTAAAGCCATGTCTATCACATAACATAGAGCCAATAGGATTGTTTATTTTAATTAACACAGATCAGCCCAAATAGACAAAAACAACAAAAAAAATGAAAGTCACAAAAATACAAGAAACAACAGTCTGAACACATCTTGGTGCATTAATAAAAAATGTTAGAAGAACAAATTTACTATAAAACATGCTCCAACTCTAAGCCCAAACTAACTCTTACCCTAACTTTAATTAAAAAATCAAAAACATATAACTAGATATAGCTTTAGACAGGGCCCATAAAAGGTATAATTAATACTATCTATTATGGTAAAATTTCTGACTGTATTACATCTACAAACAAATATTATATGCATGTATGTATAAATATAATAAAAAGTTTACCCTTTTGAAAATGTTATAACATAGTATAAATTTAATTAAATGTTATTGTAGATCTAATATATTGCAATAAGTTTATATTTAGTTGAGTTCAAAGTTCAAAATATAAATTTAAATATCTGTACTTTGTTCCTTTTTTTTATTAAAAATAATACATATAATTATATAATAAATGTAACTTTGTTTATACCTTTTGATTAAAACTACAAAGTTCTTTACTATCACCAATAAAGTTGCCAGCTATAAGTAGGGATCCTAATTTTCTGTTGCGACAAGCCCCAAATTCTGCTTGCTCTATACTTCAAATTATGCGAATTACGTGATAAATTTTTTAAAACAAAAAAATTATCTGCAAAATTTTAGTATAAGGCCATGCAAAGTTAATTTTTTATTTTGCATAACCCACTGACCTTTTTTTTAAATTTCATTCATGCCAATTATTTCATTTTTGCTATTTAATTTTTTTCTCCGGTGCTACCCGATGGTGACCTTAATTTTCTGGAATTACCTGATAGAACCGATAAAAAAATCTAAAATTTTCTGGGTATGAACATAATCATATTAATTTATAGTAGATTAAAAAAAAAATCTGACCAGCCAACTGAAATTTTGGAACATCATGTTATGCAAAACAAAAAATTAACATTGTGTCCTAATATACATTTTTTATTAAATTTTTATCCTACTTTAACAATATGTTTTATTACTTAATATTCTACCATTATTTGAAATTTCAAATCTGATAATTTATGAAATTTATGTTTCGTATAATCAAATGCTGCATCCAATAGAAACCCAATATTACTCAATCTTTAATTCTGGCCATTTATGCGCAGATTATGCTTTATTAATTATGTGAAATTCAATTCATTTTGATATGCGAATATCCAGTTGCATATGCTTTTGCGGTAAAATCTGGATTATGTGCATATTATGCTATCGCAGGTCCATGGTATCCCTAGCTATAAGTAATAATTACTGATATTACAGATTACAACCTGAGTTGCAACCTTAATTAGGCTTAGGCCACTTTAATTTAATTTTCTGTTTAATATAAAATAAAATACATCAGAAAATTAAAAACATTAATAGTTTGCAGTGATCTTCAAGTTTATCAAATCAGTGCAGAATCTTGTTTAAAAAATAGCAAAATTTAGATTTTTGCAGTTCTTCGCAGATTTTTTGACTAAAATCTGTGCAAATTTTTAAAAAGTATAATCTTTTTAGATTATAATAGGCGCTGCCTATTATAATCTGTGATAATCTTCAAAATTAAAACTACTATACTTACCTGCCAATGAGAAAAACAATAAATAAATAAAAAAAGCACGTTTTTTTATTTTTTTTATTTTCGAATAAAACTGATGGTGGGAATAAAAAGTAAATTTCCAGTTATTCCCATAATAAAGAATAACCGGAATTTACTTTATTTCCATATGCATGTAAACACATTTTTTTTTTATAATTCAAATTTTTTATAATTCGAATTTTTTGAATTTTTTATAATTCAAATTTTTTTTAAACCTTTTTTATTTTTTTAATTACTTTTTTTTTTATTTATTATAATTATTTACCAGTTTTTTTTATTTTTAACTTTTTACTGGTTTTTTATTTTTAACTTTTTTAACTTTTTTTTATTTTTTTTTATTAAATTTTTTTTTTTATTATTAAAATTTTTTTTATTATTAAAATTTTTTTTTATAAAATATTTTTTTTTATTATTTCGTTTATTTTTCTTTATTTTTTTTTTATTTTTTTTTATTTTTTTTTTAACGTAATGTTTTTTTATTTTTTTATTTATTATTTTTTTTAATTTATTTACGCATTTATTTATTATTTATTTATATTTTTCTTTTTATTTTATTTTTTTTAATTTTATTTTAATTTTTTTATCTTTTTTATTTTTTATTTTATTTTTAGTTTATATTCCATTTTTATTTAATAATATATTTATTTTATTATATTTTCTTTAAAAAATTTTTAATAATTTTTAATTTTTTTTTCAAATGGTGATGATATTCACTAGTTATACAAAGATAATTTATTACTGTACATATTATAAGAGATAAGTTTTTTATTTTCATTTCAGTTTTTTCTTATTATTTAACTTATTTATTTTTTTTTATTATATTTATTATTTTTTTTTATTTATTATATTTTTTCTCATTTCTAATTATTATAATTTTTTTGCTACATTCTTAGAACGGAAAAAAAATAGGTTGTAGATTATACAAATCTACATAAGTACAGTATAAAAATAAGTATTTTTTATTTTTTCTTTGTTTTTTTTTGTTAGCTTCTTATACTAATACATTTTTGATATTTTATAGTGTTTTTGAGAGTTTTTCTAGTGCTTTTCAATTCTTGTAATCATACGGTGTTCTTAGTGATTTGGTGGTGTTTCATGGTAATTCGACGTTGTTTTTGCGACGAGGTGTCAGCATTTTGGTGATAAAGTGACAACGTTTTCACGGTAATTTAACGGCGTTCTTTTAGTGATTCGATGCCGTTCTTGTAGAAATTCGACAGTGTTCTTGTATGATTTTATGGGCATTCTTGTGGTTAAGTGATGGCGTTTTTGTGGTAAGTAAAGTAATGTGGTGACAGCATTTTTGTTGTGTGCTTGTATGCATTCTTGTGGTGAATTACAGTGCTCTTGTAGTGAATTGATGGTATTGTACGCGTTCTTGTAGTGAAGTGGTGGCGTTCTTGTGGTGATTCAATGACGTTCTTATGGTGATTATATAGCATTCTTCTGGTAAAGTAACGATGTTCCTGTAGTAACCTTGACGGTGTTTTTGTAGTGAATTGATGGTGTACTTGTATGCGTTCTTGTGGTGAATTACGATGTTCTTGTAGGGTAGCACAGGAATAGAGTTAGGATAACGTAAAATTAGTGTAAAATTTTAGGGTTAGGGTAGTACAGGATTAGTATAAAATATTTATAATGTATAAGTGATATTATATATGAATGTAAAATAAAAATATATTATTTTTTTTTTCAACTTAGGCAGTCTCACTAACACTTAATATTAAGAGAATTGTATTATCTAAGATTATACGAATGATTACCTAATATCTAAGTTTGACATCACCCAAATTCTTCTCGGGTACTCAGGTGCAACCTGCCGTACTATTTGAACCTTAGTTCATATAGAAGGCGTGTCAGACTCGCCTACAAGCATACCAAAATGGCTTTTCACTCTTTGCTATTAACTTCTCAATTGCTTCCTCTAGAAGCTTTTCTCTTTTACACTTTTCTGCATGCTTCTTTTCTTTGATTTTCTTGCTGAAGCTTCTTTTTTTCCTTTTCTGACAATAATTCCTTCTTCAGCCAATCTTTCCTAGGGTCTTTTGGATTCTTCTTCCTTTTATTTTCTAACTTATCTCTCCTACAGATTCTGTTACTTTTTTCCCATTTGATTATATCTTTGCATCTTATTCTCCAGATTTTTTCATAGAAGATATTCTAGGCCACGACGCTTGCGCAATCACAAAAGCACGTGGCTTTTTTAACTTTCCCCTTTAGAAGTAGCAGGACCTTCGTGAAAGTTTCTTCTCTAACCAGGCCTTTTACAAGTCCTTTTCTTGTACTTATTTTTTCTTTTTGCGTACTACTCCAGAATGCTTTCTAAGCTGGTCCTTAACTTCCAGCTGTCGCATGTCTGCTGGGACCCCTGTCCACGCTGCTTGTATTGCTGTCTCTTCTAGATTGTTCTATAGATCTTCGTACTTGGAACATTCTGACAGGTGGTCTTGATCCTCTTCTTTTCCATTCTTATAGCTTATGCAATTACTATCACTGTATATATCCTTGCGACGTCGTGCTAAAGTTCTTAGAACTGGTAGCTTCTCTTGGAGACATTTAAATAGACCTCCCAATCACCTGTTTTTTCTCATTGAGGTACATCTTATCCCATTCTGTCTTTTGATCATATTCTATAAGAGTGACTACTTAAATTTCATATCTCTATCTTGTGGTTCCTCTTTTGTGATTGCTTCTGTTAAACGCCACTCTAGTCCTATTTTAAGAATTTCATAAATTCAAATACTGGCTGTTCCACTTTCTTGTTCTTCCAATACAATTCTACACTCTGAACTGGGGTAATGCTGTTATGCATCTTTGTCTATCCGTAATTTCTGAACCTTTTTTAGCTAGTTGATCTGCTACTTCGTTCCATACAACCCCGCTGTGTCCTTTAACTTTGATTAACGAAAGCTGAAACTCTTTTGTCTTAATTAACCCAAGTATGCTTCTTGTCAGATTCTGATTCTTCTGCCTTAACCAGGATCTGCTTGAACGGATCTTGCTACCACCTCTGATGCTGTTTATTGCTACCTCACTGTCCATGTTGATTTGAACTTTAGTCTTCTCTGGGACTATTAATAACGCTAACCAAATCGCCAGCAGCTTCGGTTTAGCGGACGACGGCCAATCCTGAGTACCCACATATTCTGCGTCTACAATTTCCTCCTTATCTAACCCTATTTGAACCCAACTTGCTCCCATCTTATCAATTCCCTCCTCTCTTACCAATGATCTAGCCAGGGAGCCATCTATAAAAAATACTAAGTTTTCTCTATTTTCTAATCTATTTTTTCTATATTTTCTAATTATTAATTCTTCTAATTCTAAGCTAAGTTTCTGGTTTCTAATAATCTCTATTCCCAACTCTTGTACCTCTTCCAACCTTTGTGGAAGTTCTAACATATCCTCCTCCTCAATTTCCCTCCTTTTTCCCCACCTTAATACTGCGCCTACATTCAGATCTAATTTCCTTTTACTGTTTCCATATGGTTTAGTCGGCAACACTCCTACTATGTCACTCCTTTTGGTCTGCTCCTCGCATGATTGAAACATCTCTAGCCTGTTCTGATCGCAACCTTCACATTTCTCTACTATCGTCTCTGTTGTCTCATTTTGTGACTCCTGTACCCAATGCTCTATAAGGATTGTCCCTTGCATTTTTCTAACCACACTTTTTATATTCCAATGGCTATTTTCTTTAGCAACTAATAACCATTGCTTTTTCCTCTGGTCATCTTCTACCGATCTGAGCTTCACTTTCATAGCTAATTTATTTACTGGCCCTGCTATGAACTCTACTTTCACCTCCCTACTTTTCTCCTCCTTTAAGAGCTTCTTCTCCACTAACATAAACCATTTTGCTTTCCTGCCTTTGCATGATAGGCCTCTATTAGTTCTGAGCTGGTGCTATGTTAGCATTCTCCTTCCCTGAATGTCTAGTAATTGTTGTGTGAAATAGAGATTTTGGTCTCTAAGTTTTTTTGCGCATTCAAACATGAAGCTCTTCCCTAGAACCAATGCAACTCTTTGTACTTTTTCTATTAGCCCCCAATCCCTTTGGTCTGGTTTGAGGCTAAGTTGCATCATGTTCAATCTCATTAAGACTAGACATGCTAGGTTATATTTCCAGACCTTTGTTGCAATGTCCTCATATTCCTTAATGTCACTTCCTTTTGATATACCGGCTAGCAAGAAACCTTGTTTAATACGAATATCTGTCACCACTTCAACTGCTCCTTTTTCGTTTAATCTATGATACAAACTTATTGCTTGTTTGTTCAATAGTTCATTCTTTAATTGTTTGCAGTTCCCTATATTCTTGTGGCTTATCACAGCTCAGCTCTCTGTTACTTGTAGTCCTGCTTTATTTTTGGCTATTCGCAGAAGCGGCGTGTGGATTTGTTCTATAGCTTTAGTTGAAATTTTGACTGTTTGAAGGAGGTAACACAGTTTTGGAAGGATGCACATATTGTTAACATATGCTATTTGACTTAGTGTTATTCTTTTTTTACTCAATTGCTGCACTTTTGATCTAACTATTTCTTTAGCCCTTGCCTTGACCAACGATTCTTTGAGTTTACAATTTAGCCAAATTCCAAGAAATCTAACTATTTTGTTACCACTTTCTTCTTCGACTGTTTCGATGCCTAGGATAATATTTCTTTTTTCTTTTCTCACTTTTGAATTGCAGACTATTAACTTGGATTTTTTCGCATTTATTTGGATATCGTTAAGCTTAAAAAATTCTTCTGCAATTTTAATTGTTCTTTCTATTTGCTCTTTAGATGAAGCAATTCATGTCGTATCGTCTGCGAAAGCTACTACACTTTGTCTTTGCTCTTTCACCAAAGAATTCTTCATCTTAAGGTTGTAAGGGACCTTTACAACCATCTTGTATCCTAGGATCGGGTCACTTTGAATACGCTCCAAGAGCGGGTCGTAGAAAATTCGCCAAACTAATAGCGAAATTGATTCACCCTGCTCAATACTATCTTCTATCACAAAATGTCTGTACACCCTACTGCTGTAATTACTTTCGACCTTCTCTTGTAAAAAAGGTTTGTAATAAAGAACCTATGCTTTTCTGGCAGCTTGAGCCTTGCCAAAGCCAGATCTAACACCTCAAGCGAGACCGAGTCGAAGGCCGTCTTCATGTCCTGCAGTACTAGCCAGAGTTCTTTATTGTTTTCTTTTGAGTCTTCCATTATTCCATTAATTATATGCACTGGTATTTCTGTAGACCCTTCTGTCAAACCAGCAAAGTTAGGTCCCCTAAGTATCTCATTCTTTTGAATGATGTGTGACAATCTCTTTGTATAAATTTTCGTTGTACACTTCCGAAACGTTTCTAGGAGCGCAATTGATTTTACGTTTTCAAGATCAAAACCCCAGTCCATATCCTTCAGTATTGGGTATATTTGCGATAGCTTCCATTTGGAAGGAATTTTTTCAAAATATATACAGAGGCTAGTAAACTTCCTAAAGACCTTCTGGGTTTCGATGTCTGCTACTTTAATTAAAGTGTACGTTATCTCTGAAATACCTGGGGCCTTGTTGTTCTTTAAGTCTTTTAAAATATCCTCCCACTCTTCTTCTTCGATATCGTTGTCAAGTGACTCAAACCAGCTTTCCTGGACCCTCTTCAGGGGTTGATATACCTGTGACCATTCTTTTCCCAAGGCTTTAACTTCGAAGCTCCTTTTCCTAAATTGTCTCTGGAAGAAATCTCTTGTTTTTTCTTTCACCTGCAACGGTTCACTAATTAGTGCTCTAGAGCTCTCTATTATTCTATCTATTATAGCACACTTAAAGGGCTTTTCTAGTAAGCTTGCTAACATTCTTCCTTGGTCACCGTCTATCATCTGACAACGCTTCTCTATATTTTTTTCGATTTGCTTCAGTTTTTCTTTTTCTACTCTTTCTGAATTTTTGATAAAAAGGATTTTCCACTATCCTCTTAAGTCTTCTACATCTTTTTCTTCCCACTTATTGTTTATATTCTCTAGGTCCACCTGGTATTTCTTCTTGATATTCTCTTTAAATTTCTCGAAATCTTCTTTTTCTTCTTCTGTGACCTCGTTACCTACTTTCTTCCTTGCGTACTTTACCCATCTACTTAGTTCTACTATTATCTTGTCCAATCTTGGTCTCTTCCTATTAATTTTGGAGCTTTTTGTGTTGCATATTTTCTTTTTTGGAATATGCTTCATCACTGTTTCCAGAATACTTTTCTCTATCGTTCCCCACATTGAGTTCAGGGCCCCTTCTATTTCATTTTCAGCTATCGTGTTGGGGTCAATTATCCACCTCTTTATTGACTCTGCTCTAACTATTCTCTTGTTTAGCTCTATTCTATAATTCTCCCAGTCTTCCTGTTTTGCCTCTTCATACAAAAAGACTGATCTTGTAAAACCTTTTTTTTTGCTACAGCTTTACTATAATTAGATGTTAAATGCTCTAGCTTTATTTCTACTACTGGAGAATTATGGTCACTTCCGGTATAAACAGTCATGTCCTACACTCTCGCCTCCTTTAGCCCCATTGCTAACTTTCTGTAACCCAAATGTAGTCTATTCTTGTTTTCAGATCTCCCCGTGACCATGTGTAGTCTTTACTCTGGGGGTTCAATGTTCTATATGTATCGTAACAACCCTGTCTTTCGAACCACTTCACAATTGGAAGTGATTTTTCTGACTTTTTCCCTTTTCAAGACTCTGGGCCTGCTTTGTCATTCGTTATCGTGTTAAAATCTCCCATAAAAATAAACTCTGTCTGATGGTTTCTATTCGCGTAGTTCCTTATTATTTCTTGCTGAATCTCTTTTTTTTGGCCCTTATCATTAGGTGGCAGATAAATCATTATGACAACTAGTTCCAGTTGTTTAAAGAAAAAACTTGCTGTAATAGCATAGTTGCTAAATCTTCTAACTGGGCCCAAATGCTTAACCCACTTTTCTGAGATGAGTAGGCCTACTCCCGATCCTTTCTTCTTTTCCTGATCAGTTTCTGTCCAGTATGCTTTGTAATTCTCAGAATCTTTTGATAAAAAGAAGCCTTTTTTTCTGTTATGTTTGTTTTTGCAATTCCTACTACGTTTATGCAGTTTTCCTTTGCCCAAAACTCAAGTGCCTCCAATTTGAGCCATTGCTTTTTAAACTGTTAATGTTATGGCAAGCTATTCTAATTCTAATTTCTTTCTGTCGTTTAATCAGTTCTATTAATGAAACCTTTCCTTCTTTTTCACTTTAAAATTTTTCTCTCTGATTGTCTTTTTTTCCCCGTTTTCTAACATTTTCTTTTCTGTTCTCTTTATCTTCTTCTTGATTTCCTAACTCATTTTCTCTAACTCTTTTCCTCTTAAGACCTTTACCATTTTTTCCATATTTACCTCCTAAATTCCCCGGACCTTTTGGCTGATTGTTCTGTAGTTGGCTTTTTTGTAGAGGCAGCCAATCCCCTACTGCCAACTGTTTCTTTTGTACAACTTTCGCAACTTTCAGGAGTGTTTGGGCACCCCTCCTTCTCTTTGGATATCTCCTCTGTCTGCCTCTGATCTGCTCGCTTCTATTTTCTCCAGACGCTGTAGGATCTTTTCTAACTTTTCCTCGAGTGTCTTACTATATGCTGTTCCCTCTTTCTCTTCACCACTATTTCTTCTCTCTTCTTTATAGAAGTTCCTTTGACCTCGTTGCTCTGTAGCTTCGTTTTCTTTATTGTGCACAACATCCTTTTTGTTGAACCTTGACATGGTCTTTTGGTTATTTTTGAACAATATTTTATTTCTTTCCCAACTCGATCTTTTCCCCTTCTTATCTTCTAGGTACGGATTATCTCTACTCCTCTTTTCTGTAAGTACATTATGCTTTTCTGTTCTGCTCTATCCTGTCATATCCCTCCAAAAAAGAAGTGTATTACCATAATTGATTTTTGTATTAAAAGCCTTGATCATGTCCTCTTCTTTGAACTTCTGGGATTTAGGTTATTGTTGAGTGGGATGAAAACTGATTTTGCCTTAACTTGCTTCAACTGACAGAATAGCAAGACCTCTACTGTGTCCTTAGGTATGCCCTCTATTATCAGCCTGAATTTCCTTCTATTCGTTAAAATTTCTTCTTTGCTGTCTCCTTGTGAAACCCTAATAAGTTTTCTTCCTATTGGTAAGGATCATGTCTCATCTAGAATTTGCTTACTTTTTACGTCTCTTTTTGCCATACTAACTATTGCCCTTTTTTTGAAACTACTACTAATCCAGATGATATTCAACACTTTACCATAGCGTCTCATTAGAGTCTTGATTCGACAATTGTTAAAATTAGGTAGTAGATCCCATAGGGTATACGTTTCCAAATTCTCCGTCTCTTCTCTTTTATCCTCTTTTCTCAGTTCTTTTTCTGCATCTATCTGTATCCATCTTGATTGTTCTTTTTCCTCTTTTTCTACTGGCTCTTTTTCCATTTCCATTAACTCCTTATTAACTTTTTCGTCTAGAGGCTCTTCCTCTAATACTTCTTTAATTTCTTTTTTCCCTTCTTGCTTAGTAAAGGTGTTCTCTATCTCTTGTGTACCATAATCACTTGCACCGCACTCTGCAAGTAAGAGGGCTTCGACTCTTCTTTGTCTTTTCTTCTCTTCTTTTTTTTCATTTAATTTACTATTTGAGTCCGCTTCTTGAATTTCTTTTAATTGTTTTCCTAAAATTTTTGGGTAGTACTCCAAAAGTTGTCTAATAAGACAAATTTCTTCCGCTGATATTGTTTGTATTGCCTTCACAATTTCTGAGTCTATGACTTGCGTTCTTGTACAGTTTTTCATTAAATACTTTATTGTTGCTCGTACTCCTAGCCTTAAGGCTTGGCACCCTCCTTTTAAGTACTTGATCTTCTAGTCTGGGACCTAATTGAAGTTCATTGATTATCTTTGTACCCAGATTATCTCTGTGCTATTTTGTATTCAGTATATATGTAAACAAACACGTGCTATCTTCTTTTTTTTTGTTTATTTACTTCTAGTTGACTTGATTGTTTGTTTGTTTGTTTCGATTTGTAATACTTTATGTTTACGCGTTCTGGAAGTGATTTGTGATACAGGGTTTTAGTGATTTCCCCAAATTTTTGTAAAAAACTTTTCGAAAAATTTAGTTCTTCGAGTTAGTGTTATAAAGTACTATTCTTCCACCTTTTCTGTTTCTAGTAAACTCTAGATAGATTTCAGTCCTCTTTCTCTTTGTTTAGAGGTACTTTTTAGTTTTCCTATTGACTTCCTAGTTTTGGTGACGTTTTTTGTCAAATTTTTGTTTATTCCAATTCCGGAAATAGGAATCAGCGGAAAGAGTTGTAAAAATATATTATTAAATAAATTTAAATAAATATATAAATATAAATACAGTAAATAAATTAATATAATATAATTAGTAAATTTACTCTAAATTTTGGCCCGAATTACTTTTTATTATTTAATAAAAATTTGCAGAATTTGTTAAAATTTTTCTTCAACTATAATTGTGGGTCACAGATCTTCGCAGATTTTTGATTATTATCGGGTTTTAAAAATCTGCACAGATCTGCGCCTAAAAAATTCTCCTGATGTAGCTCAGGTCAGATATTAGTTTGCTTATTTCTGGTATTTTTATGCAAATCTTTCTATTTATAGAGGATAGCTAAAGCCTACCCACGTGATTTTTTGAAATTTTAGTTAAAATTTGTATCAGAGACTGTTTAGCATTAGGGTTGGGGTTTAGGGTTAGGACCAATATAGGTAAAATTACCTTCCTGGCATTTTTTATTAATGGTCCAAGATAGGTTTAAAATGCCATTTTTATGTTCTTGCATTTTTTTGTTTTTTGACTTCTTCAGGCTGATCTGTGTAAACAAAATTCCGTAATTATTCCATTTGGTTGATTTATATAAAAATGGCACGTGGGTACTGTACATGGCTTTAGACAACCCTATTTATAGTAATTTTTTGCTTATTTTTGAGATTTTTTTGCAGATAATTCTATTTTTGGTGATTTTATAATTAACCTGACCTATCTATATATATTTCGGGGTCCTGAAAAGGGTATAAAAAATACACAAATTAATAAAAAATATAGTAATTCTATTAGCTACAAAAAATTTAAATTTATAAAAAGCAAATACTGCAATCTAATTGGCTAATATGATGTTTTTTATCTAAAATTTTAAAAAATAGAGAGTTGATTATATTAAACAGAAAATCAATGGTCTTACAACTAATACTCAAAACTATAAAATGCCATATATACTATAAAATACTACAATGGTTATAATAGTTATAAATTCTTTTATTGGTAATCTAACTAATCCAACTCTAATCAAGTTTTAAAAAACTCTAAATAAATAAATAACTTATGCAATCAAAATCATGATGATTTTTTATATACAACATATGGCATTAAATTGTATTTTATTGAATAAGAATGATTAAAAATGCTTAGATCTCAGAATTTTACTGAACAATTAGTATTATAATAAGATACATATAGCAACTTTTGAGTAAATTGTGCTAATCAAATCAGGATTTCTAATATTTATAAAAAAACTTGATTAAAGATAACCTTATTTTGTAACCAGATAATCCAAAACTTTTTAAAAAATAAGAATAAATTAAAATTGTCTGCAATAGTTAACTTATTATAGTCCAATAATACAATTAATTATAGTATAGTTTGTATATATGAAATTATGTATTAATCTGATTGTAATTAAGGCACTTAATTATATCTATCAATAATCAATTAAGTAATTTGATCAGATTATATTATCATAATTAAAGTAAATAGTAATTAAAATAGTTAATTGGTACTATCAATATTGAGGGTCAATACTTATCAAGTAATAAAGTAATACCAAAAAATATAATATATTTATTAAGTCACTCAATAGTCAGGATAATAAAACAATAATAAATATGATACTTAATCTTAAAACAAATGAAAATCAATTTTTTTATATTCTTTATAACCAAGATATTGAAGTCTAAAGCTTTATTAAAAATGCAAAAAGGCAGCACTTTTTATATTTTTAGAATATATTAATAATTGTACAACATGTAATTTAATGCACACTAATTACAATCTATGTCTATACTCTATTTTTGTACTATCTTTAACTTTACTAACCTTAGCCCAACCAGATATATACTTTCTAAGTCTATCTATGGACTATTGTTCTAAGCTTTATTATATCTACCATTATGTCTTATAACAAACAACAAAATAAAACAAAATAAAAATAAAAATATAACAAATAAAATAAATATTAGAACAGATCTAAACCACAACCAACTTAAAAGCCTCACAATATTCTTATAATTCAAACTTTAACCACTTCTCTTTACTTTCTATATACTATCCAGTATCTAGTTATAATTTTTCTAGAAAAATTGTAATCCCTTAGTTTGTACTACTTCGCAGGCAAATTTGCCTTAAATTACTATAAATATACCTCTGATCTATTTTTTTAATCATTTAAAATATTTAAATTACATTTGGTATTATAATATTTAATAACAAGGATTATATTTTTGAATTATTTAAATTTATATTATAAGACAAAAAGTTTATATTGCTTATAAGCTGAAAATATTAAATTTTAAAAAAATTTTTTAACCAAAAAAATATTTTACAATATCTTGGCGAATTCTTTAAATATTGGTTTTAAAAATATAGTTTTAATGCAATATTGTAGTTTATATAAAGGATAACGACTTTTATTATTTGACTTTATATGATTTACTTGTAAATTTAAGACTTGAATTAGAAGTGAAAATTTTTTTATAGACGGGAACATATAAAATTTGAGAAAACCTAAAGAAAAAATTCTATAGTAAAAGTTCCAAAACAAAAACTTTAAACTTTTATTACACAAAGTTTTTTAATAATTTTAAAAAAAATTTATAATAAAGTCGATAAAACAGAACTAATATTATAATTTTTACTTAGAAAGTATATAGCTAAAATTAATATAAAGTTTATTTAAAAAATTTAAAATTTTAAAATTTTCGCAGCCAAATATGCCTGCGTAACAAAGCAAGGATAGTATTTAGTAGTAAAAGATTTGTTTAACTGTGCAAAAGACATGGCAGCAATTTTTTTATTATAGAGTAAATTATTTTTAGATTCTTTATATAAACTGGTTTTTTGTCAAAATTGTACTAACCAATATACCAATACTAAAATATTAATATAAGTCTAAAAGTAACAGAAATCTAAAATTTATACTAGTATATAGCAGATAGGATTATATACAGTAGCCAACAAAAGTAACGCCTGATTTTCACTCAAAATGGAAAATTTTTATTAATATAATTTTGGCTGCATATACATTAAAAAATTTTTTTTACTAATAATTTAATACATTATTGAATGCACGTGTGCATTCAATATTACTCGATTCTTCGTATTGGGCCCAAAACCACCCTAAGAACAAATGTATTAAAGTTTTTGTATCCTTTTTTTAAAATAGGTTTAAGATCGTTTACACCTTTTTAAAGGCTTTTAAACTTTTGGATATTTTTTTTAATGCTTTCGAATTGTTTTTAATAAGTTTAGGCCAGGGTCTTTCTTTATTTACATTATAATTCAATTTTTTCTGATTTTAACACATTTTGTAGCTTTTCTAATAATAAAAAATGATAATTATCACATAAAAACATTATATTTGCTTCAACTAATAAAAAAATAAACCACAAACCAGAAAAATATAGTCTTGAAAAACCTTAATATAAAAATTATTATTTTTTTTTCATTAAAATTTGAATTAAATATTAATAAACTTTTAATTATACCCGTGAACCACCCTCAAGCCATTACCAAGCCCTATCTACTCCTAAAACTCAACACCAACTATCTATTTGCTTTTTTTTTCATTGTGTAATATTATACTCTAATATTCTAGGTTTACTTGCTCGCTTCTCTTTTTGTTTCATCAAAAAAAGCCACACTTTTACTCGTATACATTTCTATCTGTTTTTTTAATATTAAATTTAATATATAGCTATATTATTATTTCTAAAATATGAGCTTTTTATTGCCACAAAAAAACTTAAATCACAAAACAATAAAGACCTAAACTATAAACAACAAACCGTATAAGCCCCAGATTGTAGTTGGAATCGTGCAATAGCATGTATCATTCCTTCATTGCTTTTTTTATAATATGCTTTTTTTTGCTTCTTGAGGACCGAGGAACGTCTAAACAATAGTAAAAAGTTTATTTTTTTAGTTCTTTTGTAATGTTAAAGAACCTATTAACTTAATGTGTAGGGGTGTCGCATTGCTTGTATAGTTTACTAAGTGGTTACTTTTGGTATAAAATAAGTGTATTTTCTTACTTTTTGAAGTCTATTAGGTGTGCAACACCTTACACTGAATTTACAGTTTTTTTTTTTAATCCTGGTGCTTATTCAGAAGTCAAAAAAAAAAAGTAAAAAAAAATTTGGCTTGTAAAATGTCAAAAAAGGGGTAAACACAACCATGTTTTTACTCAGTGCTTTGATCTGCAGATTGGGCATTACTTTTGTTAGCTACTGTACATATATACATACGTTAGTACAGTGAATATTGATATCTAATTAAGTATTATATCTGTTTTGACTATTACCTTCTTAATAACCATTACACCTATTACTCATAATAACTATTATAGTTATTATAGTTATTATAGTATTAAAGCAATTACACCTATTACAACTATTAAATCTTTTACAACCATTACATCTATTACAATCATTATACCTATACAGCAAAAATTATGAAAGGTAAAGCTATTACAGCAGGCAACCTTAGTTGCCAACATTTGCATATATAACATTTATTGTTTAATAATTACACTATTGGTCAAGTATATCTTCTCCACGTCAACAACAATAACAGAAACAGCAAAAACTATAATACAAATGAGGCTTTTATGCGACTAGAGGCACTTAAAGAAGGGTGAACTCAGTGATAATGACAAATTGTATCACCCTCAATATAATCATCTGGCAATTTTGATTGGTCAGAAAAGCATAAACAAAATCGATAATACAGATCAATTAATATGGGGGCGTCAATAGAAACCAGGCAAATTGTTTCTAAGTAAATTTTTTTAAAATTTAGATTAAACTATCTTAGCAACTACTAAACCAATCTTGATAAAAATTTTTTTATTTTAATTCTATGTAGTTATAGAATTAAAATAAAAAAAATTTATCAAGATTGGTTTAATAGTTGTTAAGATATTTTAATCTAAAGTTTAAAAAAAATTACTAAAAATGATTTGCCTGGTTTCTATTGACACCCCCCATATATCTAGGAAAAACTTAACCTAAACATCTAATCCCTAACCACAAGGTAAAATATTTTTTTTGTTAGTCACTTTTTGCCTCATAGTTAGGGTTGGGGTTAGACAACCCCCTTTTTTTTATTAGATACTTTTTGCCTTGTGGTTAGAGCTAGGTTTAGGCAAAAATTTTTTTTGTTGGTGGGTTTATAACTCATGTTAGAATTAGGGTTAGGGCCGGCCACTTATAGCATTTGATGTTTTGATTATGTAGTGTCAATTGGTTATATGAGATTCAGAAATTTTAGAAAATCCGATGATACTGGGGTCAAGTGGATTTTAGCATCATCCGATTTTATAAATGTCACCTGATTGATATTTGTTTACTTTTTTTTGGCCAATCAAAATTATATGTGATTATATTGAGGGTGATACAATTCAAGTTCATTCTTCTTGAAACTACTCACATTGAATGTACTTATATTGATTCGGTAAAAAACGTGGACCAAAGATTGACAGTAAACAATCAGTACAGACCTAAGTTTCTAATGGTCCTAAAATTATTTTGATGGAACATCTATGCTACCCTAATATCATGCAAGGTCATGCATCGACCCTATCTCTATCTGGATATCAGATCAAGAGATATCAACAGTATCACAAATTAGCCCATACAAAACAATTTAAACATTTTAGAACTGCATTAAGTCGACTCGAAAAAAAACTCCTAGTGTATGGACAGGCGCATGACTTGTTTAAAATTTATAAATATTTGTTTTTACAAAGTTACATTTTGAGATCGTGCAAAATTAACAAAATTTCACCTTGGTTTTTAAGTTCAATTTTTTACCTTTTCTTGCTTTATATACCCATACAATTTAATTTTAAGTTAATTAGTTAAGCAGAGAAGGATCTTCAGTTCAAATGTTATAGTAAAAATTCATATGTTTTTGTTTAAATTTTTATTTATAAACTTATTTCTAGGAGACATGTCCTATGACTGATAATATAATTTAATCTACAAGAATAATGAGGTTTTAACCCCTCCAAAAATTAATTTTTTACAATATTAATTATATTATATAGTTAATGGATGCACAGCAACCAATGCAGTTTTATTTTGCAGGTGAAAAATCCGAAGGATCACAAGGTAATCGTTTTTACATAACAATAAATAGTATCTGGCTTTGAATTTAATTATTGGATGCGAAACATCCAGTAACGGATTTATTTTTATTTTTTTTTTTTTTATAACAAATAACTACTTGAGCCTAATCGCGTCTATTTGGCATATAGATAATACTCATTCGACCTACATTTATCGTTAGAAAGAACAAAATAATGTAAATAATAGAGTCTTTTAATTTTAAGATGTACTTATAGAATATGTGGTGTACAATGTGTAACACCCCTATGTATTAATAAGCAACACCATGTAAATCAGACGTTTTTATACCTTGTACCATTTATGTTATTATTTATTGTATGATTGTAATACATGCACTGAATTTTAAACGGTTAAGGGGATAGTATCACCAAGTTAAAATTTTGTACCGAATTGACTTCTTTTTTATATTCAGATTCACCCGTTGCCATGTTATATACTATAAAGAATTTTTCGCAAAGGTAAATTGAAATAATCTTCTTCCAGGTTATATAAAAAGTGGCTCACACAATTTACTAGATTAAGTTGGCATCTAATAAGAAATTCCGAAAAGATTATAACAAGGCTCCAAAGTACTACATCCACGAAATCCGTAAGTTAATACTAATTTTTTAAGTGTAACACCAACCTTCTACCATATATTGTCAAACAAAAGCAACCAAAATATTGCAATGAAAAAAGACTTCAGTTTAAATTGAAAGGTTTACTTTTATTCTGGTTGCTTTTAACTGGTAATACATGTTAATTATTTAAATTAAAATTATAGAAGACTCAAAAAAATCTTCCAAAAAAGATAAGTACAGCTAAAATTGCAAGTTAGTAAACAATCATTTTTTAACTTAGTCATAATTAAACTATTGTTAATTTCTAAAATTACTTGAAAAGTTACAGAAAATTCAAAAAAGAACAAACCATTTGAAAAGATATGTGCAGCACTGAATAAGCCTCATAGTAAGCAGTTTTTTTTTAATTGTTAACCTATTTATAATTTATATTTATTATTTAATTTAAATAAAGATGAAGAAAATTCAAAAAAGAAAAAATCATCTGAAAAGATAAATACTGCACCAATTAAACCTGCAAGTTAGTTAGCAAAATTTTTTTTAATTCAACCTTTATTTAGTTGTAATTGATTTATTTTTAATTTCTAATTATTATTTGAATTAAAAACAAAAAAGAAGAATCTTCTGAAGAGTTAATTTGCAGAAATTTAAAATGTAAAGCAGAACGTAATGACCAAGATGAATGTAAAGACACAGAATTTATAGAAAATCAAAAATGGCACAGAGTTTTTGGTGAATGGAAATGTACAAATTGTCAAACTCATTGGAAAAGTGGACATGTTTGGATTCATTTAGAAAAATTCAATTATCAAACCAATGCTTCAAAACTAATTAAAACTCAAGATTATTTTCGTCAAAGTTGTAAAAATCATAAATGTAATAGCAATACTAGTATATTGATTTGGTGGAAACATCTCTCTAAATCAAAAGATCTAATACGCAGACTACCACACAGAGCTGATCTTTGTGCAAAATGTAAAAAAGGTATATTTTGTTCGTTTGAGCCAAGTTATTATTCTTAAAATTACTATAATGTGATTTAATTGGTTTTTATTATATAATTAAACATCTAAGCAAAATTAATTTTGAGTTTATAAGGTTTTAATACACAATATTGCATCCTATAACTTTAATACTAATTCTAACTATAGATTTAAAAAATGATAAATAATGTGATACAGTATAACATCGTTAAAATTAGTTTTATCAATGCCATTGTTTTTGTTTTTGTTTAATAATTTAATTTATTTCTCCTAAATAATTTAGAATTACGGAAAAATGAATATAATTTAGAATTACAGAAAAAATAAATATTTTCGATTTATAATACATATTGATATTAAAAGTTCTCAAGTTTTTTTAATATTATTTTAATAATAAAATTTTCTAAGATCAATATATTAGACAATTAATTTGTCAATTATCATAAAACGCATCTATGGTGTTTTACACTTATCATATGTTTTTTATTATGTTTTTTTTTTTTTTTGGATTTCTCTAAGTTTTGTATATAAATTTTATCACAGTTTTTTTATGTTAGGGCTAGTATTTATGTTAGATTAGATTTGAGAAGGGGTTTTGAAGACATAGAACTTTCTTACCTAAGATACCCTGCGTTAATTAATTATCTAATTTTTAGGTGTTTTTTAGTAAAAGTCAATTTAATTTATATGATTTTTTATTTTATTAGCCTTTTAAATTACTTTTTACTAAAGGGTATTATTCCCAGTCGGCGGGTCAAATTTTGTTTTTTTTTTAAAAAAAAAAAACAAAAAAAAAAACTTTGCGTGGCCTAAATTAATAGATTCATGTTAATAGATGTTTTAAATTTTTTTTATAGCATTAATCAAAATATCTTACTAATTATTCAACCAGAATTTAATAAGTTTGATTTGAATTATACAAATCTGTAGAATTTAATAAAAAAAAACTTATCAAATTTGATTAAGTGGCTATCAAAATATCTTGAAGTTTTTAAAAAAAGAACTATCTAAGTATAGAAATTTTTTGGCTAATCTTATATTT
Source organism: Gigaspora rosea (assembly GCA_003550325.1). Lineage (NCBI taxonomy): Eukaryota > Fungi > Glomeromycota > Glomeromycetes > Diversisporales > Gigasporaceae > Gigaspora > Gigaspora rosea. Next base: position 963,498 of record QKWP01000007.1, on the reverse strand, counting down.
ATTAAACATTGAGAAAATATTTATGTACTTTCATATCTAATTATTGTATTGTCATTATTAAGTTACGTCTTATTGTAAAGTGTGCGATTTTGGGACATAATCCCAAGAAACAGAATCCAAACAAACAAATTCCTGACAGATTCAACCGTACTATATAATGCAAGCTTACTTGACGGATTTTTACTTGTTGGGATTTTGACCCAAAAAAACCAAGTGTGTCAACACGTCTTTAAAAGATGACATAATATATGGGGTATGATTAAATCACTCTTCATGCTTCATTGGGGTTGGCGATATACTATTTAAATCAAAACTATTTGCAGTATCATATAAAAATATCTTATCAATTTTTTTTTATGTAACAACACAGATCTTTAACATTAAATTTTATGATACATAAGCATTTATATGATTGACCAGGAATTTTAAAGCGAAATTTTGAAAAGACTGACATTAACTATACTATAGAGCGAAATTTACATTCTATTTGAAAAATTTTATCGATTCATTTAAAAACTTACCCGGTCAATTATGTAAAACAATCCAATTAAAATAGCCGAAAAAAATATATGTCTCCCATAAATGTTGTAAAAAATTTTTCTATAACTTCGTAGCCGTAATAATCAATTTACTTTGAACTATCGGCAGAAAAAAAAAGCAATGCAACATATGCATTTAAAAGGCAAGACCCATAAAACCATCTTGTTAATCCACCACTCTAAATCAATTAACTTACTACCGGTAAGTAACTATATAGCTTTGATCTACAAGTATATCGCCTCAACTCTCGTGCATGCATATTTTAACGGAGTTTAATTTTTTGACAAATTTTTCATAAGGCCAACATGACAAATCCTACTATTAGAAGTCGTACAATTCTTTTGTTTAGACCTAGAAATTGTATGGGAACTCCTATGAATTTTATGAACCTTCTATTCGAAATCATTCTTTTATAGAAGCTTCTATTCAAAATCATTCTTTCATAGCCCCTACAGAATTTCAAGTGTAAATTTCTTGGTCAGATGCACCATTACATAAATTTCCAGATATTGATTCTGTTAATTACAATCTCAAATCAAAAGTTATTTTCACTATCTTTTTACGCACAGATCTACTGATCTTGTAATTGAAAAAATTTTGGGTTCATACAAAAATTCTCTCTGACAGTACACATTGTTTTAAGTGTGCTTTATCGTCAACTTGGGCAAGATTTGAAATTATCTTTGACTAATAACCATTGAGTTTATTAACGATACCTAATAATAAAGTGCATAATAACCAAAATCCTCTATATTTTCCCTCTTCATTTTAATAATAAAGTCATCTAATCAAAATAATAATATTCTTTAACAATAGTTATTATCAACTCATCATACCAGAAAAAATCTAAGAAAAAAAACTAAAAATAAAAAAATAAACGCAATATAGCAAATACAAATAGAACACCCATTTTATTCATTTACCTATACTATTCTGCATCCTTATAAAAAAAAAATCACACGAACACAATCAATACATTATAGTTATACAATTATATATTAAATAAATCCAATTATATTACCTTATAAAAAACAAATTCATAATATAACCATATTACATAATACTAAATAACTTAATAATATACCTATATACATACTGTAGTTCTATTTAACAAACAGACATGAAATAATATACACCAAACTCCCTTAATATCAGATATTATATCCTTAGACCTTGTTACAGTATAAAAAAAATGTGAAGAAGCTATATATATTGAGTTCCTGGTGTTGCAACGGAATTACGGAAACCTTCGTGGTTATGATTTTTTTTATAAGGGAAAAATCCTACGACGGCTATGATACCGACGGTAGCAACTACACCTATACCAATACCTAATGAATTTGGATTATCTAATTTTGGTGAGTTTTTAAATTAAATCATATATATTTAACCCATGTATAGCTTTTCGTATTAAATTTATTATTTAATGTTAATGATGCTGATGCCGGCAGTTTGCTTGAAGGAGCAATTCTACCTAATATAGAGTAAATTAGAAAATTTTATTATAAAATTTTATGGACGAAAATTTTTGATGTGAATGTTGTGATTGTTATCGTGCAAACATTTATGATTATAGTTTTTTTCTTCTCGTTATTTCTTGTACGTTATTATGTAAGCACAACAATCTATATTTAAAACTCAGTTAGTCAATCACGATTTGTAAAGCATGATCATAAATTGCACAATAGCATCGATATTGTGTAATGCAATGATATTATTCGTTGCATGAACAATATCTTATAAATATTATGTTACTTCATTATCAGTTTCATAAGTTAAGAAAAGAAATTGCCCAATTAAAAACAATGATGGTTTATAATTATTATGTGGTTTCATAAACGATTTCATAAGCAATTCATAAGCGGATTATTAGTGAAGGCAAGAAATAACCAATAATTTATACAATTGTATCATGCAATAGCACAAAATATTATCATTAATTTTAATAATCACTAAATCGAAAAAATCTGCCCATAAGTTTAATGCTCCAAGCAAAATATAATTTAAGCATTGTTGAATTATAGTTCACTAAAATTTCTTAATTATATTCTGATTGATTCTAGGAGTTATTTTAAACTCAGTTAAAAATATCAGGAGCGGAGTATGAAATACGAAGTGAATGCGATGTTCCAAATCTGCATTTTTTATTAAACCGGTTTGATAGACTTTTTTGCGTATGTACGTGCTATTCGTGCATGATTGTCCCTGCATCCACTTATTTGCGCGGGTAATACAAGTTCCTGGAGAGGAAATAGCCAATCGGAGAGTGCAAATTTTGACTATTCCGGATCAGCCCGACGAAGAATTCGAACACGCGTAAAAGAAGAAAAAAGCGAAAATACGCAAAAACTAATGTTTAAATCGATCTTGGTGCACTAATTAAAAATGACGGGAATGAAATTTTACTTATATTAAACATCACTCTAACCTTATAGCCTCTAACGTTAAGACCCTAACCCTAAATTTTTATTTCACGCACTTAGTTTATTTACAAAATCGGATTTTCTTTTTTGGGTTGTGTTACCCGCGCAAATAAGTAAAATGGATTGTCCCTAAATATTTCAAGTTTACGTTTCCTGCATTTGAGTTACTGATTATCGCAGTATGTGATTACAGTAATAATTTTTTTATATGTCCATTGTTTATTATCGTTCTTTCTTGATTTATGTGTTAACATTGTAGCTTGTTTTTACTTGTTTTACTCAGTCATGTATTGAGTCACTTGATATTTACCAGGAATGGAGTGCAACGTAGTGTATAGTTATCTGAAGAGTAAAATGATGTGAACAAATACGGTTCTTTGATTGGTTATATTTTCACATGACATTGCATTTTATATTAATCCAGGTTTGATATGGCTTTTGTACATATGTACATGCTATTCGTACATGATTACCCCTTCAAAAATGACTATTTTAAGTAAGTATTTCAAGTTTATGTTTCGTGCCTTTAATTTACTGTTTATCGCGGTAAGGATTGATGTTTAGATTATCGCAGTATGTGATTACAGTAATAATTTTTTTATATGTCCATTGTTTATTATCGTGCTTTCTTGATTTATGTGTTAACATTGTAGCTTGTTTTTACTTGTTTTACTCGGGATTCCGTTTGGATTATCGATTGTGTATTTAGTCACTTAAGATTTTTTTATTTTTTATTGGTACCGAATTTATATTTTTTGAACTTAATTCGTAATTGTATTAATATGGGGGCTTGTTTTTTATAACGTTTTACTATTAGTACTGTTGATTGGATGGTCGTTATCTTGTGCCATGCGTGTTGACCTTTAAGTTACTGTTACGTTTCGTTACTGATTTTGATATGTTCTTTTATTAGGCTGTGCAAAAGTTGATTTTTCGTTTTGCATTACAAGGATTTCAAAATTCGTGATGAATGGGCGGATTTTTTTATTTTTATTTTTTTTATTTTTTTTTTAGTTTACTGCAAATAGAATAATGCCCACATTTAAGGTTATATGAGGTTAATTTTTCGTATGCCAACTTTGTACCATACACATGTAAACTAAGATGTACATAGTTTATTAATTAGTATTAATAAACTGTTAAACATTTCATTTTTTAAAACTTCTAATATGGTCTATTAATTCTTCTGTTCCTGGTTTTGCATGACAGCATCACGCAGCTACCTTATTTTATATATAATATAATATAGTTTTGACAAAAAAATTTCAAATTTAGTTTTTATAATGTTTTTGAGTATTCTGGACATTTTACTTAGAATACCTAATCCTGTTTATTTAGTATATTTTAAAGATATAAGCATCTTAGTGATCAATCACTGATGGTTATATTTAGTAATATTTTTATAAGTTATATATATTGTAATTATCAGCTAGGATCTACAATGCAAAATCAAAAAAAAACTATTTTTATTAAAAAAAATTAAATCTCTTTAATGTAAGGGTAAGGGTAAAGGTTAGAAATTAGATTAGAGCTTTATATATAGTAAATTTAGCAAGGAATTTTTTTTGCATAAAAAAAGTAGTTTCATAGCCAAAATTTTATATTTTCAAAATTCTTTTTTGTTACACAAAATTGATATACATATTACACCTGATCCTAAATTTTAATTGGCAAGATTACAGCTGTGGTTTAAATTAGTAATTTCCTATAATTTATAATATATTGATTTTATTTAATAAATAATATAACTACTAAAATATACAAACTTAAATATAACCTATATGTAAAAATATGTATATTTTCTCTTGACTGCACTCAAATATTTGATTACTAGCTTGTTAGCACATCCTACAATATTATATTTTGTAAAAATTTAATCTTAAAAATAGTTTCGGGGTTTTGGATAAGATTTCGGGTTTCGAATGAGGTTTCAGAGTTTCGGATGAGGTTTCGGATGCTATAATCCGAAACCCGAAACTTTCAGCTTTAGCAAAAAAGGTTTCGGTGTCCAACTCTAACCTGTATATGCATTTAATATCAGTAATTTACAATAGACAACTCCAAATATCAACAATTTTAATAATATGTTTTTAGGACGTGAGTAAGTAAAGGGTGCTGTTGATAATAATGGAAATTATTATTTATTTGAGGATATTTAACAAGCCTAATGGCGACAACTATTGATTATAATAATAAACATATATTTGACACAAAGTCTCAACACTAACCTTACAAATGTCCACCTAGTATAGTGCTGTACTGAAAGTTAATTTAATGCTTTAAATAGGTAGTTATGGTTCTAGTATGAATAATATATTTGCAACTTACTGTAATTAAAGAAATTTCAGTTTATATCTCATACAATAACTAATTGAATTAATAAAGTAGATTTCAATATTTGATACAACAAATTTAGCGTGGTTATCTATGGTACATTCACAGAATGGTATAATAATTTCACTCGAATTTAAGAGATTATAACGATAGTAGTTTGTTCTAGACAACTGGTAAAGATCTAATTAAACCACATTTAGGACAATCAGCTTCTTAAGTACATGTCATGTTAATAAAATTATTACAATTATTATAATTTATTATTATTATAATGATATTTGCTGTATATTTCATTTTTAAATAACTCAAAATGAACGTATTATCATTTATAGTGGATTATGAACCATTTTCATTCAAATACAGCCTAACATCGCTGTGTTAGATGTAAATACCACACCGTATACCTGGAAGGCCATTAATGACAAAGCAAACAACCACTTGTGTATAATTCAGCAACATTATATTGAATATATATGATTGTTACATTTGGTAATTATAAAATAAAGTAGCTGCGCGATGCTGTCACGCAAAACCAGAAACGGAAGAATTAATAGACCGTATTAGAAGTTTTAAAAAATGAAATGTTTAACAGTTTATTAATACTAATTAATAAACTATGTACATCTTAGTTTACATGTGTATGGTACAAAGTTGGCATACGAAAAATTAACCTCGTATAACCTTAAATGTGGGCATTATTCTATTTGCAGTAAACTAAAAAAAAAAATAAAAAAAATAAAAATAAAAAAATCCGCCCATTCGTCCCGAATTTTGAAATCCTTGTAATGCAAAACGAAAAATCAACTTTTGCACAGCCTAATAAAAGAACATATCAAAATCAGTAACGAAACGTAACAGTAACTTAAAGGTCAACACGCATGGCACAAGATAACGACCATCCAATCAACAGTACTAATAGTAAAACGTTATAAAAAACAAGCCCCCATATTAATACAATTACGAATTAAGTTCAAAAAATATAAATTCGGTACCAATAAAAAAAAAAAAAATCTTAAGTGACTAAATACACAATCGATAATCCAAACGGAATCCCGAGTAAAACAAGTAAAAACAAGCTACAATGTTAACACATAAATCAAGAAAGCACAATGATAAACAATGTACACATAAAAAAATCAATAATGTGAACACATACTATAATATTATAGAATCCCTTAAACATCAATCCTTACCGCGATAAACAGTAAATTAAAGGCACGAAACATAAACTTGAAATACTTACTTAAAATAGTCATTTTTGAAGGGGTAATCATGTACGAATAGCACGTACGTACGTACAAAAAGCCATATAAACCTGGATTAATATAAAATGCAATGTCATGTGAAAATATAACCAATCAAAGAACCGTATTTGTTCACATCATTTCACTCTTCAGATAACTATACACTATGTTACACTCCGTTCCTGGTAAATATCAAGTGACTCGATACACGACCGAGTAAAACAAGTAAAAACAAGCTACAATGTTAACACATAAATCAAGAAAGCACGATAATAAACAATGGACACATAAAAAAATTATTACTGTAATCACATACCGAATCCCTTAAACATCAATCCTTACCGCGATAATCAGTAACTCAAATGCAGGAAACGTAAACTTGAAATACTTAGGGACAATCTTGCACGAATAGCACGTACATATGCAAAAAAGTCTATCAAACCGGTTTAATACAAAATGCAGATTTGGAACATCGCATTCCACAATGTCATATGAAAATATAACCAATCAAAGAACTGTATTTGCTTACATTATTTCACTCTTCATATAACTATGCACTTCATATTTCATACCCCGCTCCTGGTAAACAAGATCCTTATAACTTTACTCTAATCTAAAAATATCTAAAAATGATAATAATCACTACTAGTTATTTCTAGTAATATTCACATAAAAATTATATATTATAAAATTTCAAAATTTTATAAGTAGTTTCAAGGAGTTTTAGATTATAGTTTTGGAGTTTTAGGTTTGTGGGTTTCAGATTTTTTTAAAAATCTGAAATTAGTTTCAGATTATGCTGAAACTAAAATGAAACTATTTTTAGATAGGTTTCATTTTGTTGCCCAACTCTAATACAGGTAATTGTAGAATAATATTATATTTTGTTGATTCTGTGACATTACACCAACTAAGTAAATAGTGGATCCATTAGTAGAGAGACATGGCATAGCAGAAAAAAGTAAAATTGGAATTGATGAAGTAAAACTTGATAAATTAAGATACAATACTTGGTTAATAAATCTCAGTCGCCTAGTATTACTTTCAAATAAGTAGAGATTAAACCCATCCAATTCTAGGATTAGGGCTATAACATTCTACATTTGCAAGTGCTAAGCTAATAACTACTCTCAAAATTGGTATGCATGGTGAACAGGTTTTGTAACAGGTTATCAGATTTGAAAACATTACAAACTATAAGGGGAGCACCATTTATCACCTAATTTTTTAGGTAGGTGGGGGTAGAGCAATTATCAGGTCCTATATATAATATAATATATATAATATATATAAATATATATTTATATATATTATTATATATATATAATATTAAATATTGAATAACTTTTGATCCACCAGTCCATTTTTGATGATTTAACTACCAAAATGTTCGCCTTAGTGAGCCAATTCTAACAAGCCTAAAATCACTAAATTCTAATTACAGGATCCTAAGATCAACAAAGATTTGTATTCTATAAACAATTAATAATTAGATATGTCTAATTTGGTGCACCTAAGTTCTATGATGAATACCACGTGCCATATCGATCAGAATCAGATTATTTTTTTGTACCATTCAATTTCTCTCATTAAGACTAGTGCTCCCAGGTCCAGTCTGGGTCTGGTCCAGTCCAGGTCCAGTCCGGCATCAGACCAGACTCAAACTCTAAATTTTACTAATTTCAGACTTCAAACCAGACTCAACTATGAGCCCGGTCCGGGTCTGGTCTGAAATCTGCAGACTGGTCTGATTGAGTCCGAATATAATTATATATATTTTTTGGCACCGAACAAGTTTACTTAGTGCATTTTGTTAGAATAAATTAGTAAAATTTTATGAATCATAAGATTTTATAGAATTTTATTAATAAAATTCTATAAAATCTTATAATTCGCAAATTTTTATTAATTAATTCTAACAAAATGCACTAACTATAACCCTAATCCTAAGGGAGCTTCTAGAAATCAGCTGATTTTTGTTTACTATGAACCTACCCCCACCCACCTACACCTGATACCCCAATTAGCCAATCAGATTTTATGATTATTAAAAGGTTAAATGTAACATTTAATAGTAAATAACTTTTGATCTACTGAACCAAATTTGATGATTCAACTACCAAAATGATCCTCACAATGAGAGGATTCTAGCGAGCCCAAAATTGTTAAAATCCAATTACAGGTCCTGTATCAGAATAGATTCGTGTTACTATAAAAGTTCTATAATTTATTAAATAATTATAACCTATTTATAGTAACACAAATTTATTTCGATCTTAGGATTCTGTGATTGGATTTTAACGATTTTGGGCTTGTTGGAATTCACTTATCGAGAGGATCATTTTGGTAGTAAAATCATCGAAATTGGCCCAGTAGAACAGAAGTTATTAACAATTAAAATTTAATATTTAACATTAATAACTTCTGATCTACTGGGCTGATTTTGATGATTTTACTACCAAAATGATCCTCTCAATGAGAGGATTCTAACAAGTCCAAAATCATTAAAATCCAATCACAGAATCTTAAGATCGAAATAAATTTGTATTACTATAAATAGGTTATAATTATTTAATAAATTATAGAACTTTTATAGTAACACAAATCTATTCCGATCATAGGATCCTGTGATTGAATTTTAACAATTTTGGTCTCGCTAGAATCCTCTCATTGTGAGAATCATTTTGGTAGTTGAATCATCAAATTTGGTCCAGTAGATCAAAAGTTATTAATTATTAAATATTATTAATAAATCTATAATTTTGGTTAAAAATAATTTTGCAACTTTGGCCGAAATTATGAAATTTTGGCCGGATTTACACCTGATACTTCAGCTGACCCACCGACCCACCCAGAAATCAGCTGATTTCCGAAAGCTCCCTAATACTAATTCTGCTACTAAACTGTCACTAAGAACTGTCTGTTGCTTTTGCGCTATTATAGGAACTGCATAAAATTCTGCAGACATGTGATAATATTTGCTAAAATTCTATTGGCCAAAAATCTCCTGACGCATAATTGCATTTTTGATCAAAAAGTTAACTTTCAATATAATTTTGATATTAAAGTAAAGATAAGTATTTAGACAATGTTAACAAGAGCTTATATATAACAAAATTTTGCAAAAAATTTTTTTGCTTTGACACAAGTGGTTGGCAAGCCAAATTTTGCGTTATAAACAATTTTTAAAAAAGCAGCTGTTTTGTTTTATTTTCACATTACACTTGATTCTGTACTATGATTGGTTCAAAATCACATGTCTGTAGAATTTTTATGCGGTTCCTATATATAATTGAACCAATAATTTGACCCTTATATGCAGTAATTATAATTATACATATCGTAATAATTACGATATGTTATAATTATTATAACATATCATAATAATTATAACATGTAGTAATAATTACTACAATTAAGGTTTTAAAAAGTCAGTGTTAAAATATATGTTGTAACAGGACCCCGAATAATCTATGTGGGTCATAGTTGAAAAATAGCTAATAGAGAGCTATTTTTTAAAAAAGATTATATTTGAAAAGTAGATATTGGAGAAAAAGGTTATATTTGAAAAGTAGGTATTGAAGAAAAGGGTTATATTTGAAACTCACTAAATAGCAAAATAGGTATATTTGAAAGAATGCTAATGAAGAATTTTATAAATGTTATATTTGAAATGTGCTAATGAAAATCAGAAAATGTAAAATCAGAAAAATGCAAAAATTAAATAAAAATTAACCAAAACAGGTTTTTTTAAGTTTTTTTACACAACTTGTGGATTATATATTTATAATAGTTAGCAGTTTGTAGATAAAATTGGCTTAAGTAATTTTGGACTTTGTTTTTCTGTTTTTTTTAGGAAACATTCTGTTTTTTTTAGGGAATAGTTAGTTTTTTTTTAGAGAACGTTCTGTTTTTTTTTTGTTTTTTTTTTATTTTTTTAGAGAATGTTTTGTTTTTTTATTTTTTTTTTGTAGGAAACATTTGGTTTTTTTTCTTTAGGAAACATTCTGTGTTTTTTTTTGTTTTTTTTTTTTTTGTGAACAGTTTGTTTTTTTTTAGAGAACATTGTATTTCAAAAAAAGTTAAAGGTGGGTAAAAGTTCTATCTAATGTGTGAAATATAGCTTATATATACCAAATTAAAAGTGCTAAACAAAAAAATTTTTACTATAATACTCAAATATAACCTTACATAGATTATTAGGGGTCCTATTTTCTGTTTTCTTTATTGGTTCTCATCATTAAAGTTATTCATTATGGTGCATTTCTTCATCATTGGAGTTATTATTGATTGTCTATTTTAGTGCTTTATTGCCGTCATGTAGTTTTTCAGTTTGGTTTGTCTTTGAATTTCAAATTAGAAAAATATAATATTTTTTTTGAGCTTTTTCTTTTGTATATTTTGAATACAAACTTCTTTTATTTGAGTTGTCTATTATGGCATGTTTCTTCATTGTTGGAGTTGTTGTTGGAGTCATTTAGTTCGGTACTTTATTGTAAACGAATTTGATTTAGAGAAGTATATATTTTTTTCTTTTGTTTACATTTAGTACTAATATTTTTGTTTTCCTTTATAGGTTTTCATTGTTAAAGTTGCCCATTATAGTGCCTTTGTTATTGGAGTTGTTGATCAGTTTGGTACTTTATTGCTTGCATGTAGTTTTTCAGTTCTGTATGTCTTTGAATGAATTTAATTCAGGGAATATGTAGTTGTTTTTTGTAGTATAGGGTTAATTGCTAAGGGTTTGTTGATTGCAAAACATTCGCTGTGTACAAAATGTAATGCTATATTATTCTTTTATAAATAATAATAAAAAAAGTACTAGTGATTATCTTATTAATTGATAATCCGCCTGTCAAGTAAAGAATGGTGAAATGTGGTGTTCTTCCATCTAAATTTTTTTTTCATACTAAGTTAACGATACATGTCCACTAATTGAAAGTTGTAGAGCTCGTCGAGGCGCATCTAACGGTGGTTAGATCATCCAAATCGGCCCAGTGGATGGCGAGATATCGTCGAAAAACGATTGGCTGACTATATAAAATCCTGTGACAGAGATTACATATGAAAATTAATGATCGCAAAGGCGGCGTGCGCCCATCTAAAACTTTTTTTCTTACTATACTAACGAAACATGTCGATTAATTGAAAGTTGTAGAGCTCGTCAAGACGCATCTAATGGTGGTTTGATCATCCAAATCGGCCTGGTGGATGGTAGATATCGTCGAAAAACGATTGGCTGACTATATAAAATCTCTAAATATTGTTTACATAGACGTTTTTCGAATATATCTCACCATCCAACGGGCCGATTTGGATGATCTAACCACCAGTAGATGCGTCTTGATGAGCTCTACAACTTTCAATTAATCGACATGTTTTCATTAGCATAGTAAGAAAAAAGTTTTAGATGGGCGCACATAGCCTTTGCGATCATGTAATTTTCATATAATCTCTGTCACATGATTTTATATAGTCAGCCAATCGTTTTTTGATGATATCTCGCCATCCACTGGGCTGATTTGGATGATCTAACCACCGTTAGATGTGCCTCGACGAGCTCTACAACTTTCAATTAGTGTCATGTATCGTTAACTTAGTATGAAAAAAATTTAGATGGAAGAACACCACATTTTGCCATTCTTTACTTGACAGGCAGATTATCAATTAATCAATCGATCAAATTAAGAGAAAAATAAGGTGCATATCGAGTGTAAAAATAGATATACCAGAAAATCGATTCTAATCCAATTAGTCTCTGATTTCAAACAAATATTTGGTGGAAATAAGAGACTTTTCAGAAATAATAAGGATTAAAATTGATTTACCGATAGGCTTTTTAGAAATCGATAGGTATCTTAAATACACCCGAAATGTATCTGATTATGTGCAATTTTGTGTAAAATAAAATACCAATCAGGAATAACAAAAGGCCTACTAAAAAATCAATAATATACTTGTTTTGTTCCTAAATGTCATCTGAAAGGTCTATAATTTCAAACAAATATTTGGCGAAAATAGATACCAATTAGAAAAATTTAGGATCAAATTAAGTTTAGTATCGATAAACTGGTAGGTCCATGAAATTATTCGATACTTATCTTAATTTATCCCGATGAGTATCTGGTTTTCTAGCAATTTTGAGTAAATAAAATACCTATTATATTAATCAATTGGCCTATCAGATGTTTGATTTAGATCCTAAATTTTTCTGTTGGTATTTTATTTTCACCAAATATCTGTTTGAAATCATAGTCTATTCAGAGACATTTAAGATTTTCTTGTCAGTAAACTTCTATATGCATATCATATTGATATATAAGACCTATCAGGTATTTAATTGTTATCTGGTATAGTTTCGTTCGACCTGTGATATGCAATGCAAAAAAATAGTCAATTATGCATATAGCTAGCATTATATAATTATGGACACCCTACTTCAAGGTCACAAGTAATTTTGTTTCTATGCTGATTAGGCCCAATTAAACTCCAATGGCAGCTAGAGGCAGTCAGAAATTAAAAATTAATAATCATGAAGTTCAATTGTTCGATAAATAAAGTAATAATAATGGTTCAATCAATTTTATACGGTACTGGACAGTAAAAGACATCCACTCGTTATTAGTTAATCTTTAAATTGTTATAATTTTTAAAAAAAATTAAATCAAAAAAACCCTCTGACAAATTGATAAATTTTTAGATAAACTACATTTCTGTCAGAGGAATTTTTTTTATTTTTAATTTTAAAGAAGTTATAAGGTATTAAAGTTTATATGAGTTTCAAAAATTGCCATTTAATATAAAAAAAGAAAACATATATAGGTTTTTAGCTAATCAAAATCAATTGCACAAAATTAGCCAATCAGAATTGATTATATAAGCACCCAAAATTGGTGCCTATATATATAGATTGGATGTCTTTTAATGTTCTGTACTATAGGCTTTTTATCCAATACCTACTTTTCAAATATAATCATTTTTTAAAAAAAGGGCCTCTATTAGCAATCTTTCAAATATGAAGTTATATAGATTGTTTAGTCCTAATTAGCCTATATGCTTTCTGGCAAAAAATAATTTTCAGTTTGTTGATTGTCTACTTTTTTAAAACTTACTAACAGTTCAAGTAAGCCAAATTTGTATTGTTTGGCCCAAATTATACTCTTAATTTTGACCAAAGTGGTATTGTTACACCACATTAAAAATTGCAAAATATCGATTTCTCTATAATTTGGTCTAAAAATATCAATTTATATATATTAATATAAATCGATATTTTCACTATCTTTGCAAACAAACTATTAATAGTATTTTTGAACTAAATTTGATTCATAGAACTTAATTATAGTTCCCATGATAATCTGCAGTTAGTATAACAATTAATTAATTGATAATCTGCCTGTCAACTAGTGAATGGTGAAATGTGGCATGTTTCTATCTAAAACTTTTTTCTTACTAAGTTAATGATATATGTCCACTAATTGAAAGTTGTAGAGCTCGTCAAGACACATCTAACAGTGGTTAGATTATCCAAATTGGCCTAGTGGATAGCGAGTTATCATCAAGAAACTATTGCTCAACTATATAAAAATCCATGTCAGAAATTACATATAAAAATCACTATAGGCGAAATGTGGCGTGCTTTCATCTAAAACTCATTTTTTTTTACTAAGTTAACGATACATGCACACTAATTGAAAGATGTAGAGCTCGTCGAGAGACGCATCTAATGGTGGTTAGATCATCCAAATTGGCCCAGCAGATGTCGAGATATCATTAAAAAACAATTGGCCGACTATATAAAATTTCTATGCAAACAATGTTTGTTTACATAGAGATTTTATATAGTCGGGCAATCATTTTTTGACAATATCTCACCATCTGCTGGGCTGATTTGAATGATCTAACTACCATTAGATGTGTCTCAACAAGCTCTACATCTTTCAATTAGTGGGCATGTATTATTAACTTAGTAAGAAAAAAGTTTTAGATGGAAGCACGCCACATTTCGCCTATAGTGATTTTTATATGTAATTTCTGTCACAGATTTTTATATAGTCAGGCAATCGTTTTTTGACAATAACTCGCCATCCACTAGGCTGATTTGAAAAATCTAGCCACTGTAATATGCGTCTCAACAAGCTCTACAAACTTTCAATTAGTGGACATGTATCATTAACTTAGTAAGAAAAAAACTTTTAGATGGAAGCATGCCTCATTTTACCATTCTCCAGTTGACAGGCGGATTATCAATTAATAGACCGTTTTATATTAAATATGTGCACTACTGTATTTTGCATATTCGTATTAATTAAAAATTATTTATTAATATTGCTTTGGACCCATATTATATTCTAGTTTCCTAGTTTATTAAGAATGTATAGTTGTTGAATATTCTAATTACCACATATGGTTAAATTTGATGCATATAGAGTCTTTGCCTTGAAAATAGGGTTCCAAGATTCCCCAAACCAATATTGAGATTTTTGTTAAGCCTTAATTTATAAAACACTAAATTTATTTTGTACAAGTTTTATAATCAGTTAACATAATATTAAAATAAGTTATAGAAGTCTAAAAATTTGACATTGAATATAATAGAAATAATCAACATAGCAGATAAATATTTTACTATCAATTTTATCCAATAACAAAAAAGGTTTGTAAAGATTATTTTTAAATTGTGGAAAATCAAGTTTGGGTTGTTTTAGTTATATAATCTTTATTTACGATTTACTCAAAAAAATTTTTAGTATTGTAGAGTCATTTTCAAGGCAAAACTCTATATATCAATTATTTTTATATAACAAAATTGTAACATAACAAAAAAATTTAGTACTGTATTAGATGTTTTAATTGGAAGTAAATTGTGACATACTAGAAAAAAACCTGTTTTAGTTGTTTTTTCCTTTTTAGGGGATCCATTAAAGCCAGGTGCCATCATGCAAATGACAACCAATAAAATTGTAAAATTTTGATTATCAGGATCAGCATGACGGAACAAAAACAAAGAAAAAAAGTGAAAACCACCAAAAATACAAGAAACGATTGTCTAAACCTGTCTCAGAGCATTAATAAAAATGTCGAGAATGCAATTTTACCTATAAGACATTCCTGACCCTAACCTCTAACTAACCCTTACCATAATTTTAATTAAAT
Source organism: Gigaspora rosea (assembly GCA_003550325.1). Lineage (NCBI taxonomy): Eukaryota > Fungi > Glomeromycota > Glomeromycetes > Diversisporales > Gigasporaceae > Gigaspora > Gigaspora rosea. The sequence goes on along the minus strand of QKWP01000007.1, from coordinate 947,801 downwards.
AATAAAAAATATATAAAGGCATCTGGCTTTAATGTTTCCCCTATTTTTTATATGATTTTTTGAAATTTTAGTTAAAATTTGTATTAGAGACTGTTTAGCATTAGGGTCGGGTTAGGGTTAGGATCAATATAGGTAAAATTACCTTCCTGGCATTTTTTATTAATGGCCCAAAATAGGTTTAGAATACCATTTTTATACCCTTGCATTTTGGTTTTTGACTTCTTCAGGCTGATCTGTGTAAACAAAATTTCACTACTCCATTTGGTTGATTTACACGAAAATGTTATGTGGGTACATGGCTTTAGATGACCCCTATTTTGGATATTTCACTCTGGTTGCAATCAGATCTAAAAAGGGGCTCCGTTAAAGCCAGGCATCATCACGTGACTAACAGCCAATCAAATTGTAAAATTTTGATCAAGACAATAACAAAGAAAAAAGTGAAACCACCAAAAATACAAGAAACAAGTGTCTAAACCTGTCTTGGAGCATTAATAAAAAATGTCGGGAAGGCAATTTTACCTATAAGACATCTCTAACCCTAACTCCTAACTCTTACCCTAATTTTAATTAAATAATAAAAAACATATAAAGGTACCTGGCTTTAACGGTTCTCCAAAATAGGAAATTAAATTATTAGTAAAAATATGAAAACAAGCAATTTAATTGGCTAAATTAATAGATAATCACAGATCATCACAGATTGTCAAAAGTCTTTAAATTACGATATATGCTTGAAATATTTTCTTTAATTTTGATAGCACATAAGAAACAATTTATTTAGATTCGCTAATTATAAAAATAAAATTTCCAGGAGTTTAAATGTTGCTTAGAATATTGTACTGTATTTGTTTGTATTTAATCTTAAAATATTATGTACTGAATGAGTTCGAAATAAAATTGGTTCGAAGCTTTTTGGCTACAAGGTAAATTTAAAATTTCATCATTAATTAATTGATTTTTGGGCTGGAGCTGAGGGAAGCAGAGTGAATTTTTAGGCGACTGATTTTGTCGACCACGGTAGAAATTAATTATTCAGAAGCCTAATAATTAAGGATTATGTATTCACACACGCATTAATAAAATATGCTATTTAAAATTTAACAGCTTATGAAGTAAGGCTCTAGCCCTATGAAACGTCGTTTTTTTACTAGCATCGATATGATTAACTAATTATTGAAGATAGTGAACAACCATTATGGCATTATTAATTAGACCATTTTTGAAAACCAATAGTATAAATGTTGAAGACCGATAGCATGGATGATAATTTGATTGAAGTATACTCATGTTTCTTCCTCGATGCGATTAATTATGATTGTGCTTAAATATTATGATTAATAAAAATAGGGAGCGGGTCAAAATCCCGACAAAAAAATCCCGACAATAAAAATCCCGACAATCCCGACAACAAAAAAATCATTAAATTTATTTAAGTTAGGTTAGGGTTAGGTGAGTGCCTAGGATAGGGTTAGGGTGAGCGCCTGGGCTAGGGTTTGGTTTAGTTGATTTTATAGTAAAGTTGTTCAAGGAAAGCTTTTTTGATTGTCGGGATTTTTGATTGTCGGGATTTTTTTGTCGGGATTATGACCTGTCGGGATTTTGTTTGTCGGGATTTTGACCCAAACCCATAAAAATATTGATTGCAATTGATGTTTGAGCAAACATCATTATTACCATTTAGCAATTATTGTTATTACAAATTGAAAAAATAAATAAAAATTAAACCAATGGATCAACGAAAGGATAAAACTATTTACGACACTTCCAATTTCTGTTTCTTCTTTTCAGAATTTACTACAAATCAAAAGAACACAAAAACGTGCCTTTTTATTTGCAGCAAAGATTTTTAGCATAGGTAATAATTCACCGATGTCGATAAGGATTTGATTATCTATAACGATAACGATAATGATAACGTAAACAGAGTGAAGTACTTAAACAATTATTTTTTCTAATCAATCAATGAGAAATTCACCAATAAGCGCAACTTTATGATAAAAAAAAAAAGGCGTTTTGGGCCTCTATCTCTTGTTCAATTTGAAGAATTTTCAAAGTAAATGCAGAATTATCATAAGACCTTTGATTACAGCATTGGCACTATACCTTTCTACATAATTAAATTTATTTTTCGAAGCAAATGTAGAATTTAAACTTCGTCGTTAGAATTGATTGGATCTAAAATTATCAAGACTTGTTCGGAATGGAGTCGATTTTCCGAACAGGGGTACAGTTTTCATTACGATGTTAGTAAGGATGTAAAAATAGAAATTTTTGACTAAAAATAATCGTACAAAAAAATGCATAAAAAATGTATAAAACATAAACATCCTTTAAAATATTCGGAACGGGGTCGATTTTCGAACAAAAAATCGGATATTTCAGAATTTTATGAACAATTCCAAGAGATTTTTTATTTTAATATGGGATATGAAGAATTTGAAAATTCAATACTTGGATTATCTGCAATTTGTATAAAAATCTATACAGAATTCCAGTCTATTGTTTCAGATACAATAAACTAAACACATTACTTTTATGTCTCAAAAGATATATTTATAAGCACATCTAATACACTTTTTACAACTTGGTTAAATTATCCGTATTAATACTCTCTTTATAAAAAATTTTGGTTACAATTATATCAGTTTAATAGAATTAATATGTTTAGATAATTGAAATTGATTTTTTACTATTTTTTTTTTTTTTTTTTTTTTTTTTTTTTTTTTTTTTTTTTTTTTTTTTTTTTTTTTTTTTTTTTACCTTAACCAAAGATTTTTTTAACTACTTAACCAAATTTGATATTTTTAATTCAAATTCTACAGGTTGAATAAATTTTTGGTCAGGGTTATATGTCATATGCTACAACCCATGTTCTATAGATCATGAGACGAAGGCATAGGTCAGTATCAAAGAATGAATCATTCAGTTAAATTGACAAGTCGACACGCAACCAGTGACACGCAATAGAAAAACCATTACATTCAATATCTTTTCCACTTCAACAAAATAGTCATTGGAAACAAAATTCCTTGACCCATTCTCATTCACCATACACTGTAATCTCCTAATACTTCTTAATTGCTAGCCTGCTTCAAGCAGGCAGGAAAAAACCCAGCCAATATTACCTCTCGCTCATTCTACTTTTCACTCGCTCTACTATTACCGGTGCAATCTTATTTTCTATTTTTCCGGGAGCAAATCATTGTTTCAGTTTGAATTACATAACAAAATTACTGATAATGTATTTGCGGACTTCATGTTTAATTGAATTTATTTCCAGCACCCTTGGCTAGCTGACATTTATCCAATTATATGATCAGTCGTATCAATGCTTTTCGAATATTTTAATAGGTATTTAAAATTTTTTTAAAACTTTATTCTACGATATTTTAATATTTAATAAATTATTTTATCTAAAGTCTAAGATCTATAGAATTTAAATAAAAAAAAGTTTGTAAATTTGGTTAGGAAATTGTCAAAGTATTTTTAATAAACATTTAATTATAATATTTTAGTAAATGTTTAAAATTTTTATAACATTGATCAAAATATCTTAATAATTACTCAACTAAATTTAATAATTTTTATTTGAATTATACAAAACTGTAGAATTATCAAATTTGATTAAGTGACCATCAAAATATCAAAGTATTTTTTTTTAAAAAAAAGAAGTATATGAGTATAGGAATTTTTTGGTTAATCTTGTATTTATTAAACTTTGAGTGAATATTCATATATGGTGGTTTTTGGTTAATATCCCAAGTAACAGAACCCTTACAAACATATTTCTGACAGTATTTGACCGGACTATATAATGCAGGCTAACTTGTTAGGATTTAAACTTGTCGGGATTTTGACCAATCTTTAAAAGATGACGTAATCTATAATTCTGTTTGGGTGACTCATGCGATCGTCACGCCATGTCACACCGTGTTCAATTTCAACTCTTGTCTTACAAAATATAAGTGCGTACATGCATATTTTAACGGAGTTTAATTTTCGATAAAGTCAACATCATCCCTTATGACATATCCTACTATTACATATCATATATGGGCCAGTGCGAAAAGATTGATACCTCAATAATTTAATTAATAATTACTACTAATAAAAGTTTTTAAAATTATTGATAATATAATTAAAAATTTTTTACAATTTAAATAACTATGATATAAACTATCTTTTTTTATTAAATATATTCTTCTATATCTCTTTTATATAAAAATAGATGAAAGCTAACTTTTTAGATAAAAAAAAATTACAAAAAAATTTTTCTTAAAAAAATAGATTTTAATTAATATCTTAATGAATTTGAAAGTTTAAAGCTTGCTACTACGCAAGTAACTAGCTATAGATTCAATAAAACTATATTTAAAATTTCATAAAAAAAATAATCACTAGATAAAAAGCTATTAAATATTAAAGTTGATGCATTTGTATCAAAAATCATTAATTTACTATATGTCCTATATATATTTAATAGTAAAACTAAGCTTAAAAATAACTAATAGTAAATTTTTTTATATTATATATAAACAAATATTTAAATTTTAAAATAATCTTCTTTATTATCTAATAAAATAAAGTTAAATTAAAAGACTTAAATTTTATATATAAAAAAATTTTTATTACTATATCACGATCAAATTTATTATTTCTAAATATACTAAAATTTACTTAAAAAGTTATTGCTAAAGATTTCTTTATTTTTTATATAAAATAATCAAATAAATTATATTAAACCCTTTCCTATCTACCAAAATAATTTTTTAAATTAAAAAAATTATATTTTATTACTAAAAAATATTACTAATGATTTTTATTTGAGGTATCAATCTTTTTGCACCGGCCTATATATACAAACCCTCCGTGGTTTACAACATCACCAATTTCAATTTTTGATATGGGCCCTATGATTTTTTCTATTCAAAATCATTCTTTTATAGCCCCTACAGAATTTCAAGTGTATAATGGTAAAATTTCTTGGTCAGATGTACCATTATATAAATCTCCAGATATTGATTCGGTTAATTACAATCTCAAATCAGATGTACCATTATATAAATCTCCAGATATTGATTCGGTTAATTACATTCTCAAATCAGAAAGTTATTTTCACTATCTTTTTACGCATAGATCTGCAGATCTTGTAATTGAAGTGGGAAAGAAGCCTAATATTGTAAAATTTTGGGCTCATACAAAAATTCTCTCCAATAGTACGCCTTATTTTAAATGTGCTTTATCATCATCTTGGGCAAGATTTGAAGATGATATATTTATCTTTAAAAAGCCTAATATTACACCACAAGTGTTTCACATTGTATTAGAGTATGAATTAAATTTTTTTAAATATTAATTAATTTTTTTTAAATTATAAATTAATTTTTTTTAAATAATTAATAATATTATTGTTCAAAAAATGGGTACTAAATTTTAAACCTTTATCTAATTTCAGCTACATATATAGTGGAAAAGTAATTTGGAAAAAATATTCTGAAAAAGATATAATGGATTTTTTAGTAGCTTCTGATGAATTATTAATTGATAGAATTCTGTATGAAGGTCAATGTCATCTCATTGAGCAAAAATGCACATGGATATTATATAATCTGAAACTTGTAACTTTTATTAGCTTCAGACATAAATCATTTAAAAAGCTTCAAAATTATTGTATTGAAAAAATTTGTAAGAATCCAATATTAATCTTTAGATCAAATTACTTTTTCAAACTTAATGATGTCTTTTGGATAAAGTTTTTAAAACAAGATAATATTCAAATGGAAGAATTTGAAATTTGGCATAATTTGATTTTATGGGGAATTGGACAACTTCCAACAACAAAAAGGCTTTCTTATTTCAATTTTTCTAAAAAAGAATTAGCTGATTTAAAGAGTATATTACAACATTTCATTCCATTAATTAGATTTACTGAATTTTCGATTTATCAGTTTTATACATTTGTTTGGCCTTTTAGAAATATTATTGATTTAAAATTAAGAAAAGAAAATAGTGAATTTTCAAAATAATTTAAAATTACAGCTAAACACAATTTTAGAACCAAGACAACCAAAGTTATACTATTTTAAATCCAATATTATTACACCAATACAAGCAACTATGATCCTTCACAAGATTCCAAAAATTAAACGATTGACATTAGCCAAAATTCATTGTGAACTCAAATTACTTTTGCGAGCCACCCGTGATGGATTTACAATATGGGGGCCACAATTGTACTTATGAAAGATAAATATTCAGATGAAATAATTGGTGGATACAATCCTATATGCTGGGGATACAAAAAAAGAGAAGAATGGTATTATTGGTCTCGAAATGAATCTAGTACTAGATATTTATACGCTGATGATAGTTTTATATTTTCATTGGGCACTTGTAAAAATTCTTGGAATGCCAAATTCGGATTTGTAAAAAAGTATGAACCAGCAATTAGAGATGATCCAAATTTGGGCCCTTGCTTTGGCAAAGAAGATATATATATGAAGGATAAAGTTTGTTCTTCTGAACCTTCAAGTTTCGATAATATTATTTTGACAAAATCTTTTTCTATTATAGAATATGAAGTTTTTCAAGTTGTATACAAAAGAAGTGAAGAAAATAGATGGATTTCATTTATGAATCCAAAATACTTTGAAAATGACAAGTATGTTGGGCCTATCTTTTAATTTATAAAATTTAATGTTCAAAATTTATCAAATTTTATTGAATAAATTAGAGAAATATTTCATAGCACTATAATAGTAAAATATGATGTCACTCTATATTTAATAATAAAGATGCTTTTCAATACTGTAATGAAAGCTTTTTTTTGCTTTATATAGATGGTTTTATGTCAAGATAACGTTTTTCGTCTTTGGCTAAAATTTTAACCGTTATAGCTTAAGTAATCATGGATTGATTTACCAATCTATGGGAGGATATGATGAATTAATTAAAGATTTAAATGATGCTTTGGGAATTAAACCAAACAACACAAAGTAATAAATAGGTATGAAAAAACTTCTATGAGGTTTGCAACGTGTGCTAATGCAGAATGTAAACAGTATAAAAAGCATAATACTGGATATTCCTTTTGCTAATCATGTGATCCTTATATAGTCAAAGTTGGTATAATGAAAACAATAAAGTAGATAACTTGATTAAAGAATTTATTAAAAACACACAAAATGAAACAGAATATTATAATAAAGTAATTTGAACGGGATATTTTTTGAAAGATTAAAAAATATTGAAGAAGTCGAGAAGGGGGTATTGGCACAGAATATTCCGCAATTTGAATTGATGGCAAATGGAAATGTATAATAACAAGATAAAAATAAAAATTAAACGATAAGAACGTCTCGTGTTTCATAAATTAAGATTTAACAAAAATCTCAATTTTAGTTTGGAGACCTCTGAACCCTATTTTCAAGGCAAAGACCCTAAATAAATATACTTTGCATTAAAATTTTACGATGCATATTTAATCAGTCAATAAAAATCAAACAAATTTTTTATAATAAAATTTTTGAAACTTTGAACAAAAATAACTTAACAAAAACTAATCAAATTTGATAAATTTTTTTTTTAAATTAATTTTATAAACTTATAGAATTAATTTAAAAAAAACATTATAAAGTTATTTTTACATAAGCTATGTAGAAATTTTATGTAAATTATATTTAAAAATTATACATAGATCTATAAGCCCAATGTAGTACTTGCATAGATATAATTTATATAATACAATATTTAACAGTTACGTAACGAAAATTTAAAATATAAAAATATGTTAAGTAGCAAATAAGTAAAATGTTAGAATGAAAATAAAAAAAAATTATAATTAAAGTTAGGGTTAAAATTAGAGTTGGGTTGAGTGAGGGTAAAATTATAAGAGGAGCATTTTTAATCAAAAGTACAACAGGGGTTATCTTAGTAAAATTTTGAGATATTGACTATTTCTTTCCTTAAAATTTATATAAACATTTATTTAAATTTTATAATATATAAAGGTTACAAAATTAATTTATTAATATATAGCATTTATATAAAATTTTTATATAAATATTATGATATATAAAAGTTATATAGAATTTATATAAAATTTTTATATAAATTTTATGATATATAAAAGTTATATAATTATATGTAAAATTTATTACCTAATATATAACATTTATATAAAATTTTTATATAATTACAATATATAAAGGTTATTTAATTATAATATATAAAGATTTTTACTATATAATAATGCATAAAATTTATAAATATGTAATATTTACATAAGTTTTTTTTATAAAATTATTTTTATTTAAGTTTAAATAGATTTTACATAAATTCTATATTAAATAATATATAAAAATTAACATATGTAAGTTGTAGATCTATGTAGATTTTATAATAAAACAACTTTGTGATGAATTTTACTAAAAAAAATTTGCTTGATTTCTATTGACTCGCCCCATATATTTAGGCGGAATTAAGCAATATGGATGCAAAAGTCTCGAAAAATTCCGAAAAGAAATGAATGAGCATGAAAGAAGAGCAAGATCGGGGTAAAAATTTGAGCAAGCATCCATTTTCCGAAGGGAAAATATAAATTCCAAAAATTATAACCAACATGCATTAATGCGCATTCATGCGCATGTTATTACTCTAAGGATATGTAACGTAGTCCCATATGAATATTTTTTATGTAACAATCTCGAAAAATCTATATTTGAGGTCAAATTGACCGATTTAAAGAAAATTTCCCCTTTTTATTGTAAAGCTCACATTTGATTTACATAGTACATCGAACACCCCAACGACCATGCCCCAATGTATTTCGAATAGAAATAACAATCATCTGATAAATTAAACTAGATTTATAGTTCTACAATTTAATGATTTTCTAACAGGGCGAGTTTCCCATAATACACACAAAAAAAAAACACTTTTTAAACATTTTAAAATGAATTTGCTACCAGTATATATACCAAAACGAATTATAATAATTGGACTTTGCTTTCTGGGCTCTGTAATTAGCCATGCAGGTATATTGATTTTTTTTTTTTTTTATCAAAAAAAGTTCTAGTTAGTTTTCCTAAATCTAATTATTTTTCTTTAGATAGATCAAACATGTCCATTGCCATAGCCTCGATGGCATTGGAACTTAATTGGTCTTATATCACACAAGGGCATATTTTATCGTCATTTTTTATAGGTTATTTGACCACTCAAGTTATAGGTGGTGCATTATCGGATAGATTCGGAGGGAAATGGGTGCTTGGCATTGGTGAGTGATTGGTATAGTGCATGCGTGAAAGTTGAAATACGATAATAGTAAAGAATAATTAATTTATTTGATTGGAATTAACCAATTATTGACAAATTCAAACAATTACTATTATTTTTATGTTTGTCAATAGCCGCCGCATTATGGACAATATTTACACTCCTTACACCAATCGCTGCTAAATATAGCGTACTATATCTGATATTGTGTCGAATTCTTTTGGGAATTGGGGAAGGAGCATGTTTTCCTAGTATTCACTCTTTAATCGCTGTTTGGATCCCATCGGAGGAACGTTCTCGAGCCGTCGGAGCGATCACTTCATCAAATTTTATAGGAACTATGTTTGCTATGCCTATATCAACACTATTAATTGCAAGCCCTTTTTTCGGATGGGAAAGTATATTTTTTATATTTGGGCTTATCGGATGTATTTGGTCTTTTGCGTGGCATTTTTTAGGAGCTAGTAATCCTATCGATTATCCCGGAATATCAAAAGAAGAATTATCATGGATTTTAAAAAGTGAAAATGATGTAAATAAAAACAATTTAGGATTTAACAAATTTGAGTCTAGGATGTCAGTAGTAGAAAACATTGATTCTAAAATTGGATCATCAAGAATAATTGCAATAGAAGAAGATGAGAATACAAAATTGTTAAAAGTTAATCATGATCAAAAATATCTTAAAGTTGGCAATGCATCAAATGAAACTTTGGAAATATCAAATCTACGTAAAGATTGAATTCCATGGAAACTGATTTTTTCTCGAAGAGAAATATGGGCCATACTAGCTGCACAATTCTTCAACTGTTTTGGTTTCTATATAATGCTTAATTGGTTACCGACTTATTATTTAGATCATTTTGGATTAGATATAAACAAACTCGGGTATTTTTCAGGTATGCTATTCAAGATATAGATAATATTATCAAACTATATTAAATATATAAACTAATATTCTTTCTAGTCGCTCCGTACGTATTACAAGGGACTATGGGATTTGTCGTTGGTATAATTGGTGATTATCTGGTCAATAAATTAAATGTTCGTGTAATTACTGTAAGGAGAGGTGCGCAAATTATTGGAGTTCTTGGCAAATCAATATTTCTTTTATTTGTAAGTTTTATATTCACTTTTGTCAATATTCAATGTGATTATTTTATTTGCATGCTCGAGTATGATTTGTTATTTATAATTTGAAAAAAAATTACAGGCAGCATACTTAGCAACAACACCGATAGAAGGAATCTTATTAATAACGATTGGATATACATTAGGATCGTTTGGGTTTATTGGTGTTCAAATGTCTCAGGTAACTTTAATGAAGTTGCATCAAATTTTGATTCTATGAATTTTAAAAATAATTTATACTATATTTGACAGCTTGATATAGCACCTAAATATGCAGGAGTAATATGGGGATTAGGAAATACTTTTGGAGTGATTGCGGGATATTTTGGAGTTGCCTTAGTAGGGTTGATCTTGGATATTACTGCGAAAAATTGGAATATCGTTTGGAACTTGGTTGCATTATCATCTTTAACTGGCACGGTTTTATTTGTACTCTGGGTCGGTGATGAAGTGGTAATTAGTTGAAAAACGACAGCTTATATTGTATAAATTTCTAATCAATGGATTGGTCTACAAAAATAACATTCCAAAAGATAAACTGAGTATAACCCGTCGATTCACTGGTTAATATAGTGATATGCATATAATGATGATAATAATTTTATGCATATCATATTACTGTATTAATGTCCTGAGTTACTATAAAATTTAATAATAAATTTAGCATTAAGACAATAAACTCTGACAAAACTTATTAGTGATGGAATTTTTTGACAAATTAGGTCGTTTGAAAATTAAAAAAATAGAAATGAAAATTTGATCGATATGATAGCCAGCTTAGCAGCCGGAATTTTTAGGCTTACGTCTGGGATTTCTCGTTACACTATGTTTATTTTTATGTTTGTTTAATTTTTCCCCTCCTCTCACTGTAAATACGAAAATATAACGTTAAACGAAGTTTCAATTTCAAACCTTAATGGTAACTTACCAAAAATATACAAATTATAATCTGATTTGTGAAGGAATTTTATTACTCTTTTATTGATAGTTATAAGTTGACTTGATAATTTCAGCTATTTATGGCATTTTATTTTTTAATTGGTAAACCTTCATCACAACCTTTTTAAAGTATTGAGAATTACGTTTGTTTCTGAACGATTACAAGAGATCTATTTGACATATAAAATACTCGAGAGTAAAAACCTTTAAGTAAAAAATTTATTCTCTGAAGAGTCGTGTTATTGCGTAATATGAGATTAATTACGTAATACCACAATTCTTCAAGGGATAAATTTTTACTTGCAGGTTTTTACTTTCGAGCACTGCACAGCTTCTTGTGACTTTCTTTTATTTACACCACAGAATAAGTTTATAAATTGAGCGGTATCCTCACAGTAAATTTAATTGAAAAATTAACACTGGGTAGTACATAGCACTACAAACTAAACGATTATTTAAAATGTCAATAAAAATTAGATAAATAAATACGGTATCTTAAACCAACCTAGTTTATATATTTATATAATATCAAGTAAATGTATTGTTGTAGGTAGATACGTAGTATCCGAATTGAATTTTACACCAGCCAACAATAATTATTGTATACTTCTTATGTGAGTACCTAGTCATTTTTATGCATGTTATTGGGTCACTTCCAATACATGATACACAAATTTTGCTCACTTATCAGAAGTTTGTGTGTTTAGAAATGACCCAACAAGATGTATAAAAATGACCAGGTGCTTACGTCAGAAATATAACATAACCAAGTTATTGGGTCAAGTTGTTAATGACAATCGCTGACAGTGGATGCTATGCCATAATGGTGACCAAGAACCACCACTATATCTCAACATCCTAGTGAATGATTAGTTTTCATCAACATGACCAATAACAAGTAAATGTAAATGTAGACTGATTGTTTCATTATTTTCATATTCAATAGTGTTACTTTAAAGACATTTATTGACTAAAATTTATCTTGGAATAAAAGGTTATTGTTTTATTAAATATCTTGAGCTTCGAATCGGATTTGTTGGCCATAATCTGATCCAAATATGATCCAGTTGAAACGCTATGATAAAGTTTATTTAATACTTAATACATGCTTTAGTAATTGCAGGTGACGGTAATTTCGTTATATAAGTGTTCTTTAAATTCTCAACTTTAGAGCAAAAATTATGAATAATCGAGAAAAATCAGGATTATTCATACTTCGAACATAGTGCAAGATTTCAACTAATTATTTAAGAAATTACCTTGTGCCAAGTAGATCTACTTTAAATCGCTATTTTTAATTCAAAGATCCGTACCGTTGTTCAAAGCCATCAATCATTACAAGCCTTTTTATAGAAGGCCTTAATATATTTTCATGTAAATGGATGTTATCTATTTGAAAAATCCTTACAAACGACCGTAATGTCTTTTGAAATTTTCATGCCACAAATAAGAATACACCTCAATTTTATCAGCAAGCAAAATAATTGGACCTCTTTTATAATCAAATGAGAGTCGGCAACATAGGTAAAACTATAAATATTTTCTAAATCTATTATGGCAGAAAACCTTTGATGTGATATGCAAATTTTACAAATATTTTCTATAGAGTTATTAACCATCAGATCGAAGGTCTAACGTAATGTGAAATCGAAGGAACAGAGGCATTTTTTAAAAAAAACGCGAGTAACTTATAATTTTGCTTATGAAACCTCCTTTCGTTGTTTTAACAAAAAAAATTCCTTGCGAAACTTTGGGGCAGAGATGGTGAGATTTAGAGTCTAGGAATACCTTGGTATGATTAATAAATCACAAATTAGTTATATTAATGATTGGTTTATCCGATCAAATCCTAACTGGTCCTATTCGGTCCTGGACTGTGGTCTAATCCGATCTTTTAAAAGATTGGCAGCCCTTGAACGATTTTTACAGTACTATCTCCAAATTTCCGGGTCGGATGCATCGGATCTAGGTCGGCGTTTAGCCCTAATTGTTAGCAGGTTCTATAGCAAAATTATCAGCTGGGCATTTTTTAATTAATGAGCGGATTTGATTTATTAGTAAAATTTTTTATGATCTTGGGGTAAAATTGATCAATTCTGATCCAGCAGACCATGATTCCGATGCACTCTGACGTTTCCCGACTCGGAATTTTGGGGACCCACTGTATGAGTTTCTTGGACCAGGATGGACTGGACGGACCGATTAACATTCCTAGTTTTATCCGAACTGATCCAAAACATGCAGAACACTGGCTACAATTTTAATATTTTACTTAATACCCGCCAATGAACAACTTTGCAAAATTTTAAATTACTATTTTATAATACAAATTTTTATATAATTTTAACAGTACATAAATAGAACTTTAGTCATTTAAAGAAATTGTAAATATTCTACTTTAGTCATCAATGCATGATCGATTGTATCTTGAAGACCGAAATGATTGAGTTTTCAAGTTTTGCTTATGAAACTGCCTTTTTGGTTCTAACAGAAAATATTTCTTGCAAAGTTTAAGCTAGATTCTACTTTAACTATTGCCCTACTCCGGTTGCTCACTGCTGCCAAAATCACTATTCTTATTATAGATATTCCTTATTATTACGTGTTGTTTTTTTAAACACCTTTATTATTTTTCGTTAATATTCGATTTTTCATTTTAAATTTGATTGCTTTGATATTTAATACTAGTATTTTAATCATTTTAACTAAATTACATGCCAATTTTCACTTCCTCATAAATAATTGAAGATTTGGATTTTTTACAAGACATTACTTAAGTAAAGTATATTTTGAATATTATAGAATAAAATAAATTCCAAAATTATAATTTTGAGTTTAATCGTAACTTATGTTTAGGGCGATACCTATTTAGTGCCATAATTGTGAAATATTCTTGACGAAATTATACCATACAATATCTCGAATATAATAAAAAAAAAAGTTGCTAATTGCTAAAAATTTTTTTAAATGAAGTTTTTACATATTGCTAATTTATGAAATTTATGCTATCATGACATAAAATACATTATTTTTAAATTTGCTTATAATGCATAATTGAAAAATGACATGGAATGTGAAATAACTTGGGTCGAATTAAATGCGAAATTTAGACCCAATGTAAATGATCAGACTTTTCAGGAAATTCAGTTATAACACTAGCTTAACTATAACATACAATTCAGTTCATATAACTTATTATATTATATTTCTAATTATATTGCTGTACTATTTGATGCACAACAATTTATCATATCGTATTTAGTTATATGATATTATATATTTATTTACATGCGCAAATAAATGGAACTGCATTTTTTTGAACATAGTTTAAAACTGTGAAAATTTTTTTTCTATAGTGTGAGAGGCAAAGCTACCAAGATCGTTTCAAGAATTTCCTGCAGATCCAAAAATATTACCAAGATACGTAAATTAGAAAGCACTCTTTTCTTATTTATCTGGTACTGTATCTGCAGATGCAATACACAAGGTGACTAATAAAGGTTATATTAAATTTTTATTTGGTTATACAGTATAAATAATATAAAATTGGAAAGGAGACATGGAAAAAAACTCTATAGAAAATACTTATATGAGTAGTCTAGGTTAATTATGCTCAAAACTCTGTCTAAATCAAGAACAGAAATAAATCAAAAATTTCCTTTTTTTTTTTTTTTTTTTTTGAGATATGTGCAAAAACGTTATTTTGATTTCATTTGACCCATTTTTATTAAAATCTTCATCATTTCGTAGAGTTATTAATTATTGAAAACCCAAAGTAGGTTAAAAATATATAACCAGTGAAATAAGGAATAAGATTTGTGGATACATCATATATATTTGAGGATCGAATTCTTTCATCTTGACCTACACATACACATACATGATGAGAAGTTTTTTTTGAGCAGGTTATCAAAAATGAATCAGGTGAATCAAGAACAACGTTTTTGCGGTATATTAGTGTTGTATTCTATAAACATAATAAACTTTACTCGTATCAACTTCAAATATAGGTCTTTATTTATACCGAGTTCATCCTGCGAATTATATTTACGCTAACTTTTATAGTAAAAACAATCTTTTAGTTTCCATCTAGAAATATTTAAAATGAGAGGCAAAAAATAGGGAAAAATAATATTTAGGAAGAATTTTGGTAATGAGAAAACCAATTTAAACAAAGAGTAGATGCTTACGGTTTTGATGTCATTATTTTGAAATATCAATTAGTCAGAGATCTTTTTGATGGTTATAAATTTATATCGAATTTCAATCAAGATTTGTTGGTTGTGACTAGGGCTTGTTTTCAGGAACACTCGATTATTATTCTGAAATTGTAAATTAATAACTTGAATTCAGATCCATTAAAATGGCCAAGTTCTTGATGTACCTATTGTCGTGATTGAAACTAAAATTTTCAAAAATTTTTTGCCATTTTTTAGCGTTATTTTATAAATAGGTTAAAATATAGGATGAGTGAATCTTAGTAGGATTTAACTTTTTAAATTGAGACTATAATTTCCAGCTTCATTCGCGATATTTCTTAATCGCTAGTGAAGCCGTTAAATTTCAGTTAAACTAGCAAGATTCCGCTTGCAAGTATTTTATAGGTACTGGTAATGTTGAATTTGGAAAAACTTTATTAGATTTTCAGTGACAATTTATTTGTCAAAAAAATTTAAGCATACATTTAAACTATTATACGATTTGGAAATTATATAAGTTTACCAAATAATATTTGTTTTGGCAGCACTGTCTTTATTGCTTCTTGCTAAATAATTGTTTATTCCAACGAGAGTCTCATCGCACAGTATGCAGTTGCTGAGAGTCAATTATTATAAGTACAGTCTTATTATGTCACTAATTAGATGTAGTTTTTATAAAAGATGCAATGTGTATAGCCCTGCCACATTTTGGTTTCACTATTTTCTACATGGAAATTTAGGAATGGCATAATTGTTTTTAATAAATTCTAAAAACCATTTTTTTTTGATTTGGTGATTATTTAAAAATTAGATGATAATATTTCATAAAATTTAATCTATTTACGTATATTGCATAATCACCGATAAAATTAAATTGCACGATTGTATTTGATTGGTCAATCGCTCTATATTTAACTATAAATTGCTTATGAAATCACTTATAGAACCGCATAATCATGACTGTACTTGATTGGTCAATTACTTTTCTTAGCTATAAATTGCTTACCATTTATTAATATATGTCACGGCTGATGCTGAAGTTGGCCGATGCTAAAGCTCACGTGACAAACCCGGGTCGGAAATGAAGATCGTACACCACGTGACATCTACGTCGACGTACATACGTACACACCCGATACGGTCCGTTATGCAAAAGATCTCCCATTACACATTATCAATCACAACCCAACTTTTCGCATTTTTTTTTTGTTGCTTTGCACAAAAAACGAATTTTATTTTTGATATATGAAGAAAAATTGTAGGTGACGGTTTTTTTTTTAAAAATAGGAACCTTCTAACTTTAGTCTATATATGTCCTAAACTGACCCTGACCTAACATTAACGTTAATGAAAATTGGTAATGGACACGTTCCCTTTTTTTAGATGTTTATCATCCAACATTTTGGTATGGGTATTCAATTCTAATTTTATATATTCATGCTACCTTCAACAAATTTCCCTACAATTATAAATATCTATCAGTATTGCAGCAAAAAGATATCTTCCTTTTTTCCCCTTTATTTACCCTTTCCTTCTTTACATTCTTCATCTCCCTTTTTCGATTTTGCTTTCTCTTTGATTCTTCTTTGATCTTCTTTTGTCAATTCTTCTTTTTTGTTGACTCCTTTTTTTTGTATTCTTTCTTCGTTTTTTTCTTTTTTTCTTTTTTGTCGATCTTTTTTGTCAACTCCTTTTTTGTACTTTGTTTTTTTTTCTTTTTTTTCGATTTCTTTGATTCTTCTCCTCTTTTTCCACCTCTTGTTCGATCTTTTTTCCTTTTTTTCTCTTTTTTGATTTTTAAATTTTCTTTGATTCTTCCTTTTTTCACCTTTTCTTTGATTCTTTTTCCTTTTTTTACCTTTTTTAATTTTTTCAATTCTTCCCCTTTTCCACCTTTTCTTTGAATATTTTTTCCTTTTTTTGTTTTACCTTTTTCTTATTTTTTCTAATTTTTTTTACTTTTTTTTGTTTATTTTCAATTATTTTTATTTTAGTTTTTTTTTTTTATAAAGTTTTGATCCTGTTAACAGGAACCTAAACCTTCTTGGTATCTATTTCTACTATTGCCGTGTGATTGTTGATGCCAATTCTTTAAACATGCCTTGTTGCAAAAATGTTAGTTGAAGTTTTTGTTTTTGGGTTTGTTGGTTCATGTCGTGATCAGATGCAATAGCGATAGTAGTTCTGGCCTCGATTGTATTGTTTGGAGACATTTTTTTATGAACACTACCTTGATTGCAAAATCTTTGCACGATATTTTTCTAGTGACACATTGACAGATTGTTGGATTTGCAATACTTGTGAAATAGCTGATCAACAATCTCAGACATAGTAACAACATTCTCACAATCATTTTTTTCAGAAATATTTAGTAATTTTTCAGATGTATTATAGACACAATGCATTTTCCAACCAAATATAACCTCGTGTAGTGTATGGCCATGTGACTCATATATAATGATACAGCAAAGGCATTAACAACACTAATCCAATTTTTCTGTTGTAATTGATCATTTTTATCTCATAACATTTTGGTAAAGCTACAATCAATCTGGCCTTGTAATTGTGGGTGACAAGAGCGACATGCCTTATAGTAATACCTAGAGTCACACATATTTGGGAAAGAATGTGTGCAACAAACTCCTTGCCATTGTTGCTTTGAATAATTGTAGAAGGGCCCAAAATCTTGAAAACATCTTTGACAAGATAGTTTGCAACAATAGCAGCCTTCTTGTTTTTTAAAGGAATGGTTAAAAAAGCTTTGAAAATATACAGATGCAGGGAAGTAACTATGTATAACCTTTATTTGCATCTATAAAATCACAAAAATTGACAAAGTCAATCTGAACATGCTCTTATAGTGCTATAGATACTACTAGAGTCATATCAGTTTTTTCTTTGAAGTAAGTGTTTATAGCACAAGAGGCACATTCTTTGACATATACTTGGACCTCTCTCTGTATAATTCCAATATGTTGTTCTGAAATCATAGAGAATATCTTGCGATAGCTACGGTAATTTGCTTGGTCATGAAAATGTTGAAATATCAGATGCGTAATTTTTGTCATACTTGGGAATAACACAACATTTTTCAGATATAATGCTGTCTTTTATAATAGCAGGAATATATAAGATTTTGTTTTCGTTTATCACAAATTTATTGTATCAATGAATAAAATTTGGTTGGGCATTTTTTTTGTCTCTTAAAACATCTCAAGGTACTGTTTTTGAGTGAAGATATTCTACAATCACTTGGTATTCAGGCATCTTTTCGGAAATTTTTGGATTGCTGGCATAAGAATTTATTTTTTTAAAATATTTTTTTCAAAAGTTTTTTTTTTTAAAAAAAAAGAATCCTTTTTTCAAAAATAAAAACCCCCCTTAAAAATAAAGACAAAAAAAAAATACAAAAATGGCAAATACATACTTTTGTTTATACCTTTGTTTCAAAAAAAAATCTGAATGACAATTTAGCTTAAGCAGGTGAATAGGTATTGTGAATATATGCTTTCTTCAAAAAAAAACTTGTTTCAAAAAAAAACACTGCATATAGATTTTGAAGAAAGTGCAAGAGGAACTTGAACTCTATTTAAAACTGTCTTGGGGTATGTAGATAAGTATTGTGAATATGTACAATGTAATTTTAAAGGTATTGTGGGCAATGAATAAGCATCTAAAAAACAATTGTTTGTTCTTGAGAATTTTTCTGCACAATGTGCATAACTGGGACTGTATTAAGTGTATATGTACATACATCGAAGTCAATGTCATGTAGCATACAATCTTTATTTTCAACCCGGATTTGTCATATTAGCTTCAGCATCAGCCAGCTTAGGTATCAGCCATGACATTAATTTATCAATTAACAATCACTTTTCTATGACACTACATATAATTTTATTTACATAGTGCACTGTACACCCAATGAATTATGCTTATAAATTGTCAGATAACACAACACTATTATTGGACAAATTGGTAAATATAGTAATTTGACAAATTATTTGGCTATATGTATTGCTTTTCGACACATGCTTATTTGCCAAATTATATTATTCACCAATTTTTGCCTATAATATACTTATTTTTAGGCTTGTAGCATAATCTAATTGGGTACAAAAGTTATTTTATAGTTTTGGACCAAAATTTTCTTAATACTGGTTGATTTAAGAGTTAATATAGCAAATAAAACAGATCATTAATATGGATGCCAAATTTATATAGAAATTTTAAATAGGAATTTTCTATTTGAAATAACAAATGAAAATTATCAAAATATTAGAGAGATAGAATTAGACATTTTGAAAGCTTTTCAATTCCAGTAAGCTTCCAATACAGAAATTTTAAAAAACTTGTGAATCATTTAATTATTGTTTATTAATATAATATCCTTTTCAGGTTAGCGTAATTGTGCATTTACTAATTTCTGCTATTGTTAAAAATTCTTTTTTGAATGTTGCACTACCTTATATATATTTCAAATCCTTATTCAGAATAGTTCTGAATATTACACTTTAAAATTGACACTTGCAAATAAATAGTATTAATATATCATAGGATAGCCAGAAGTGAAGTAAATTTTATTGTAGCAAAACTTAGCCTTGGAAGTATAATTTATTCAGATCAATGTTTTGACATATGGTTTATAGTATTCAGATTTTTGGCTAGTGCTGCATGATCAGAAAAATTATTGTAGAGCTAAGGTTGCTATAATGAAAACAAATTTCACATTCAGTTTTTTACTCTGCAGCACTTATATATGTACATTCACTCTGTAGTGCTTATTATTTATTGTTAATGAAGTTCTTTGTTCTGTTAATTAACATTAGATTTATTATGAAATTCTAAGAAAAAATTTTTGATAGTTTAATAACTAATACTAATTGAGAATTATACGAATCATGAAATTACATTAATTTTATATTATAATTTATAAATTTGTTACTATTTTTACTTATATAAAAATTTACATATAAAAAAAATCTCTGGGTGGCCAGGTCCAAAATTTTTTTCATGTTATGAAAACCAAATTACAGTGGCCTACCAAAATATTGTGGACACTTTTTAAAAATTTATATAGAGATAAATAAATAAGATATTGAGCTAAAAATAATACCATAAATTCTTTAAATATATATCATTTAAATAAAAAAAGTTTAAAAAATTTAATGCTACAGTTTTTAAAATAATCAAATTTTAGTAAATTTTAGATTTTTAAATTATTGCGATTTGCTAAATTTTAATATGTTTTTATAATAACTTGAATTACTAAATATGGTAATATATAAACAATTTTTTATGAAGTAAACTAGCAATTTTTTTTAAATAAATTTACTTAGTATACCAAATTGTATATATTCTAAAAGTTTTATAATTTTTTAAAATTTTTTTATTAATTTTTATATATAGTAATAAAAATTACTATATTTAGTAATTTGCTAATTTTAATTTAGTAATTTAATTCTAACATTTAAAGGTAATAACTACCTTAATATTTCTTCAAATATTATAAAAATTTGAAGCTATATGTAATTTGTTATGCTGAATAATTTTTACTTAATTTTGAAATTTAGTTAACTTAATAAAAAAATAACTTTTACAATATAGATATTATTTTAATTGATTTTTAACAATTATTGTTTTAGCAATTATGAAAATTGCAAAAAATTAAATAATTTTAATTATTTTAAAAAGTATTGCATAAAATTTTATTATTTTTTTTTTATTTAAAAGATATAGATTTAATAAATTTATATTATTATTTTTAGCTCAATATCTTGTCTATTTAGCTCTATATGAATTTTTAAAAAGTGTCCACAAAATTTTGGTAGGCCACTGTATTTTATTTGTATTGCCTAAAGTCAAATTTTACTATACAAATCGATTAAAATTAATTAAAATAAACTTATTTGGAAGAGCAAAATACATATATAATTAAATTTTTAGCAAGTTTGGAGCATTTTATTATTTGACTTTTAACTTTATGTTCGATGAAAAAATTCAAATTTTTTTTAAAAAAATATATTCAACAAACATAAAAGTTAAAAGTCAAAAAATTAAATGTTTTTCAACTAATATGTATTTTGATATTTCAAATAAGTTTACTTAAACAATTTTAATCGATTTGTATAGTAAAATTTGGACTTTACTATGTAGCAACTACTTGTGATCATTAAAAAACCTCTTTGGTTTTTTAGTAATTACAAGTAGTTACTACATGGTAAAGTCCAAATTTTACTATACAAATTGATTAAAATTGCTTAAGTAAACTTATTTGGAAGATCAAAATACATATTAGTAAAATTTTTAGCAAGATTGGAAAACATTTAATTATTTGACTTTAAACTTTTATTTTTGTCAAATATATTTTTTTAAAAAAAATTTTAATTTTTTCATTGAATTTAAAAGTTAAAAGTCAAATAATAAAATGTTCTCTATTCATGCTAAAAATTTTACTATATATGTACAGTCAGACCCCTCTATAATACACCTTATATAGTCACACTTCTATTTAAGCACCCAATTTTGTGTAGATTTGTATTATTTCACCAACAATTACTTCACCAATATAACATTTTACTGACAAATACTCACTGACAAGTTTATTTTATTGACAGTTTGTTTCACCAAAGTTCATTTCATGACAAGTTTTTTTTAAAAAGTACTCTAACTTTAGCCCTGATTCTACCTAATTCTATCTGATTATAATGACAATAACCAGAATTACTTTGTCAGTAAAATGAGCTTTGGTGAAATAAACTATCAGTAAAATAAATGTGTCAGTAAATAATTGTTAGTAAAATGTTATATTGGTGAAATGATTGTTGATTAATTGATTGCTACCCATTTTGTGTAATGGACTTAAAATATAGTAAAAAACCTCATTATAGTCACAAATTGCTTAAAATCATATCACTATAAAACTTAGATTTTTTAACAATTTTATTAATAAAAACCTCTCATTATAGTTACCAATTTTTAACTAAATACAGATTATAAAATCTGATTGGCCAATAACATATATTTAAAATTATCTATTAAAGCTTCTTAAAGGTTTGATAGCAAATAACTTTTGATCTAATGACCCAATTTGGATAAACAACTACCAAAATGTTCATCCAATAAGACAATTCTAATGAGGCCAAAATCATTAAAATCGAATCACACGCTTCTGAGATTGTTAAGGATTTGTATCACTTTACATGTTTAAGAATTGATTAAATTTAAATATCTGTGTGAAAAATCCTTAATAATCTTAGCATTTGTAATTAAATTTGGATGATTTTGGACTTTTTAGAATTGTTTTATTGAGTCAAACACTCTGGTAGTTGTTTTATCCAAATTGGGCCACTGGATTAAATTATTTAATAGTATTTCAAATATGTGCAAATATATGGGTGTTACATATTAAAACAGCCCTTTTTTACATATATTTTATTTTGAGATAATTGAGTTTAATCATTTGTTTTGATTTTTGGACTGATCCAGGATTAATTAAACTTCACGATTTCGATTAGTTAAATGTAACAGATGAATATTGGGTAATCTCGTGATGTGTTGGCCTTACATGGCCTCATATAATTTTTCTTTTACAATTATCTTGCTTTTTTATTATTCAAATCGACTTTCATTTATAATTGAAAAATATCGATCATGCCAAAATTTATATAAATCTAATGAAAACTCGATTTTCAAAAAATTGCAAAAAAGGGCTGTTTTAATACGTAACCCCCCATATTACTTATTGGCCTCTAATCACATAACTATAATGAGGTATTTTATTTATAGTTACACCTCTATACAATTACCAAAATAGGGTGTGATGGACTTGGTAATTATAGAGAGGGATGACTATATTTTGATCTTTCAAATAAGTTTACTTAGGCGATATTAATTGATTTGTATAATAGAATTTGGACTTTACTATGCAGTAACTATTGTCAATCATGGGTAGCTTATTTTTAATTTGAACCTACTTTAGGTTCAAATTTTGATTGGTATTTATTGTTGTATAGATCACATGACCAGAGTTTCATATGACCTAACCATTGGTCAAAGTGCAAGAATCCAAAAGTCATATGATCTCTGTTTGTATTATATTGTACATAACTGGGTTATAAGGGTCAGATCCAAGATAAAAATACTAATTATTATTTGACATATGTTTAAATTGACATGTGTCATTTTAAAATTGGCATGAATTATAAAGTGACACATAACATATATATCAAAATAATATAAAAAATAAAAATATATTTGAGCACAGCCCATTTCCAGATTGTGCTATATCGATTTTGCCTGTTACACTATGCACTTTGTGCCCTATTTTTAAATTTCCAGATTTTACTGTCGCACTTCAAAGAATGATCCTCTTACAATTTTGTACTAATCTTGACCCTAACCCTAACCTAATCTAACTATAGGTAAAATTAATTATTAGTACATTAGGGCACAAAATGCGCAAGGACACTGTCTAGATATTTCCATATTGAGACTATTAAAAGCATTAACAAGTGTAAATAAATTTTAAAAAAACTAAATAAAATTTCAAATTTAATCTGTACCAATTTATATTTTTATATTAGAGTACATTTATTCCTTACCCAATATGAGATTTAATATTCCTTACCCACATTATGCTATTTCAAAATTTAACTAGAGAATCCCTATCACATTTTTAACAAAAAATGCTCCTTTTACGATCATATTCTAAATTTAACTCTGGCCCTAACAATAACATTAATTATAATCCTAACTCAACTCTAACCCTAATATAACTAGGGTTTTATTTTTATTTGAGGAGGGGTGAATAATTCACCCAGGTGATAAATAAATTATTTTTTTATATTATGTTATTTATAAATTTGATAAATTCAATTAGTTAAATTAATATAATACTTACTTTTAGAAACTTCAATAAAATCAATAGGCTTAGTTGCTAAAAACAAGTTCAAAAATTAAACTTAAAATAGATACAAATACCATAATATAATTTTTTTTTGATAAATACCATTGATTGCAATTAATATCTTTTTAGTATTAATTATTTTGCTAGTGTACATCATATCAGGATGTTTTGGTAAGTTAAATGGCAATGTTTTTACTATCTCATCAGCATCTAGGAATTGTCTTTTAATTTTATCTACATCTTCATCTGAACCCTTTTCATCCGAATCTACTTCATCCGAATTTTTTTCATATGACCCTTCTATAATTTTAATCCATCTAAAAAGTTTCTTAGAAATGTCATAAGCATTAGGCCGTTTCTCTAAGTTCAAATCCATGCATTGTTTAGCCAATGCAATATAGCAATCAGGTGTCCCAAAAGCAAATTCTGGCTGCAATCCATTGCAAATAATATTAATAGCAAGGCTTTCATCAAATTGATAACCATCAAAAGGTCTTTGTCCGGTCGACATCTCTGACATGATAACTCCAAAACCATAAATATCAGCAGCTTTTGTAAAATTTTGACCTAATAAGACTTCCGGTGCAACATAAGGCATAACTCCGTAAATACAATCTTCTGAACCATTTTCATCATTCTTTTTAGACAATCCTAAATCTGCGATGTGAGATTGCAAAGTTGTGCTAATGCATTGATCTTGCAAAATATTACCACTGTGAAAGTCAGAATGAATATACCCTGCAATATGAATTCGAAGTAAATCATGCGAGATATCTTTAAGTAGTTTTAATTTAATCTTCCATGAAAGATCTTGAAAATTGGTTCTTAAAAATGTATGAAGATTTCCTTTATCGGCATATAGGAACACCATCAAATATTGATTATTTTCACTGTCGTGAGTTAATCCATACATCTTAAGCCCACTACCGTATAAATTACATTTCATAAGACGGTTAAACTTTATAAATAATCAAACGAATTAGTTCATTCTATATTTAATATATTGTTGAACAAATAATAATTTAGCTCACTTCATTTAAAGAATCTGATGGAAAGGTCTTGAGCGCGACAATGCTATTTGATTCACGTGTTCTTTTATAAATATAGTTGTTATCATTATCAGCACTATTGTTATTATTATCTATTTTAATTTTTTTAATTTTTCGAATGCCATCCAGCCAGATTGCTTTGTATACGGAACCAAATCCTCCTTTACCAATTAATTCTACAATAGATAGTCTATCAAATGGAATCCATTCTATCTCATCTTCATATGTATTGGTTTTAAGTTGGAATTCTTTCATGCAATCATCAATATACTTATTTCTACACGTCCATCTTGTTGTAATGTCAGGGTCACATGATATACACCATGCGGGTCGAGTATTATCTTCATTACAGAGTGCACATTTTCCATATTCAGAAGAACTAAATATAATATAATGCTTTATTTCACATCTGTGCTTTTAAACTTTAGTCGAATGCAAATAATACTTATATTTACCGACTAAATGCAAATGAAATGATTTGTACGTAATGGTAAATAAGTATTTATGTTCTTGTTTTGTGAACTTGTTTTGCTTTTTTTATGTGGTAAAATTATTAAAACTTCTTTATACTCACTAACTAAATAATGCGAATGAAATTATTTGTACGTATTGGCAAAGAAGTATTTACGTTCTTGTTTTGTGAAATTGTTTTGCTGTTATTAAATAGGAAATTACTAAATGTTCTTTATACTCACAGACTAGATTAATGCGAATGAAATGATTTGTACGTAAAGGTAAATAAGTAATTATGTTCTTGTTTTATGAACTTGTTTTGCTGTTTTTATACTCACCGACTAAATTAATGCGAATGAAATGATTTGCACGTAATGGTATATAAGTATTTATGTTCTTGTTTTGTGAATTGTTTTGCTGTTTTATGAAGTAAAATTATTATTAAATATTCTTTATACTCACAGACTAAATTTATGCGAATGAAAGATTTGCACGTAATGTAAATAAGTATTTATGTTCTTTGTTTTGTGAACTTGTTTTACTATTTTGATGTAGTAATATATTAAATGTTCTTTATACTCACGAGCTGAATGAATAGTTAATGCGAATGAAATGATTTGTACGTAATGGTAAATAAGTATTTATGTTCTTGTTTTGTGAACTTGTTTTGCTGTTTTTTTGTAGTAAATTATTAAATGTTCTTTATACTAACCGACTAGATTAATGCGAATGAAATAATTTGTGCGTAATGGTAAATAAGTATTTATGTTCTTGTTTTGTGAACTTGTTTTTCCGTTTTAATGTAGTATAATTATCAAATATTTTTTATACTCACAAACTAAATTAATGCGGATGAAATGATTTGTAGTAATAGTAAATAAGTAATTTATGTTCTTGTTTTGCTGTTTTTATGTAGTAAAATTATTAAATGTTCTTTATACTTACAGACTAAATTAATGTGAATGAAATGATTTATAGTATTGGTAAATATGAACTTGTTTTGATGTATTTATACAGTATAATTATAAAATTTTTTTATACTAACGATCTGAATGAAATGATTAATGCGAATGAAAGATTTGTACGTAATTGTAAATAAGTATTTATGATCTTGCTTTGTGAACTTGGTTTGCTGTTTTATTTAGTAAATTATTAAATGTTCTTTATACTAACCGACTAAATTAATATGTATGAAATGATTTGTAAGTAATAGTAAATAAGTATTTATGTTTGTGTTTTGTGAACTTGCATTACTGTTTTTATGTAGTAAAATCACTAAATGCTCATGATACTCACAGACTAAATTAATGCGAATGAAAGATTTTATGTAATGACAGATAAGTATTTATGTTTTTGTGAACTGTTTTGCTGTTTTTATGTAGTAAAATCACTAAATGTTCTTTATACTCACTCACTGAATGAAATGATTTGTACATAATGAAATAAGTTATGTTCTTGTTTTGTAAACTTGTTTTGTTGTTTTTATGTAGTAAAATTATTAAACATTTTTTATACTCACTCACTGAATAAAATGATTAATGCGAATGAAATGATTTGTACGTGGTGGTAAATAAGTATTTATGTCTTGTTTTGGGAACTTGTTTTGCCGTTTTATGTAGTAAAAGTATAAAAATGTTCTTTATACTCACTTGCTGAATAAAATGATTTGTGCGTAATGATAAATAAGTACTTATGTGCTTGTTTTTTGAACTTGTTTTGCTGTTTTAATGTAGCAAAATTATTAAATGTACTTTATACTCACTCGCTGAATGAAATGATTAATGCAAATGAAATGATTTGTACGTAATGAATGTATTTATGTACTTGTTATGTGAACTTTTGCTGTTTTTATGTAGTAAAATTATTAAAGGTTTTTTACACTCACCGACTAAATTAATGCGAATGAAATGATTTATTTGTACATAATGTGAATAAGTATGTTCTTGTTTTTTTTGTGAACTTGATTTGTTGTTTTTGTGTAGCAAAATATTAAATATTCTTTATGCTTACGGGCTAAAATAACACAAACAATAAATACATTTATAAACTTACAATGATGATAAATAGATCAATCATGCTTACTCCCTGATAATTAAAATTGTGTAAGAAATCTTGCTTCAACAAACTACAAGCATTATAATAAAAATAAAAATTAACGTACTTTTCGATCCAATGATAATATTTATCTTTATTTTTTTTAACGCCAATTCCGTAATAGTAACAAATGGCAGTTTTCCAAATTCCCATGGGACTACCGGCCTCAGCAGACTTCAGATAATATGTAACCGCTTTATGCTTATCGATGTCGACTCCAATTCCTAAATAATAACAATAACCAACTTGATACATTCCGTTAGAATTATACATGTCTGCCGATTTTTGATAATATATGAATGCCTTGTTTTCATTCTTTTCAACTCCTATTCCATATTCGTAACAATAACCAAGACAATTGATTCCTTCAGCATGCCCCATGTTAGCAGATTTTTCGAACTGAACGAATGCTTTATATTCATCCTTTTCAACGTTAATTCCGTGAAGATAAAAATATCCTAATTCATATGTTTCATCAACACATGGACTTTGTAGTTATAAACTAGTAATTTAACCGTTGTAACTAATTAGGATAAATGCTTAAATAAAAAGTATATTTTTAAGGATGCATAAATAAAATTTACACTCACTATCTAATTGTTTAACAGATATATAATTGATTAGAGGGTAATTTGACAAAAAAACATCAACTTTAATAAACGTTATGCACATACCGAAAATTGATTGAGCAAAGTCTATTTATTTAGTTTATTCCCCATAAATAAAATTAAAAAAATTATTGCTTACTCCCTATTAATTCAAAGTATATAATTAATTAGAGAATATAAATACGCATAAAGCATAATAACTTTATATTTACTTTTCAATGATTTTTGCCAAAAGTTTTGATGCCCATTCATCATTTGTCTCAATTTTCAGTAATTTGTTCGCATAATTGAATGAATCTTTATATCTTTCCATTAGATAATAGGCTTCTGCTCGATATCTTAGTGCAAATTTGTCGTTTGGTTCAATATCAAGCAATTTTGTTAAATCATTAATTGCATTTTTATATTTTCCCATGATAAAATTAAATTTTACTCGAAATTTAAGAGCAGTGTCTTGTTTGATTTCCAGTAAATTTTCTAAATCTTCAAGTGTATACGTGTTCGTCGCACTATTGCACATATTAAATGCATCGATCAATTTTTTTTTCAATAATTCGTCTATATTATCACTGGGTTCAATATCAAGCAATTTTGCTAGATCAATAATTGCCTCCTTCGTAAGATGGTAGGCTTCTCCCAGATATTTTAGTGCGAATTTGTTGTTTGGTTCAATATCAAGCAGTTTTGTCAGATCGATAATTGCTTCACTATATTGTCCCGTTAAATGATAGGCTTCTCCTCGATATCTTCGTGCAAATTTGTTGTTTGGTTCAATATCAATCAATTTTGTTAGATCAATAATTGCATCTTTATATCTTCCCATGATAAAATTAAATTTTACTCGAAATTTAAGAACAGAATCTTGTTTGATTTTCAGCGAAGTTTCTAAATCTTCAAGTGCATACGTATTCTTCGCATTATTGCACATATTAAATGCTTCGATCCATTTATTTTTCAATAATTCATCTACATCATCACTGGGTTCAATACCAAAAAATTTTGTTAGATCAATTATTGCGTCTTTATATCTTCCCGTTATATGATAGGCATCTCCTCGATATTTTAGTGCAAATTTGCTGTTTTGTTCAATATCAAGCAATTTTGTTAGATCAACAATTGCACCTTCATATCTTTCCATGGTAAAATTAAATTTTACTCGAAATTTAAGCGCAGTTTCTTGTTTTATTTCCAGTGAATTTTCTAAATCTTCAAGTGTATATATATTTGTCACATTATTGCACATATTAAATGCTTAGATCATTTTTTTTGTCAATGATTCATCTTTGTCGTCACTAGGATCAATTCCAAGAAATTTTGCTAGATTGATAATTACTTCCTTCGTTAGATGATAGGCTTTTCCTAGATATCTTAGTGCAAATTGGCTGTTTGGTTCAATATTAAGCAATTTTGTCAGATCAATAATTGCTTCCTTGTATCTCTCCATTAGATAATAGGCTTCTCCTCGATATCTTAGTGCAAATTTGTTGTTTTGTTCAATATCAAGCAATTTTGTTAAATCAATAATTGCATCTTCATAACTTCCCATAATAAAATTAAATTTTCCTCGAAATTTATGAGCAATAGTATCTTGTTTGATTTTCAACAAATTTTCTATATCTTCAAGTGTATATATATTTGTCGTATTAATGCACATATTAAATGCTTCGATCAACTTATTTTTCAATAATTTATCACCCATATCATTACTAGTAGTCGCTATCTTACAAAGAATTACAGTATTAAATTACAAATCAAACAAAAATACGCTTTAACTATTCAGCATTACCTGCAAATTTAAATTTTCTAATACCGAAATTAATTTCAAAAGAACCACCTTGTGACCTCGATCCAACACAAGGATACAAGGTTCCTTTTAAATTTCTGAATGCAATACCTTGAAATTTATGTTGTAAAATATTAAATTACTGTGATATGCATGATATAATATAAAGCTATGCAATAACTACCTAGGTTTATACCATTTTTAGTATAGAATACGGTGTTATTTGTAAAGTTTAAACAGCACCCAATGGTATCGCCAGTAGAAAACAACGGTCCATAAGGATTGCCATTTCCAGAGCAATAAAATAAATTTCCATCATCTCCGTGATAACCCCAGGAACCATCATAACATCCTATGAAAAACCATGAATAAATATATGTTCAATATGCCAAATGACAATGGTTTAATTACCGGGCATTCCATTTAAGTTAACCGCCTTTTCGCAAAATCCAATTCCAATCCATCTTTTGGATAGAAAAATGTAAACAACTATAAGCGAAATTTTAACGAGTTTATTTTATTTATAGAAAAACACACTTATTTTTTCCTTCGTCTATTATGTCAACTTCAAAATAAAACAACTTGCATTGCGAAGGAATTGGATTATTTGTCCGTATTGAACCTTCTTCACCGCGTTTACCTGAACCTATATATTTAAAGAAAAATTGTATTAATTCAGAAATAATGAATCATTTACCATGAAATCCTATATAAATCGTTTTACTAGCGATGGGCAAGTGCGCATGATTATGAACAAAATTTTTTACAACCGGCCTGTGTTAGCATAGAGCAGATAAAATTTCATGCGCATGGATTTATTCGCCTATCACTAAGTCTCACTAGGCCACACCTTCATAGTTCACTCTAAGCCCGCTCGAATCTACGCTCAAATAAGAAGATTTATCATCGAGATTCCAAACAGTTGGTAAATTCATGAATTGCGTTAAGTGTTGGGTGAACTATTTTTAAATTTAATATAAAATTCTGACTAGTTTTTTATCTATATTGTTCAGGAAATTTTTATTACGAAACTTTATTTACAATCTGTAATGTGAGTTTTCTGATTTCAACAGTCAGATAAATACATTTAAAGTTTAGGTGTTAAAATTTTATAATTCAACTTTAAAAGATGAATTAAACAATAAAAAGAGATTAGCTATATAAAAATTTTAATGACGATAGTAACACGTTTTTATTCACGCTATCATTAGTCTTTACGAGTTTCGCAAATATAAGCTGCAGTATCATTAATCCTCTTAAAGGACTTTGCAACACATTAAAAACAAATACAGTATTTGGTCCGAAATTAAAAAGATCGGCTAAGCGATTTTTCGACCCCTCTGTCGGTTTTTTTCTAAAACCGGCTAGCCGATTTTATAAGTGCGTACGCATGTACGTTGTGAAGGGCTCCCACCTCATGTCTTTTTTTTTTTATTTGCTTACTTTATTGTAATATTCCCTTTGTTTATATCGTTATAATAGTTTTATTCTTCCTATTTTTAGTTGAATCGGCATAGCCGCAAATAGAGTAGAAATGTGCCGCAGCGATTTGGTATTATTTCCGGTGAGGAATCGGGAAATCGGAGGGTCCGTCGATGAATCACGAGGTCGGGTTCGTACAACCGTCAATGGGTCAATTTGGGTCGAAAGAGGCGCGTTAGATTTGGCTGAGTGGTTGGGCAGAGTTTCGGGATAGTTCATGCAAAATACTTGGGTTGTAGTAGAACAACGAATGTATAAGTTTATTATGTATCGAATATGTACTTGTGTTTATTTATTAAAGACAATAAAGGAACGTTTATTATATTATATGTAATTTATTAAGCAAAGGTGGGATTCAATTCTCGTTCCCAAAGGGCCAAACGGCCTTTATTTGTAAAGATTCAAATTCTATTTTTACATGCTGGAATTACTGATATCTCTGCAAGTACAGATATATCTCGAAGTACCCGTATAGCTGATATCTCACGTATTCATGATATCACTGATATTTCTCGAATTCCTCCAATTCCCGGAATTCCTGGAATTCCGCCGGTAAACCCAAATTAGTCGATACCGGATCACACGGGTACGTGCCTGCAACCAGGTCACGTTTCTGGTCTCACACAGGTTCGGTTTTTGTATCGCGCGTTATGGTCACATACCAGTTTTCACACCTTGCTTTTTCTGTCATTGTACCAGGAGCGGAGTATGAAATACGAAGTATATGGTTTACAGGCAAGTTAAGTGATGTCCGCAATTCTGGGCATCTGATTGGATAAAAAATCCTTGTGACTTTTTGTAACACCCCAAACAATACTAAAAAAGGTTATAAAAGAATTGCAAATCTAATTGGTAAAAAAAAATTCTTAACCGTAATATTGATGTTGCAATGAAGTGTATACCAGGAACGTAGTACAAAATACGAAGTGTATGGTTTACTGAAGAGTTAAATGGTGAAACTTGTGACATTAGATTTCTATATTAGGCCACGCAAAGTTGATTTTTCGTTTTGCATTACATGGATTTCAAAATTCGGGACGGACGGACGG
>QKWP01000007.1:869866-909207 GCA_003550325.1 Gigaspora rosea | reverse complement strand
TTTGATTTTAAATTTTACGATTTTTTTTTTATTTTTTCAATTTTTTTTTAATTTATTTTTTTGACTTTTATTTTATTTTTTTTTTTAAATTTCCTTCAGGTTTTCATTCCCGAAGGTCGCAGTTTGTGATCATTTTTATTAAGGTCATATATATTTCATATTACAATTATTTTGTGATACATTTTATTGTGATACTAAGCAAGTTGCACACAACCTAATTCTATACTCAGTCCCCTAGAAATCCCTTATTTAGTCATCCATTCTGCCGGCAGTGTTATCAGTTTTCCAACTTCTTCCAGAACCTCAATTATCTGTACTGACCAGGGCAGCAGCGAGATAGTGAGATAATTCTCAATACTTTTTTCCTCAGCCTTCCGAAGTTTCAGTTTCCAACTTCATCCGGATCCTCTAGTTGTCCATACCGACCAGGGCAGCCAGACTCTTCTCAGTACTTTCTTCTTTTGGCCTTCTGAAGCTTTTTGGACTCCATTTCAGATTTAGAACTGGGGTCATTCTGAGATCATCTGAAATCCTTTTCCTTTATCAGGTTAGTGCAATTTGCCACTTTTTCACCATATTACTATTCAAGCAAAATTTCACCAGAATTTTTATTTGTTCAACTGGAATTTCACTAGAAGTATTCATTATTTCCTTATTTAGCACTGGGAGTGGATCAATGTGGTTTAAATTAACCAACCACAGTCCTAGCATCCTAGTTCAGCCTATCTGTCTCGTGATTGAGTATAGTTTTTCTTTTGTCCACTACTAGGGATTGAACTGGCAACCTTATGTTTGGCGACCTGGGAGCATAACCACTTATGCTATCGACCCACAGGTCTAACTTTTATTTTTATTTTTTTTATTAAATTTTTTTTTATTATTTAAATTTTTTTTATTATTTAAATTTTTTTTATTATTTAAATTCTTTTATTATTTAAATTCTTTTATTATTTATTTTTTTTATTCTTTTTTTTAAAATGGACCTTTTGTTTTATTTATTTTTTATTTATTTTTATTCTTTTTTTTAAATTTTTATTATTATTATTATTTATTTTTATTTTTTTCAATTTTTTTTATTAATTTTTTGATTGGCATTTTTTTTTTAAATTTTAAAGTACTTTTTTTTTTTAACTTTCTTTAATAGTTACGTGGAAGAACTAATTAATGACGGTCAGACTCAATATACAGAGCAGACTTTAGCTTCTTGCAGAACTGAGAACTGAGTATACGGCGAGCACTTCTAAAAAAACAATTACAGTACTTCAGATACCATATCTTCATCTCCCTCTGAAGTACAACTCTCTTTTAATACTTCTCTATCACTAACTACTTCCATTTCTAACAACTACCCAATATTAGAAATTTATGATGAATCCTTACTTGAAAAAGACTTTAGTGATGAAGAAATTAAACTACCTACAACTCTATAAGTGAAAGAAACTTCTTCTTGAATCCCAATCCTAACCCTCTTGAAATATACAATCCAAAAGCATGCTATAACAAATTTCTTTACTACCATAGACTACGAACACTCCATTCTCCACAAACTGTGGGTTCTTTCTTGCATTATATACAAGAAAATTACCCTATGTTTTATTCAAAACAATATATAAAAATTTCTATTAAACCACATTCCCGATTCGACCATATTTTTACAGAAGCACACATATACCTTCCATATGAAAATCTTATACCAGACCATACTATATTTCCACCCTTTGAAGATTTACTACATTACTCTGATGTCGAACTTAAATCACAAGATCAGATTTCTCCTCTCAATTTATCAATATGCACGCATAATGTTCAAGGATACAACAACAACCTCAAAAGCTAATGTGGGAACATTATTGTCTCTCACATGATATTCAAATTAGTTGTATTACTGAAACTAAAATATCTTCTAATAATTCCTCTACCTACTTCATTAAATCCTTACAATTTTCATACTTTTGGGCAAGTACTGATAGCTCCAAAGCAGGTACTGCAATCATGATTTCTAACATACTTAGACCACATATTCATAATATTCTTACCTATCCTGGATATGCAGTTGCTATTGATCTCTTCTTTAAACATGACTTTAAATTTAGAATTATATCAGTTTACTTACCTTCAGATGATTTACAACTTAGTCTGGATATACAAAATAATGTTATTCAATGGATAAACCAATCCCTTAACAATAATATTCAACCAATTATTATGGGAGACTTTAATGCATCTCAAAACAATATATCATCAGCAATTAAATACAAATTGCTCCAATTCCTCCAGTTTAATAACATGTATAATCTTGCAGAACATACACAAACATCCTTACCAACTTGGCAAAGTAGCAGATACCAAAGTACTATTGATTATATTTGGGCACATAATCCTATTCTAAGATATCTTTCTAAATTTGAATCTGATCAATCCAACACAAGTACTAATAGCGATCATACAATTCTAATATCAAGATGGTCATTTCCATACGCTCTTTTTAAAACCAAAAGATATAGTACTAAAACTCATAGAAAAGTCTTTGACTACAAGTCTATGAACTCTGAACAATGGCAAAATTTTTCAGATCAAGTAACCCAAAATCTAACTCTAAACCATACTCCACTATCAACAAATACTACAGAATCACTTGAAACAACTTGGCACAAAATTCAAACAAGTATAATTAATGCTGCACTTCAACATATTCCCTACAAAAAATTTAAAGTTCGCAACTTCCAACATAATTTCTCATCCAAAGCAACTAAACTTCACTACAATCTCAAAAAACTTAGTAATATTATTAGACAAATAAAGATTGTAATCAAAAATCAAACTTCTATTCCATTACACCTCAACCAAAACATTAATTATATTAATACTCAACACCAGGTTAATATTCCATTATTACCAACTACACATAACCTATTACCAAACTGGATCTCTACCACAAATCTTGAATGGAAAGCACTATTTCATGCTCGTAATATTGAAAATACTAAAGAAATAAGACAACAAATTAATAATGCTATTTCTAAAAGATGTAACAAACTTGCCACCAACCCAACTTCAATGATTAATAGTATTCTTAATCGCTATAAAGACCCAGTTAAATTCAATAATATTAATACAGATACAAGCACTATTACAGAACCTCATGCTATTAAGGACCATATTCGTAATCATTTTGATCAATGGACCCACACTTGTAATATTGACTATAATCTTTATAATACTCATTGGAAAGCTGAATATGACCCTAAATCTAATATTAATACTGATTGGTACAATCACATTTTGGAAGAATTTACATTAGATGAAGTCTCTACTACACTTTGCCATCTCCCTAATAACAAATCCTGTGGCCTATCTTGTATTAGTTATGAAATGATTAAGCATACATGACTCTCTTTTCTTCAAGCTATTACAGCTCTCTTCAATATATTTCTTACACAACAATCTATACCTAAACAATGGAAAGAAGGAAGAATTTTTCCTATTTCTAAAAAACCAATTTTTGATGGTAATCTTTCAAATACACAGCCCATTAGTCTTTTAGAACATATCAAAAAACTTTACACTAAACTTCTTACTAATTGTCTTAATTATATTTTTACAAAACACAAAATTTTATCGCCTTATAACTTTATTGCTCTTCCAGGCAATAGTACCTCAATTCCTATTCATAT
The DNA here is from genome assembly GCA_003550325.1 of Gigaspora rosea. NCBI lineage: Eukaryota > Fungi > Glomeromycota > Glomeromycetes > Diversisporales > Gigasporaceae > Gigaspora > Gigaspora rosea. Next base: position 905,533 of record QKWP01000007.1, on the reverse strand, counting down.
ACTTAATAATATTATTGAGAATGCATCATGTAACAGTTCTCAACTTTGGCTTATATCGCAGGATATGAGCAAAGCCTATGACTCTGTTAATTTTGATCTTTTTCAGAAATCCTTGGCTAGAATTCAAATGTCTACTCAACTTATCAATATACTCATTAATCTTTTATTTGACTGACACAATAGAGTTATTACTAATCTTGGGCTAACTAATTTTTATTCAGTTAAAAATGGTATAGACCAAGTAGAAACAATAACTCCTCTATTTTGGAGAATTTATTATGATCTTCTTATTCATTATATATCCTCTCAGTTTACTGGCTATACACTTACTACATCTTGGCAAACAAGCCTTTGTACACCATATTTAACTACCAAAAAACTTCATACTTCTTTATCAGTTTTGGCTTATATGGATGACACTTTATGGATCGCTCAATCTAAAACTGAATCAGAACAAATTATTAATATAGCTACTTCATTTTACCAAATAGCAGATATACAAGTTAATCCCCATAAATCCCTATTTATTACCAATAATAACTCCAATTATAATATCTCTTTTCTTAACTGTAATATACCAAGAATTCCTAAAAACCAACCATTCAAATTTTTGGGATGTTGGTTTACTTTAGATAACAAAATATCTAAACAAATCCAAATTATTCAAGAAGAGGTTTTTCAACTAGTTAATATTGCCAGTACTAAAAAAATTACAGACAAACAAATTATATATGTTATTAATACTGTAATTATCCCAACACTTGAATATAGAATTCATAATATAGTACTTCCACGTACAATATGCGCTAAAATTTTAGCTAAATATTTAACAGTAGCTAAGCACAAAGCAAATCTATCACGGTCTATTCCTAATAGTACTATGCTTAACCACCATCTTTATAATATCCATAATATTTGGGATATTCAACTTCAACACCATATTACCAACTATCTTCGTAGAATCAATGATCCCTCAATTTTAGGAACAACTACACATATTAGACTACAACAATTACAAAACAATCTCTGGTCAACTACAAATATACTTCAACATTCACAGCCTATTATTGATGGACCCAATAAATATACCACAAACTTCAAAATTATCCAACTTCTTACTCATCTTAATATGCAAATAACTGCTAATCAAGAAATTATATGGCCAAAAACGATTAGTAATGCACATCAACCAATTGAACCTATCCTTATTCAACATCCACAATATATTCAATTCAAAAAACAGCTTGAATATCACAAAATTCTATATCTAGAACAGCTATGTACTGCTGATAATAGCACTTTACTCTGCTGGCAAGATCTATCACCAAGACTTCACCAAATTCCAAAGGTAGACAACCACTATAGTTCTCATATCTTGAGGATAAAGTTACTTCTCATGGGCTTTACCGTACTCTACTACCACATTACCAATCTCCTGGTATTAATCCCTTTGCTTACAATATAGATTATTTTCCAAAAAAGCTCAAACCATGGCTTTTAACATACCAATATAACAAGATTATTATTGGAAAAATTAGAAAATATCTGGATGACAAAATAGCATCTATTAGTCATTGGAAAATTAGCTTTGATGCCAACCACTCCCTATTTTATCCATCCCAGAAATACAATTTGAACACTGTTCAAATTGTCATTTAAACTCCAAAAGAATCCAACATACTTGTACTATTGAAGTCCCAATTATATTCTCTACACAATTTCTTGGTCGATATTCTTCACCATTTCATATTAATCTACATGCAAACCTTATAGATTTAATTTGCTCTGCAGCTGTTAAACACCCATTAACTATACCTCAACTACCTTTAATCAATATTAACAATGAAATAGTATCTAATATATTTCATTCAAATCAGGCAACTACTACTCTTCAACAAATTGCTCTTAATAATGCTATACAGTCCTCCTTTACATTTTATACTGATGGTTCAGTCACAGATATTGGTACTGATCGCTTCTCAATGGGTATTGGTTGGGTCCAAATTCTGAATAACCAAGTTTTACATCAATTCTCAGCATCAATTAAACTATGGCCATCCTCTTATAAAGCAGAATTAATGGCTATCTTATCAGCAATCACTACAGTATCACGCAATTCTCAAGTTCATATTTTCACAGACTCTCAATCAATTATCTCCAAATATCAAACTCTAATTACTCTAAACCATGCATCTACAAAACAATTTAAATCCAACTACTGGCCTATATGGCAAACTCTCCTTAATATAGTCAAATTTCTCAATATTCAACTTAATTTTACTAAAGTTCAAGCACATTCTGATAATCTATTTAACAATATAGCAGATTTGCTAGCCAAAAACTACTATACTTCATTATCAACTCTGCAGCTCAATTATAATAATATTTATAATCAATACCATATATTGCAGTGGAATGATTTCCCTATAGAACATCCAACTAGATATCTTGTTAAGGATATTTGTAAAGCCCACATTATTGCTATGTGGTCTTCACAAAAATGCAATAGTGAATGGTCAGGCTTTACTCATTTAATTGACTGGAATCTACATGGAAATACTTTAATCATAACCAAAAACCTACACACAATATTACTAATTTCAGACTTAACTATCTAAAAGCTTTTAAATGTAAAATGCTTCTTAATGAACTACCCTCATATTTCCACTACTACAAAATCTTTCCATACCTTTACACTAACCCTAACTGCTTTCAGTGTAATCAACCTAATTCCTACTTCCATTGGCTTACCTGCAATAATTCCCTCCTAATACACAATATTATTCAAAATACTATCTATAATATACTACAAAAGTCCAAACTTGAACTATCAAATCTTGAACTACAAGAATTGGAACATAAGCTTGCTAACCATCAAGCCTTTAGCACTTTTCAACCTTCACCCAATCTATATTATATAGAAACAATACTCAAAGGACTTATACCAACACCTATAATCCAATCTATTCAAAGCTTCAATATTTCCTATAAAATTGCATCTACTACTATTATTCAAATCTTGCTAGATATTAATGAACAAATCTATGATCAAATCTGGATACCCTACTGTTGCAATTTTTCTACTTGGAGGAAAAACCAAAATTTACCTACTCACAATCCTTATACTAACAATAGACAAACTAATAACTATTACTCTAAATCATATAAACACAAAAATTATACTTATAGCTGTATTTGTAGCCAACCAGATGAATTACATACTCCTCTTAATACATGTCCACCTATTGGACAAGCAATTAGAAAAATAGATATATGGTCCACTTTCAAAGCCAAATTTAGCACTTCTACTAACTATATTTTAACTATACAAATCTAGGTGAGTCTTGACCACTCTAGTAGGTTTAGGTCGCAGATAAAATAGTCTGAGCTTCAATTCTTGCATATAGTTTATTAAATTTTATTCAAAGTAATTTGTATAAAGTACAGCTAGTTTCACAGAAGCAGCTGGTTAAATTATTAATAAAGATAAAAGCAGGACCTCACCTTAATACCAAAAAAAAAAAACCTTCTTTAATAGTTTTTTAATTTATAACTTATTAATACAAATTTATCATTTTTTATTTTTTTATAAAATTTAGTTTTTTTTAATTTTATTAATTTATTTTTTATTTAGCTTTTTTTAATAGTATTTTTAAATTTATATTAATACGATTTTATCATTTTTTATTTTTTATTTTATTTTTTTATTTTAATTTTTTTTAAAGGTTCTTTTATTTATTTTAATTTTTTTTAACGTTTTTTTAATTTTTATTTATTTATTTAAGTTAAATTACTTTTTTAAATTATCGACCCTTATATGATCAGCCAATCAAATTAAAGATTGACAATCATACTGTAAGTTATAAATAAATTTTTTTTTATACTGTATATTTTTTATTAATAAATATTAAATTTTTAATAAACGTTAAATTTTTTTATTAATAAATGTTAAAAATTTTTTATTAGAGCCATTGCTAGAGCCATCTTTGGAGTAGTCACTGAAGCTGTCTTTGGAGCTGTCTCTGAAGCCGTTATTGCACACATTCCTGATTATTGCCTAGAAAAATGGTAGCCAATAAAGTCTTGAAGTTGTTGTGCATTCATATCTTCCAGTTTAAAATGCATTGGTCATTTCATTTTTTCCAGTATGTTTTTGTAATTTGTGATTTTATTCTTTTTTCTTTTTTTTTATACTATCATTCCTTTTTCTTTAGAACAAACATAGTACAATTGTTAGTGCAACAGTCAGAATGGACAGAGTAGGCATCAAAAATCTGTTAAGATAGAAAACACAAGTAGGAAAATAGTATTGGATATTGTTATTGTCATGAAAATAGAGTTGAAAAGGATGAAAATAAGGCTAGGATATTTTTTTCCTTTTTTTTTTTTTTACACTACTAATGTTTCTTTTTTTTGAATAAACATAGTACAAAACATAGCACAATAGTTAGAACGATGGAATAGGTATCAAAAATCTGCAGAGATAGGAAATATGAGTGAAAAATAGTGTTGGATATTGTTATCATTATGGAATTGGAGTTAAAAAGGATGAACATAAGCTAGTATTCTTTTTGTTTTTATTACAGTTTTTTTATTACAGTACTAACGGTTTTTTTTCAGAATAAAACAAATATAGTACAGAATGTAGTATGATAGATAGAATAGTTTTTTTTTTATATATACAGTTCTAATATTTCTTTTTTCTTTAGAATGAACGTAGTATGATTGTTATAATGATAACATAGCACAATAGTAGAATGAACATAGCATTATAGTAGAACATACGTAGCATGAAAGACATAGCATATAGTTCAGAATGAAGCAAGATAGTTAGTATGGGATGTAGCATGATATCATAGTTAGTAGCATGATGTTGGTACATAGCGCAATATTGTAATATAGCACGATATTGAAATGTGGCATGATAGTTGGAATGTAGCACAATAGTTAGAATCTGGGTTATTTGTAATTTGTATTTATTTTTTGTATTATTATAATTTTTTTTGTATTTTTTTTTAATTTTTTTGTTAACAATTTTTGTAATAAATTAAATTTTAAAATATATGAAAATTGAATTTATTGAATATATGAAAAATTAGCTAGCATATAGTAATTTTTATTATTTGCTTTTTGTTATTTTTTTTATTTTTTACAATCTGCACAGATCATCAAATTGTTAATTATTAAAAATCTGTGCAAAAAATAAAAAAAAATTCTTCAACGATTGCCAGCAGGGTCACAAATCTGAATTAATTTTTAATAATTGTTTTTTTTTAAAATCTGTGCAGATCTGCACTATAAAAACTTTCCTAATAATGATCTGCTATCATACAGAAAGTCCAGTGACTCGCAATAATATCCTACCTGTGACTTCATTCGCAAGCAGATCAGTAAATTGTTTTTCTATTTGATTTTCTTGTTAGATTTTTGCATTCCAAATTGTTTTATAATTGGCATGTTTCTTGGCATAAATAATGAACTATTTGAATATAGGAATTGATTGTATTTATATTTCTAAATCATGCTATATTAATTTCTAAATAATTTGTCAGTCCTGTCTATAATAATAAAATAATAATAATAAACATAACAAATATTCATTGTATATATTTATGTTGTACGTCATGTCACGGGATAAATGTAACATCTCCAATAAGCAGATAATAATTAATCCGTATACTGCGCCAGATTTCATATGATAATTAATAATGCATTGAGTAACAATGCACAATGGACAATTGTGATCGACAATGCATATCAGCATTTATAACTGATCATGCATATAATGAATAATATGTAATCAATCAAGCATGCTCGGGGGTCAGCGTATGGCGCAATATCTTATAATCTTCCTCCCCCAAGTATAATATTCAAATTGTGATAACCTCGTAGATAGGGTATCATACGGTTTTAGCCTTATATTTTCTATAATTTTAGACTAGTGATTCTCTATAATAATTATAAAGTATAAAAGAAGGTTGTTTTGTCTCTTTATAAAGAAATGATCTTTGGATTAGTAACGATATCTATCTAATAAATCTATTAATTTCGAATTATCTAAAATCCAAAATTTCCTTTTTTTAATTTTAAAGCACGTTAAATCACCAAGTCACACCTCTGGCGAGTTGCCTTTTTATCATTTTCTGCATAAAACCTCTAATGATCGTATATTTTTCCCTGTAACAATTGGTGCTGACTGTGAGATACCAACTTCGTAACAAAGAAAAATCCATAAAATAATCACCAAAGATAAATACCGAACAGTTCCAACAATTTATGGAAATGATGACAAGATCCCTCGAGAGTCAAAACAGGAGCACGGTTGCTCTGAAAGAAAACAATCACGTAAAGGTTAAAGGTTTCTACGGTACTGACGAAGAAGATCCCTTTGAATGGTTTGACGAATTCAAACGGGCCGCAGAAGCCAACAATTGGATTGAAGAGTGTAGATTGAAAATAGCATCTGGTTACTTGAAAGGTGCGGCCACCGATTGGTATAAAGAAATTAAAGAAAGTATAGAAAGTTGGAAAACTAAGAGCGCAGATAAAGAAAAAAGGAAGAAAAGCTTCTATCACTTGTTTGTAGAGCAGTTTGTGCCTCCTGAACGGCAACATCAGTGGCAAATAGAATTAAACTCTTTGAAGCAACAAGAATTCGAAAAAGTAGATGTATATGCCTCGAAATTTAAAAGGTTACTCAGTCAAGTTAACTTAGATAAAGGATTGTCAGACGGATTTATTGTAGGTATGTTTTTGAGTGGCCTAAAGAAGAATAACGCCACTTTAGTGGTCGTTGCTGTGCTGAAAAAACTAAATGAAGCAATTGCTGCAGCAAGAAGAGTGGAAGCGGGTAATTATTACGGACAACACCCTACGGAGTCGCAAAAATCATAGTATAAACTAGGAGGTGAATTGAGTAACCTCAAGAAACGACTTTACGAAATGGCTGTAAATTATGCCACATTATAGAAAATATACGGAATCTAAAAGAGCGGTTCAAAAATAATTCACAAGGAAATAAAAAGTTTGAAATAGAGTGTCACAACTGCGGAAAAGTGGGACATATAGCACAATATTGTATGTCAGGAAAAACTAGACAATTAAAAACAAAAGAGACTGAAGTTAAACCTAGAAATATAAATTTTTGCGAATTAGTGGATAATAATGAGGCAAATAGCACTGAAATATATAATGTAGATGAAGATATTATGCCTAAAGCCACTAAACGACCTGTAGATCCTAACTGGAACACAATATTAAGGGAAAGAAAAATAAGCAAGTTGCAGAAACCAGAAACTAACAACACAAGACAGAAAACAGATATTACTCAAGGTATCGACTCAGAAAGAAGACCTATATCAGAAAAACTAAAAAGAAAACGTGGACTATCAGTGGTGGACAACCTTTCACCATATGACGTTACTGAGGATATTCTATCATTACCTGCTATAGCCACTGTAGGTCAAATGTTACAATATCTGAATCAGAGGAAAAATTGGCTCGTGTATTAAAACGACCTTTATCGACTCGGGAAGCAAATTTATTAAATTATAAAGAAAAACACCATACTACGGCAGCAAGGTGTTTAGTAAAAATTCAAGAAAATTCTATGCTAGCGGTATTAGATTCGGGCGCCGTGGTAAGTATCATTTCTCAACAATTATTTAACAAACTACATTTAAAAATGGATGAGGGGTCTATGGTCAAGGTGGTAATGGCCACTAGGTCTAAAACAAAAACATTAGATAAAGTAAGAAATGTAAAAATAAAGGTAAAGGATATTGTTATACCTACCAATCTTTATGTTATTGAATCAACAGAAGAAAGGTTATTATTGGGAACCGATTGGTTCCAGAAAACTAATACCCGTATTCATTTTGATGAGCAAAAATTATATCTACGGTATGCTAATAAAAGTGTAGAAGTTCCAATTTCTAATACTGGATTAGAGGGTCTAAAAACTTATGAAGAAAAAGAAAATTATAACAGTGAAGGTAGAGATACCTTCGATGAATTTGATTATGAAGAAGAAGAAGAAATAGATGAAGTTGAGGGTCACTTTATAGAAGAGTATCAAGAGGAGAACCCTGCATTATTTTAACCAACGTTGTCGAGGTACCTACAGAATAGTGCTTCGATCCGTAATCTGATTAATTCAGATTCATCTGATAATTCAGATTAATCTCAGATATCCTTATCCGTTAATTTCAAACGGATAAATCCGGAATATATGTAAGATTAAAGATAAGGATTATCCGAATTATAATCCTAGATAGCAATAGAGGGCTTGCATTCTGATTGGCTAGAAATCAGAATGCTACAGTACATTGATAATTTTTACATATTAGAACTCAACTTTAAACCAATTATATGCCACGAAACGAATTGTAGAAAGTTGTGGCTAAAAACATCTTAAAATATATGTCTCGGTTTATAACTGTTAAAGTAATTCGGAAATCCACGAAGTAATTCGGAAGTTAGATGAGAAGTATGTTTAAATATTTGAGTTTAGACTATAGGTGCAATGAATCTATTAAACTCAGCAATTTATCTCTCTTTGATTTGTAAAAACTTATTCTTCGTAATTCCAACTAATAAAGAACTTGACTATTATAATATAGATTAATAATATGAAGTTGTAAGTCATAAGGTTTATAGATTTCGTGAGGGTAGTAAAAGAGTTTAAAGCAAAGTAGTGGTACTGTAACCATATAATGATTATTAAATCAATGACCGCCTGGTACTAGAAGAAGCGTTTAAAAGTTGTTTATAATTTTTTTATTAGTTATTAGCATTCTAGAATAGGTTTAAATGTTTATTTTTATAATATAGATTAATAATATGAAGTTGTAAGTCATAAGGTTTATAGATTTCGTGAGGGGAGTAAAGAAGTTTAAAGCGAAGTAGTGGTACTGTAACCATATAATGATTATTAAATCAAGACTAGCCTGATACTAGAGAAGTGTTTAAAAGTTGTTTATAATTTTTTTATTAGTTATTGTGACAGATTAAAATAAAATTAGATTAAAATGAAATTTTTCTAATTTTTAAGCAAAATTTTAAAATTTTTTAGGAGACATTTTTGGGGTTTTTTTAGCATTAGGGTTAGGGTTTAGGGTTAGGGTTATTAATAAACGAGTACATATGGGTTTTATAAGCTTTATAGGTGAGTAAGAGAGGACACTAGTTTCATTTTAATCTGATTTCATTTTAATCTGCCACAGTTATTAGCATTCTAGAATAGATTTAAACGTTTATTTTTGTATTTTTCATTTTTGTCTCATTGTTTTTTTTTTATTCATAATATGTTAGGATCCTTTTATTAATAAAATTTTGGGTTGTCATGCGACAAGATTATAGTTTAAGGTTTAAAGTCATCGAGATTCATAGCAAAGACTCTTGCCGATATTAATTTAACCATCGATATAATCATTTTTATGCATATTGGTTTTTTTTAATCGTGACGATTTAAAGTTCAAAATCTCGATTACCCAATAAAATCTTTGTGATGTCACAGAATGATCTGAAAACACTATATGCTTGCATACGTAGTATTTTTGCAAATCATGAGTTTTGATTTGCTAGTTAATAAATTTTTACAGATTGAATCTGAATTTACTAATTCAGATTATAACCAGATTCATCTGGATACATAAAAGAGAATCTGAATTCAATCCGGATTGCTTTTTAAAAGTAGAATCGAAGCTCTACGACAGAAGAAAACGAAAATAATTCAGTTAAATCAAAAATTCAACAGATTAAACAAAATAACGATATAACCCCACAACAAGGCCAGGAGGTAGAGAAATTTTTATTAAGTAAAGTAGGATTATTCGCTCAAGGCCTTGAGGATCTAGGTCATACCGACATTATTACACATGCCATAAATACGGGAGATGCTATGCTGATTCATCAAGGTTCCTATAAGGTTGTGCGTTGGGAAAGTGAATTTATAAAAAAAAAATTATAAAACTAAAGAAGCAAGGTTTAATACAGGATGCCTTTAGCCTGTGGGCATCCCCTGTAGTGATCGTACTGAAAAAAGGAGGGAAGCTTCGTTTTTGTGTTGATAACCACAAGTTAAACGCAGTAACAAAAAAGGATACATACCCCTTCCGCATATAAATGACCTTCTAGACACATTTAGAGAAGCTAAATGGTTTTCCACCCTCGACCTGATGAGCAGGTATTGGCAAGTCGGGGTAAAAGGGGAAGATAAAGAGAAAACCACATTTATAACTAAATACGGCACATACAAATTTAACGTGATGCCGTTTGGGTTATATAACGCCCCGAGAACATTCCAAAGGCTCATGGATCAAGTTTTAAGCGACTGTATCAGAAAATTTGCAGTAGTATATCTTGATGATATAAATATTTACTCGAGGACTTTTTACGATCATTTAAAACATTTAAAAATTACTTTTAACAAACTCGAAAGTGCCAGGCTTAAGTTAAATTCAGAGAAATGTAATTTCTTTCAAACAGAAATACATTATTTAGGTCATAAAATAAATAGTGAAGGTATAAAGCCTGATGAATCAAAAATTCATAAGGTAAAGGAATTTCCCGTACCAACAACCATTAAACAACTATGGGGTTTCCTTGGGTTGGCCTCATATTATCGACAATTCGTCAAGGGATTTGCGAATATAGCCTGTCCTCTCTATAAGTTATTAGAAAAAAATACAGCATATGAATGGACGGAAGAATGACAACAGACATTTGAAACTTTAAAGAAACATTTAGTAAAAGCTCCTATATTAAGGTACCTGATTTTAACGAAATGTTCTATTTGCATACGGATGCGTCAGGCACGGAATTAGTAGCTATATTAGCCCAGAAGGATAAGGACAGAAGAGAATATGTAGTTGCATATGCAAGAAGAGGACTTTCTAGGCCAGAACGAAATTACTCAGCGCTCGAACTTGAATGCTTGCGGTAGTATGGGCCGTAGAATATTTTCACCATTACCTAGGGGCTAAGCATTTTACGCTAACAACCAATCATGCTGCTCTCAAATAGTTATATATGGCAGAGCCAAAAGGAATTAGAGCTCGCTGGATTCTAAAACTTCAGCCGTACAATTATGAAATTGTTCATCGCGCAGGAAGAAAACATTCAAACATTGATACCTTATCCCGGATGTACCTAAAAAGAGAAGAAAATATGGAAAATTAAAAATAATAATAATAATAATAATAATTAAATTTATATATAGCTTAGGAATAATTTAGAAAAAATAAAATTAATAAATTGTATACATTTAGTATACATTTATATTTATTATATAGGAAAATTGAGATTGGAGAAAGTATATGTTGGTATAAATTAAATAAATTTAATTTTTAACTTTAGTTTAAAAATTAAATTTATTTTTTTTTACAAATTATACTATAATTACGTTATAATTATACTATAATTACGTTAAATTTTCAAAAAAAATTTTTTTGGTATGTTATGTTGTGTGTAAAATGATGGGTGCACTGCCTGTAAGATGCAGATGCACAAAAATGATGGGTGCACTGTCCATAAGACGCAGATGAGCAAAAATGATGGGTGCACTACCCGTAAGACGCAGATGCGCAAAAATGAAGGGTGCACTGCCTGTAAGACGCAAATGCACAAAAATGATGGGTGCACTGCCTGTAAGAGTATATGCAAAAAATAATGGGTACTCTGCCCGTAAAACGCAAAAAGTGCAAAAATTTGGGGTTAATCAATTTATAAGAAGTAAATATATCTTAGTACAGTATTAAAGCAGACGAAGAATTGTTGATGAAAACAAGGATAAATGATAAGATGAAATTTAAAATTTGTTTTTTGGAAATTAATAGAAATTTACTTAATGACTGGATATGGCCGCTGGTCTATAGATAAGTATAAGCTCATTTAATTAAAATTTTTTTTAGAGTTCGTAGTACTCACTCATTGTTCCCGCGAAGATAGATAAAGAATTATCAATCATATTAAATTAAAACTTTCGAATTTGGATTTTTATGTTGAAATCTGAGGCAATGCGTAACTATGGAAAATAAAAAAATAAATTATAATAAACAAAGGTTACTCTAACTAGAACGAAATCTGACATTAAATAAAATTCTGCCCAGGTAGTCAGTGTCCTGGCATATCAAAATGGAACTACTTTGATATCAGCAATTAAAAACTTATTAACGGAACGTACATTACCTCGAACTTTCACACCGCAACAATGACGAAGTATGCAGGCACAAAGTTAATTTTTTGAAGTTAAAAGGGGTTTGCTTTATAAAAAAGACAAACATAAGGAAAATCAATTTTTAAGGTTATCCAGAAGTACAAAATTGAATCAATTTTATTTCTAACGCACTCACATCCAGTGTTGTCATGGAACATGAATACGGACGGCGGACAGTCCGGGACGGGACGTCCGGGACATGTCCGCCCAGAATTTTTTTTGTCCCGGACATTTTGCGACTCAACACGTGATCATCTACCAATAAAATTCGTATAATTCTGCAATTTGATTGGTTTTACCCGGCGGACATGTATCATGTTGGGACATTATTGCGGACATGTCCCGGACGTCCCGTCCCGGACTGTCCACATCCCTGAAAAATCGGCGAGACAATGTCCGTGTACAACACTGCTCACATCCATTGGGAGGTCACTTAGGGAAGGATATCATGTTTAATAAGATTCGAGACAAATATTACTGGCCTCAGATGTATGAAGATATACGAAATTACGTTAAAACTTGTGATTTATGCCAAAGGCGGAGTAGAAATTTGGCAAAACCTCTACTACATCCAATTCCAGTAGAGGCACCATTTTTTAAAGTTGGGATTGACATTGTAGGTCCCTTACCGAAAACGTCCCAAGGAAACAAATATATAGTTGTCGCAACTGACTATATGACGAAATGGCCCAAGGCCAAAGCCATTGAAAATGCTAATGCCAATGAAGTAGCCGATTTTATATATGAGAATATTGTGTATAGACATGGGTGCCCGAAATATCTGTTGTCTGATCGAGGAACACATTTTAGAAATTTGTTAGTAGATGAATTTCTAAAAAGATTTAAAATCAACCATCATTTCTCAACACTGTACCACCCCCAAACAAATGGGTTGGTCGAACGATTTAATAAAACTCTTTGTGAGTCTATAGCCAAACTCGTAACCAACGTATGAGATTGGGATTTATTAATCTCATCGATCTTGTTTGCGTATCAAACGGCCAAACAAGACACCACAAAAATGACACCTTTTTACCTGGTGTATAGGAGAGAAGCACATCTTCCAATTTATCCAAGTGAGTCAGAAGAATTATTAGAAGGAACATTCCTTCAATGTTTATTTGAGTTAATCGAAGTTGTGCTACAAGCTAGAGCCGCTGCAGTGGAAAGAGTTGAAAATGCACAAAAGATGGCCAAAAATCGATATGATCAACAACTTCAGCCACTAGACGATCTAAAGAAAGGAGATAAGGTATTAGTTTTCAAGCCGTCACAAGAACATTCGAAGAGTCACAAGCTATACCCTAAATGGAAAGGACCTTTCATTATACATAAGGTCCTATCAAAGAGAGTTTTCAAACTTAGAAATACTGAAGGAAACATTATAAAAACTCCTATTAACAGAAGTTTTCTGAAATGATACCATAATAGAGAAGACTTTAGTTAAGTTGATAAATGGCAACTTAAGACAAAGAATATATTAAAGACATATATGGAATTTTTTTATTTTTTTAAAAAGTTTATGCGCGGACGCATAAAATAAGCATGGGCGAGTGTCACGGGGTAAATGTGACATCTCCAATAAACGGATAATCATTAATTTGTATACTGCGCCAGATTTCATATGATAATTAATAATGCATTGAGTAACAATGCACAATGGACAATTGTGATCGACAATGCATATCAGCATTTATAACCGATCATGCATATAATGAATAATATGTAATCGATCAAGCGTGCTCGGGGGTCGGCGTACGGCGCAATATCTTATAATCTTCCTCTCCCAAGTATAATATTCAAATTGTGATAACCTTGTAGATAGGTATCGTAAGGTTTTAGCCTTATGTTTCTATAATTTTCTATATTTGTTAGACTAGTGATTCTCTATGATAATTATAAAGTATAAAAGAAAAGTTGTTTTGTCTCTTCATAAAGGAATAATCTTCGGATTAGTAACGATATCTATCTAATAAATATATTAATTTCGAATTATCTAAAATTCAAAATTCCTTTTTTTTAATTTTAAATCACATTAAATCACCAAGTCACGCCTCTGGCGAGTTGCCTTTTTATCATTTTCTGCATAAAACCTCTAAAGATCGTACATTTTTCCCCATAACAGTCAGAATAGAAACATGGTAGATTTAGTATAAATAGAAGTAATTCTAATATACTTATATTGAACTAAATTTTAAATTCACTCAAATTAACTTAAAGGTGATTCTGAATCTATTTAGTGCATATTCAATTAAAAACATTAAATTAATTTAATTAGGTCATATTGCTCACTTAAAATTCAAAATTCCAATAAATATAAATTAAAGTTCATTTAGTAAAATTAATAAAAAAATTCAATAGAAGCTAAACAAATTCATCAAGTTGCACTTATTGTTTGAGTATAATTTGTGGTTTCTAATTTTGCATATTTTTATCTTTTTTTCTTTACCCAGATGTTACTGCAGAATTTTCTCTAGTCCTTCTAGGTTGCTGAGCAATTGATCTACAATTTGGAATTTGGTTAATACATGACTAATTTTATTTGAAACAACTATATCAGATTTCTTTAATCGATGTATTATAGATCATTTTTTATTTTAAAAGATGCATGTGTTTTATTAAAATTAAAATTTGAATATCAGTTATAAATTTCTATTTTTTTCAAAGACAGAATTATTTTTATAAAAATCACAATCGTTTTTTAATTTTAGCCTAGAATTTCTTTTATATGCCCATTCTTATTTTTTTTTGCAAATTTTATTTGATTCACATTTGTTTTCATCTATCATTTATTCTATTGGTGATAAAACAAGCCTTTGCTAATACCAAATTTTGAGTTTCTGTGAATTATCATAATGGTTATTTTTATTTTGTAATGCATTTTAAAACTTAAATTTCACGATAGTAAAACTTTTAATCAAGGTCATAAACCCTTTATTTTATTATGCGAGAAGATTATATTTTTATATTAGAGCTGTTAAAGATCAATCAAATACAACTATTTGAAATATTAAAGATTATAAATATAATTCAATACAAATGAAAAAAGTAAAATTGCCTTGATAATCATGCTTTCAATAATTAATAGCTAGAATAAATAATTAGAATATATGTTCTCATCAATTAAAAATTTGTCAATACCAGGAACATGAATGTAACAGGATCATAATGGATGGTTTTATAATAAATCGAAAGCAAAATCTTAAAGATGATTGGTATTTATACAAAGCATGGTTTTTTTATAACATATTATTATCTGTTTTTATATAACATCATATTGCTAATTTTAGAAATCGTTAAAGTGGGAATTAACCCTAGTGCTAGATGGTTTATTATGAATCTGGATATACTTATGAAAATATAAAACTGATATTTGATAATCACAATATGCAGTTAAGCTTGTATAATGCAGGCTAGAAATGTGAATAATATTATCTATTTGCAGTTTCTGGGAGAGAGTAATTGACTTGCTTTTTGTAGCAAAAATGATTGTTTTTATTGTGGGTATTAAATTTCGATTCTTGTATCAATTCTATAGTATTGATTTTCACATTCTATCAGAACAAAACCCATGACCAGCCACTAACCTAGACCATGTGGGTAATGTGAATGCATCATAGCTTAGCCTTCTTTCAATAAATAAACACTGCCTTAAGACTTATAGTTTGGTATTTATCACTATCACTATTAAATAATACTGACAAAATAAGTTCTCTATTGATATGCTGAAAAAAATGAATGCAAAAAATAGAATAATCAGCATAATTAGGTAAATTAGTATGGCAGATAGAATTATGGCACTCTATTATCTGTACTCATCACTAACAATAATATCTCGATTCCATACTACCTTTCTGATAAACACAACAATTTCATATTTATAGCTTAGTAAATCATTACTCGTAAAACACAGCCATAAATTGGGTTGTAATATCCAAAAAATTCGTTCTACATTAGTAAATGCTTGGCTTACATGTGCCGTGCAGTGGCACATATAAACCAATCATTAATGTACTATAATAGCAAATTTAGTGGTATTAATTGTCACATGACCAACATTTATCCCTGGATCTTTATATCTGATATACAAAAAAAAAATTACTAATTTATTATTAAACGGAACCATCTCCACATTTCATATGATCATACTGGATAGGGTTAAAATTATTAAAAAAGAGCATCACAGCAAGTAGATCTTAGTAGGTTTAGTAAATTTAATAGGATCTGAAGTCTTAGCATCAGCTGTGGTAATTAAAATAGCTGTTATAGATTTATTTTGCTTAACATGTTTGATTTTTACAATAGTATCTAAATAACAGGTCATTTTTTTTACAAAAATTTATTCCATAACAATAAGTTCAATATATATAATATTCAAGTATTTAATAATTTACTAACTAAAAGAAAATTTGTGCACTTTTATTTTTTATAATATAAAGTGCTCTTTTGCATATTTTTTATAATATAAAGTGCTATTTTGCCTATTTTCTATTTTTATTTCGCAAAATTGAACTTTCACTACAGAAATTTTAGAAAGTGGCTTTTCAACATAAAGATAAGCTCAGCTGTTATCTTCCCTTACAGAACTCTAAAACACTGATCAAGAAGTTTTTTCTATTTTTCATCTGTCGAAGACCAAAGCTTTGCGCCTTTTATCTTCAAATTTTCTTAGATCCATATTGTCTGTGTTAATCAATTATTTCAACAATGATCACAACGATCATCAATGGCGATTATCTACAACTTTGATGCTGCCCAAAAAAAAAAAAATAAATAAACAAAACCATATCGGTTAACAAACATCTATTAAATAAAAAAAGAATCTCATGGTGTTATACAACAATGCAAGTATTATTCTAAAAACATTTGTTTTGGAACATTAATTCATTCCTTGTGCAACATGCAATATATCAGTTGATTTAATTGCAGATCTTGATAATTTTGAGGATGTACTAGTTATCCCGATAAGTTCAAGATCAATTTAACCTGATTGATATGGTTATGCTCATCGTTTGCTCCACAACAACCAAATTTAATATACCCTAACAAGGTTAAAATGTAATACTAAGGGAGCTTTTTATATAATTGTATTAATTAGTAACAAATGATTAAGTTGCAAATATAATGTCAAATAATTAAGAAGTTTGAATTATTTTTTATATATATTACAAGTGTAAGTGGATCACTGCTAGCACCCCTTTAGTGATTATATTTATGATTTCAAAATAGTCATATGTTTAACTGACTTAGTAATGCTAAAAATTTGATATGAATTAGAGAGCTTTTAATAAAATTTTTAAGAAGAGATCGAAGGATTTCTTAGGTATAATATGCTACAATGAATGATTTTGTCAGAATAATTTTGAATATTTTATTAGTTCATTCACTAAAAAGAGTGATAATGCAATACAAATAGTTGGAAGTTAGTTTGCATTCATTTTGTTATGATTTTATAATAAGCTATAGTAAATATTCTTTTATAGAACTTATTTGCTATTCCAATAACTGCAGTATATCATCAGGAAATTTTATATATAGATATTGATCGATATATAGCAGTTAATTGTTTTATATCGATTAAAAAATAACGATATCTATCGATTAACTGGCTAAAAATCGATATATATCTAAATCGATATATATCATTTTCTATATTAAATCGTTATATATCTACAAATCGATTATAATCGGAATTATTTAAAACAATATATAACGATTAACAGATCTTTAACGATTACACAGTGTTTTGACCACAACGATATATAACGATTAACAGATCTTTAACGATTACACAGTGTTTTGACCACGTTACAAAAATTCCATCCCAGATCACCAGGAAAAAAAAAAAAAAAAAGTAAAATTTCAAAAAAAAGTATGTTAAAAATAAAGAGAAAAACAAAATAAAGAAAACTAGCATAAGAAAAAAAAAACCGGTTTTGAACAATTTTTACTCCTCTCTCCCTTTTACCCCTTTCTCCCTTTTACCCCCTCTCCCTTTTTTTCCTCTTTCTTTTTCTTTTTTCTTTTTAATATTTCGAATACTTTCGAAATATTTTGGGATCAGTAGATCTGTAACCTGGATCATATCAAAGACGCGTTTGACTAATATTTTCGAAATGTTTCGATGATTTTCGATGATTGTACTACAAGATCAGATTAGATCTTTGTTTATTTTTTTTGTTTATAATTTCGATCTTCTATCAATTTTATATTGTTTTTTCGTTTTCCTTTTGTTTCATTTAGTTTCGTTTAGTTTCGTTTTGTTTTGTTTAGTTTCGTTTTGTTTTTTTTTATATATAATTTTTTTTTTATTTTTTAATTTTTTTTATTTTATTTCTACACTTTACCACCAGCACTTTGCAAGAAATCCAGTGACGTTTCGGTACTTAGCGCAAGCCAACTCAGCCTTTCGACACTTTGCAAGAACACACAACTACTTTCTCTAGCAATTTCGAAAGTTCAAGAATGCAAGTTTTCACAAGTTTTCGCAAGTTTTCGCTAGTTATCGCAAGTTTTTGCAAGGTTTCGTTTATTTTTTTTTTGTTTTATGTTTTTTGTTTTTTTTTTTTTTTATTTTTATTAATTTATTTTATTCCAGCACTTTGCGAAAACCTTCGACAATTTCTAAATTGCAAAAACACGAACTCGAAATGGAGATTTGGGGCTTTGTTTATTTTTTTATTTAGTTTGCTTACATTTTTGTTTTTTGTTTTTTTTTTTTTTTTTTTACTTATTTTTTTAACTTTATTTTATTTTATTTATCCTTTACTTCTTTCGAAACTTTGCAAGAAAACGACTTGACTTTCCGGCACTTTACAAAAACACCAATTCTTTGCAAGAAGTCACGAATATGAATGAATATAATCGAATATAGGCGAATATGAGCGAAATATAATAGTTTATTTTTTTTCGTTTTTGTTTTTTTTGTTATTTTTTCGGTTTTGTTTTTTGTTTTTTGTGTGATTTTTTTATTTTTTTTTTTTATTTTATTTTATTTATTCCTTACTTCTTTCAGAACTTTGCAAGAAAACAACCTAACTTTCTGGCACTTTGCAAGAAGTAGCGAATATAAGCAAATATAAACGAATATAAGCGAATATGAGCGAATATAAAGAATATAATAGTTTATTTTTTTTGGTTTCATTTTTTTAATTTTTTTTGGTTTCGTTTTTTTTGGATTTTTTTTTTTTTGTCATTTTTTTTATAATAATATATAATATATGTAATATTTAAAATATAATATATAATAAAAAAATAAAATTTTATATTAAATAGCGAAAACTTGTGATTATTGTATATTTAATAAATTAAAATAATATAATAATAATAAATAAATAAAAATTTATAATTAAATTGCGAAAACTTGTGAAAACTTACGAAAACCTGTAAAATGTTCAAAAAGCATGATTATGTGAATATAATAATTATTAATTAATATCATATTCGATATAACCGGATATATATCGATTACTATCACTATCGATAGTAATCGATAGGGTATTAACCGGATATTAATCGATTACTATCACTATCGATAGTAATCAATAGGGGTGTTGATAATCGATATATATCTTACCGGTTAGTAATCGATATATATCTATATATAAAATTTGCCAATAATAGTTAAGGTCATATAAGTTGGCATTAGAATTTTCATGACTTCTACTATGATATATAAA
Source organism: Gigaspora rosea (assembly GCA_003550325.1). Taxonomy (NCBI): domain Eukaryota; kingdom Fungi; phylum Glomeromycota; class Glomeromycetes; order Diversisporales; family Gigasporaceae; genus Gigaspora; species Gigaspora rosea. The sequence continues at coordinate 885,637 of QKWP01000007.1, read as the reverse complement.
AATTCTGTTACAGAACCTACTTGCTATTCTGGTGACCACAAGATAATTAAGATTAATTTGTAATAGAATTGTTTTTTTTTTTCTATGTAGTTAAGTTTAAATTAGTTTGCATTAGAGTTATTGTAATTTCGATCACGAGTTACTATAAGAATTTTGTTACAAGACTTACTTGATATTTTGGTGACTATAGTATATGGTTAAGTTTGTTTGTACTGAAATTATTATATTAGAATTTTTTAGTTCTAATATAAGATACTGTGTTATAAAACTTGTTATTTTGGTACCACAAAATTGGTTAAGGTTGAGGTAGTTTGCACCTGAAATCATCTTAATTTTTATGTAATTAAAGTGAGTAAGCTTGTATTAAAATTTTAATTTTATCATTACTGTTACAGCACTTGAATTCTAGTTTGTATTGATTTCATCATCAAAAGTTACTATTCTATTTGACTGTTTGCATACCCCAATTCATAATTTTTTGTAATAAGAAATCTATATAAAGCCCTTTTAAAATTCTGAATATTTCTAAATTTCCTGAATACTTATTTCTGATTTCTTGGTTATCTCTTAAACAATTTGAAATTCAAGGCAAATTTGCCCTGAATTTTACTATAAAAACATCTCTAATCTTTTTTTAAAAAATTAATATAAATAAAGATTATATTTTTTAAATTTAATTGAAATTATAGAACAAAAAAATTTAACTTTCTTATAAGCCAAAAATATATAAATTTTAAAAAAATTTTAACCAAAAAATAATTTATAATTTTTGATAAACTCTTTAAATATGAATTTTAGATCTATAGCTTCTTAAAAGAAATTATAATTTAAATAAAGAATTACAACTTATATTATTGTAATTTTGTAATTTACTTGTAAAAAATAGAATTTTATTAGAAGTAAAAAATTTTTTATAGACAAAGACATGTAGAATTTTAAAATTTAAAGAAAAAATTTTATAATAAAAATTTTAAAATAAAAACTTCAAACCTTTATTACTCTTAAGTTTTTTAATACATTTAAAATTTTTCTTAACAAAGTTATTAAAACATATCTTAAATTATATTTTTTACTTAGAAAGTATATAGCCAAAATTAATATTTAGAATTTTGGTTTAAATTTTTATTTTAAAAAAATTTTAAAGCAAATTTGCAGGAGAAACAGTTTAAGAGTAGCAAAACAGAAGAGTTTTGTATTAATAATAAGAAATTGTTTGGTGCTTATTTTGTCTTTACATATTTTGTAGTGTTGTTAGTTTAAATTTTTTGAATACTAGCATTACATTAAATATTTACTGTACCTAATATTTTCTTTAATATTATTTTAACCCTGTTTCTTTATCAGCCTCTATTTATTATATTGATCATCTCTTTTTTCCATTAAACCTTTAAACTGTTCTGTATGTTGTTGCCATCCCTTTCTAAACCATAATACTTATATTTGCTCTATATATGTAGTTTTTCTTGTTACTTTATATAGTTTATTATTACTTAACTTATTACTATAATCAATTCTTATTCTACATTTACTCTATGATGCATAAAATACAATAGCTCTTTTTCTTGGATAATACTAAGCATCATGAACAATCAGGTATCCACTTATTATCATTAGAATATTGGAAAGGAAGTGTTTCATTGTGTATGTTAGGGGATTCTAAGTAGCTAGCATGTATAAAAAGGCTGATGTATTTGCTTTTCTTTTATTTTTAGGTTTTTATCTGAGTAATTCTCCTTTACAATAAAACTATCTAAGTAATTCTTCATTACATCATATCTCTTTGATTATACAATTAAACCTCTCTAAATGCATATTTCCTAACTGCATAGTCTCTCAAAATGTATGGCCTTGTTTGGCCCAACTTATATAACACTTCTAGATTTTATCTTTCTAAATTCAATACCTCTCTGGTTTTTTGGCCACCCATGGCTATGCATTTAGAGAAGTTTAACTGTATTATACTCTATTGTTGAATTATACTGTATTATGTTATTCTATTAAATTATGCACATATATTTAACATACTAATTTATATATATACATACTAAACTTTATATTTTTATAAATTTATATACTCAAGGCTTTATTCCACTCCCATTAATTAATACATATCCCAATATTCTTCTTACAAAATAGCTTCCAATTTTGCTATTAAAATTCTTCTAAATATCTCTTATAATACTTATGAACAACTTTGGAAACCTTACTGCGCTAAACTTGCACAATGGCAAACCTCTCAAAACTTTAGCTCAACATCTACTATTCTTCCAAATCCACATACTTCTGTATATAAACATACTAGAATTCACTATATCTATAGTTGCATCTGTGGTCTCCCTGACCAGCTACATGATAAAAATACAAATACATGTCCACCTACTGGTCGTGCACTTCGAAAAATTGATACCTGGCGCTATCAATAGATCAAATATAGCTCAAATACTAATTTTATACTCTATATCCAAATCTAGGTGAGTTTTAACCACTCTAGTAGGTTTAGGTTGCAGATAAATTAGATAATATTAATTTTGTCTATAGTCTGAGTCTTAACTCTTGTAATATAAACTGTATTAAAAATATTCTTGTAATATTGAAAAACCCTTTGAGGAATCTCACACGGTTTATCAATAAAGATAGAAGCAAAACCTCACCTTAACAACAAAAAAAAATAAAAATAAAAATAAATTTATATACTTGTTTATACATACTTAGCACATTCCTAAATTAATTATTTACTATCCTGAATTAAACTAGCTCATTTATATTTCAGTCTTTCCCAATATACCAGTTATGTATAAAATTTTATTACTTTAATTTTTTTATCACAATTAAGTAGCTAATTTCTTGTCTTATTTTTTGTTTAATTCATTGTACTTAAAATAAATTACTTTATATTGTCTTCTATTATAATATATTCTATATTATATTATTTATTTATACCAGGAGCAGAGTATGAAATACATAGTATATGGTTTACGGGCAAGTTAGTTGATGTCCGCAATTCTGGGCATCTGGTTGGTTAAAAAATCCTTGTGATTTTTTGTAACACCCCATACAATGCTAAAAAGGGTTGCCGAAAGAAATTGCAGGTCTAATTGGTTAAAAAAAATTCTTAATCGTGATATTGATATCGCAATGAGGTGTATACCGTGAATGTATACAAAGTACAAGGTGTATGGTTTGAATGGTGTGTACAAATCTGTGGATCTAGTTGGATGGTTGGAACTTGTGACTTTGGATTTCTATATTATTTTTATTGTAATTTATTGATTAAACGCAAAAAGTAAATAATACAACAAAATAATCTCTGTTAGTATTATTAATAGTTCTCTTGTGTGCTGTACGGTAGTGTAAAAAGTATTGCATGAGACCGGCACTTTTGAGAGGTGCTTGGGATTGATGTCCAAAGAAACTAGTAGGTTGAACCTGGCCGAGCGTACTATGTCTTTAATCGGTTCTTTTCAACTATATAGTGTAATATGAACGACAAACTACATATCAAGCCCTTGAGTCTGGTGATACTATCATAATGTTTCTGCGGCCCAATATCACGATATTAATTTATTCTGCTCCTGCCTTAATGATCATCATTTTTCATTACATTATTATTAAATTGATCATACCTCCGATCTTATTACTAACTATAATTATCCCATTTTCCTTATTTGTTTTATGGATATATAGCAGGAATATACGTAAAGTATACCAGGAACAGAGTACGAAGTACATAGAATATGGTTTATAGGCAAGTTAAGTAAAGTTCACAATTCTAGGATTCTGATTTGGATGATCATTTCTTGATTTTGTATGCATGTGTGCTGATGTTTCGTGCTTTTAAATTTGTGATAGGAATCATTATTTAAAAAATTCTATATTACCTTATGTGTTTACAATATTGATTTCTTTATATATACATTGACTTGACTATTTATCATCATGCTTTCTTGACTTATTGTGCTCATGTGTTAATATTATAGCTTGTTTACTCAGGATTCTGTTTGGATTATCAATTTATGTATTGAGTCATTTAATATTTTGTTTATATTGTTTGCTAACTATATAAAATTGTGCAGATTTACGTAATCATTTTAACATTTATGATTGTTGCATATTCGATTAATATTTTTTTGAAAATATCAGGTATCTACATCGTCATTGCCCCTTAAATATATTATTATTGTTCACACATTACATAATCTTAAAATTAATACCTTATTAATGCCCCGCTACATTGTTTTTCGTAATTGATCGCGTAATTAATCAGATCAAATTAAGTGATATCCCGACTCAGATTTTTCATATAAAAGAACAATTGCTTTACTATTTATAAAATTGCATATATTAAATTTTATGAAATTAATAATGTGAATTTGACACTGAACATATGCACTTTAACTCAATTGCATATATTTAACTACCGTAAATGATCTGTGGACTAGGAAAACCCGTCTTTGAAGGGGTTTTCCATTTTTGAGACAATTGTGATTATTTGTTGTGAAACCTAGATTTTATCCCTTGGGAAATCCCTCCCTGTTACACAGATCATAATCTACATATAAGTATCCTTTTTTTTACATCATTTTTGGTTTTTTTGTTACTAATTTTTTTTTTGTAGCTGTTTTTCTTCTTCTGGTGATACTTTTTGAAGTCCTCGTATGCTGGAGCCATGCCTTGGTGCCATAGTATATTGGAGCCATCAACTGGGTGCCGTTGTATGATTCTGTTCGTCGTCGCTTGTATTTTGGTGCTATCGTATTGGTGCTTTATTCGTATGTCAGTGTCGTGCTGCTGGTATTTGTTATTTTCCTTCGTATGTGCCTTTGTAATTGTCAGTGGTACCGTTAGTTTCACATTGCCATTTTGGCGTCACTGCTGATGTCGTTCATAGGCTGTTACTTTTTTTTTTTGTTTGTGCTTCGCTTTACTAACTGCTTGTTTGTTCGCTGCTGGGTTAATATATTTGTTAGTGTTGGCTTGGTGTTATCGTATGTTGGAGCCATCACTTGGTGACTCGTGTGAATGTACAAAGGCGGGTTTTTCTAGTCCACAACCCAAGGATATCCAGATAGTTGCAATAATTAGATCATGTATATATTATCAGAATCTAATAGACGTTTAGGAAATCTTATGTTAGATAATTCTATCTATACATAGTATCTAGCATCATAGTGTACTAATTTCCTGCTCCTGGTTTCGCGCAACTGCGTTGCGCAGCTACTTATTATTTTATCTATCACTAGTATAATACAGAACTACCATATGTAGTTAAAATTGAGATAATTTGCATTAGAATAATTTTCATTGTTAGTTGCTATAAAAAATTCTGTTATAATACTTGCTGTTTCAGTAATTACAGTATGTTAATAAGTTGATATAGTTTGTATTAGGATTAATATAATTTTTATCTGAAAATTTTGTTACAGAACTTGCTATTTAGTAATCACAATATGTGGTTAAGGTGAGTTAGTTTGCATCAAAATTATCATATGAATTGCCATCAATAATTTCATACAGTATTTAACTTGCTATTTTGATGACTACAGTATAAAGTTAAAATTACATTGGAATTATTATTATTTTTTATCATGAATTACAGTAAAAAAATTTCTTTATGGAATTTACTCGCTATTCTAATGATCATAATATATGAGTTGCATTGGGCAAACCTTACTTACTTTCTTGTAACTATGAAAAGTACTTAGGGTGTGTTAGTTTGCATTGAGATTAACATGCTTTATTCATAAGTCACTGAAAAATTATGTTACAAAACTTCCTTGCTATTCTGATTAAATGAGTTTACATTAGCATTATCACAACTTTTATTGTTGGTTATTGTAGACAAAATTCTATTACAGAATTTACTCATTATTCCATTGACCTTAATTTAGTAATATAGTATTGGATTAGTTTGTACTATAATTACCATGATTTATATTGAGTTATTGTAAATAATTCTTTTACAGAACTTGCTATTCCGGTGACCACAATATGTGGTTAATTTGTATTGGAATTATAATAAGCTCTACTGTAAATAATTTTATTACAGAAGCTACTCACTATTTCAGTGTTAAGGTAAGTTAGTTTGCATTGGAATTGTTATAATTTTATCATAAATTAAAATTCTGTTACAGAACTTACTCACTATTCTGGTGACTACAATATTGGTTAAGGTGAATTAAGTTGCACATAAATTACTAAAAGAGTTTATGCTATAGGACTTACTGCTATTCTGATTAAGATGAGTCTACATTGGAATCATCATATGTTCTATCGTGAGTTTTGTAAACAAAATTCTGTTGCAGAACTTATTATTCTAATGAATATAATATGCATTAAAATTGTCATGATTTCTTTTCAGTGATTTCTATTGTTAGTCTGTAAAATTTCTGTTACCAAATTTATTATTATTCTTTTGACACACAGCATGCGATTCAACAAAGCATGTTATTGGTGTTATCTATACCTAAGTTAATAATATCAAAGATATGTAGAACGCATAACATACAATAGTTAATTGAGTTCAATATTATTATGTAGAAGACTATAAATGTCATAGTCAAGACATAACCTTGGACGTCTTGATTTCACAATATACAGTATATTTTTACTATAAAGTTTGGAAGATAAAGTTTACATAGCAATGCATACATCTTATTATGGAATCAAAAGTCATCGAACTTAAAAATCTTATAAATACAACACGAATACGATAAAAAATTTTTTGGGCATAATCAGAATGAACTGATAAATCTGCGCGCACAATTCATATAGCGCACACTAGAATTATAAAATTTTTATACGAAAATTTTTTTTGTTTTAGTCTAAAAGGAAATGTGGGGATCACGAGTAAGAATCCATCCAATAATAAAATGCCTAACTTTTGATAATACATGACATTACAACTACATACTTATGTGTCATGAACAATTATAATCAAAAAATCAATTTACAGAATTGTCACATGATAAATAACCACGTTTGAGGTACAAAAATTGAACGCAGTAAACTCACGTGAGATGAATCATTGTCAAAATAAACAAAGCAAATAATTTGCAAATATTTACTTAAAAAAATACAAAGCCCTATATTTTTTTCTCTATAAATACAACACGAATTCGATAAAAAATTTTTTGGGGAACAGCACCAGAACTGATACGTAATGCTCAAGCACTAGCACAAGTACTATATAAAAATGTTGGAATAAGCAATTTCCTTTTTGGATAAATTGGGCAATGTGGTGGCTCATGAGGATACACCAAAGCATTAATCAACAAATCGAAATTCGTAGGTTTAAACTAACTTAAGCTAATACTAAATCACGTGAAATGATTCATTAATCTACATACATACGCATGTACTAATGGTATCGGTATTATGTATCTGCTATTTGTTTATTTAGACTATAAAAGATACAACAGGAATAGTAATTAAAATTTTCTTACCAATAAAAATTGTATATTAGCATATAGTAGTTTATATTCCAAAATCACAATACTAACCTGCACCAATAAGATAAAAAATTACGCTAAATTAAACATGTGACTCCATAAAGTTATCTGGGTTTGCTCACCATTATTTTCTGCTCGCCGAATATCGATTGCGTATTGATTCTTTTCCAATTTTGGTTTCAACACCTCCAACTCCTTATTCGTTTTCTTCGATTTCATTCTTTACTTCTCCAACTTCGTTTTTGTCACCCAGTTTCTTTTTTAATCGACTAGTATCACATAGTGATACGGGCTGATGCCAAATGCTTGGGCCGACCCGGTCGGCAAAAAACCTCGGGCCGGTCGACTGGGCTGACCATTTACAAAAATTTTTTTTCGACAATTAGATTGCAAGAATGGCTAAAAAAACTATCACAAAAAAAAAATTTGTATTTCTATATATTAAATTTGAAATCGAAAATATCATTTATATGTCCTTTCAAAATTAACAAAATCTCACTTTACAGATGCTGCTATTTAAACTTCTTACCAGAAAGCGAAAATTGAATTTATTACATATATATATTTGAACTTCGAAATTATATGTACGTATAATTTATAAACTGGAACATTATTAGAGAGTAATCACCAGTAGTTGATATAAAGAAGATAGATTTTAAAATCAAGCTTAACCCATATTTTATTTAGATTCAAAAAAAACTGATATATCTTTTAGTACAATAGATCAAGACTTTATTCTAAACCGGGATAAACATTGTAAAGATCAGAATTTGTTTTTAAAAACAATATATCATGTACCATACTTGGATCTAACTGGTTTCGCTTGCTTGTTAAAACATTGCCTGCATCAGAGAACAATCGTTCTGAGGGCACCGAAGTTGCTGGGAAGGCAAGGAATTTTCGAGCCAACACTGCCAAGTTCGGATATTCTTGTTGATTTGTACGCCACCATATGAGAGGATTGTAAGTTTTATAAAGTGGTTGATCGATATAATATTTGTTCATTTGTACTACTTTGTCATAACGCTCCAATTTATTATATACTAGATAATCAGTTTGAATATTACCATCAAAGAACCGATCCATTTCTGTTTGCATTGGGGCATCAATAGTATTTGCTGTTACTTCTATCATTTCTGATATTGCATTTTTAACACATCTTTTTTTTTCATTGTTAGTAAAGGACATATTTTTAAAATGAGGGTCTAAATAAGAAGCAATATATGCCTCAATTAATGGAGTTTCCCAACGTTTGGAAATGGAGTCTTAATTTTTTCACAAACACTCAAGATAGATGAATTTATTGATTCATTCATTTGATGCAAATGTGAAAGCAAAAGCGAAATAGTTGGAAGCATCATGCCAAGAGTCGGATACTGAGCTCCACCAATTAATTTGGTTGTTTGAGCAAAAGGTTCTAAAAGTATAATTAATTCATCTAATTTTTCCCATTCAGCTTCTGAAAGTAATCTTTTGTTTAAACTCTGTCCATCTTTTTTTTGTTGTGATTCAGGATGACGACTTAAAGATCTTGCAAGGTGTTTTACAGCATCTTGTAATTGAATTAATCGTTTTAAGACAAAAAATGTTGAGTTCCATCTAGTCTTCACGTCACGAATAGGTTCAACAATAGATAGATATTTTTTTTTGGTTGCTCAGATAATAATGGTTGTACAGAAGATATTGATTGTGCTGGTAATATTAATTCAGATGAATCATCATCAGATTCCAGTTCAGAATCTTCATCTCCAAGTAGTGGCCATTCAGAGTCTTCTAAAATATTTACTTGCAACTGATTAAATTCATTTTGAATATTTCGAAGACTTTGACGATACTGGTCCCTTTTCACTAACCAATTGTTTAATTTTTTTGCTTTATTTATAAGATCATCACATAAACTAAAACCATCTTTAATGGCCAATTGAATTGTGTGAGCGGTGCAACGAATATGAAGTGTTTCAAGTAATCATATACCTTTAACAGTTGCTTTATCATTATCAGTCATTCTTCCAATCAGCTTATCATGTATGCTCCAGTATTCAAAAATTTTTGATAAAAATTGTTCTTGGCGTTCACCTGTGTGTGGATAAGGAAATTCTTCGATGGTTAAAACTGCCTGGTATAAGTCAAAATTTTTTGAAAGCCAATGGATAGTTACACCAATATAGGGTGTATGCATGCTAGTTCACATATCAGTAGTAAAACAAAATGTTTCCATTGTTTTAGATAATAGACTACGCAATTGTTCTTCAGCGAAGAGTACAGATTCTCTAATTTTAGTTTTTATGTGAGCTGAACCAGGAACTTTAAAACGAGGATTCATTTCCTGACAAAAGAGCTGAATGTTTTTTCCTCTACAACACTTAAAGGCTGACAATCTTCAACAATCCAGGAAATCAAGCGAGATGATAACTTTTGTTGCTTAGCTGGTCTGTGATTATCTATTTTTGAAAGCATTGAGAGTATAGTTGGAGTTGATTTATCTGATTCAACTAGGGTTTGTTTGTTTGTATTTTTTTTATATTGCTGATTAGAAAAAATTTGATGGATCGCATTGAGATGTTCACCAAGATGTGTAGTTGAAGTTGTAATACTGAAAATTTTATCACATTTTTTCTCAATTCCATCTAAGTTAATTGTGACTACGTCACAAGCTACTTCTTGTTTTAACTTATTTTTTGTCATATGTTTCCAAACCCAACTAGTATTTGACTTCGCGCTATCAGATATATCATTATTGTTTACTAAAATTTTAATATTTTGAACTTCTAAGGATTTATCAAGTGTAGTTTGTTTGTAATCTTTATTTTGATGCAATTTATTTGCTGTTACGATCTGTTCTTCAGATGAACAATGAGCTAGTGAAGGCACGGATATAGAATCATATGATGATATGCTTGAAGGTCCTTCTTCGCTTTCTGTTTCAGAAACTTGTTCTGATTGATGAGTTTTTTGCAATTTTTTAGGACGGTTTTTAACATCTGAGAAATCAGAGGTAATTTGAGTTTCATCTCTTTTTTGAGAACGCGTATTATGTTTTTTAATCATATTCAAATAAAAAAAAAAAAGATTGTAACGAAAGTGTTTAGATTTTGAATTTTTCCTTTTTTTTAAACTAATATAATTTTAATTACAGGAAAGATTATATTGAATTGATTTTTTAAACGATTAAAAGGCAATCATTCATATGAATTTTTTTTTAAGCGATTAGAAATAAGAGTATTGTATGAAGGATTTTTTTTTTATGTGATTAGAAGGTAAAGGTATAAAGGATTTTTTTTTTAGGTGATTAGAAGACAAATTGTATCGTATAGAGTTTTAAATAATTGAGCTATGTGTATTGAGTAAAAAAAATGATTAGCGAATAATACCATATGGAGTAAAGACATTGTTAAATTGAATGAAATTCTTGTTATGTTTAGATTTTATAGAACGCATGTGTTAGTGTTATATAACTGAGCATTACAGTAAATTATGTAAGAGTGCATGAAAAATGTAGTCATTAAAAAATTTTTGAACGAATGCTAATTGAGTATAGTTTATTTTATTTAGTAAGTGCAAATTTCATTTATTTTAAAAATAACAAAGTCAACCCAATTTTTGTTACTTGTATTTTTCAAGTTAAATTTATATCGATACGATTATTTTATAATGGCACGAATTGTAATAATGCTTATACTTGAAAGTAACATCATTACTACGTAAGTAAATGTATTCGTAAAACGCATTTATTAGTTTGTGCAGGTATTTACTTGTTATTTGTTATGTATATATGAAATAAATTGTGTGAGAAATTTTTTTGCTTAATAATCGGCCCGCCCGCCCAAAAAGGCAAGGGTCGACCCTCGACCCGCCCGCCCGCCCGGCTGATGGGCCGGGGCCAGCCCGTATCACTAGTACCACAAAATGTGTTAGTTTTTTTCCATCAATAATTAAATTGTTTAATAGTCCAAAACTGGTACTCTAATAAATTTTAAGATAATTAGATTTATATAGAAAAAACAAATCAGAATACAACATCCGGTGTAGCATAAAATTATTGTTTTAAAAGCCCTTGGGAATTTTTTCAATATGAGCTATACTCTACGCGAGCGTTTATAAATACCTAATACCTAGACGCCTAAAAAATATGACGCGTCCTTCTAAATTTACTAATCATCGTATCCGCAGTAACAAATTAGGTAATTTTTATTGCAAAAAATTTGCAATAAAATTTATTCTGATTATTTAACTTTATAATAGTCCAAAGCAACTTGGAAAGAAATTTCGATCTTAGAAGATAGGTTTCAGAACAAAAAAAGAGCTCGTGAACAACTTCTTGCCACAAATATGCCAAATGAAAAAAAAAGCAATCAAACAACAATGTTGTCTACGATTATAATTATTATTCTATAAATTATCAAAACAATATTCTTTGGCCCATCTTACTTTAGTCCTCACAGTGTTTGAACACTAGAAAGTGAAATTCAATTTAAGTATAAGCAAATGAATTTGTTAATTGTCTTCTGTAAGAGTAGGCAGTTCAATTTAGCTTTTCTAATTTAATGTTATATAAAGAATTTATGTTGCAATAGCGATAGATCAATATTTGATTAGATATATATATTGTTTATATCAGTGATGGTAAATGACCGGAAATGACCCAAATGACCAAAATGACAAATACTAGTCATTGGGTCATTTCGAGGCTCAAATGACTTAGAAGGTCATTTAACATATGTTAGTTAATATTCTAATGCTCTTTAGCCAATCAGAATTGGCGTTAAACAAAATTAAAACATAATCAATAATTGTAGCTATAAGTCAATTAATATTTATGTCTTAAGTAAAGTTGTTCGAAATAATAAATTGCATATTTCGAACCTTACTTGAGACATAAATATTAATCGACTTAGTAAAATTTGGGACTTTAATCTATAATTAAGATTATCGATAAGGAAAGTAATAAAGTTTGATAACTTTTTATATGAACAATTTACCAATAAAATTATTTTATATGCCAATGAACTAAATGAACTTAATAACAAAAATGTTCTTGTCATGATTTAATAGCTTGGAGTTTTTTAAATTTCGATCAAATGATCGAGTTATTTACCATTCCTAGGTGGGACCGTGCATATAAACTTTTGTTGAGTTTGAGCCCGAGTCTACAAATACCTAGCCCAACCCAGCTTACTTCGAAACCTATACGTGTGCATTATCGTTATGCAGTTAAAGTTGATCAATCCATGTAAAAAAATATTAGATATGGGATACGATGGCATAATGACTAAATGACCCTCAAATGACCATGGTCATTTGGTCACGAGTCTTTTCTAAATGACGCAAAATTGAGATAACCGTTAATGACCGGTCATTTCCGGGACATTTGAGGTCATTTGAAAATTTTGCAAATGACCAGGTCATTTACCATCACTGGTTTATATTTGGCGTTTATTGTACGTGCCTAGTTCAAATACTGTCTGTAACTTCTTATATCCGTTACACAATACTATCGGCCTTTTAAATAATGCAAACATTATCAAAAATACAAAATTAGTTGGCATCGTTATTCTAAAGCATTTATTACTAGTCACAACGAAGGTTGATAAGACTTTATGACCTTTAAAATAATAAGAATCAAATCATTGAAAATGACCAGGGTCAAAAAAAAATTAAAAATATGACCAGGGTCCGTACCAAATAAATATATTGGATTATCAGGCAACAGATTTTGGCTAATAATTTCTATTATTTATACTACAGTTTAAAGTACTTATTTTTTTTTAAAAAAAAAAAACTAATAATTACAGAGAATAAAGAGAAATCAATAATGAGGTTTAAAGATCCTTTTTACTATTAAGTTTCATGACATCAGTAAAACTTTCTACAGTATATTGCTCTTTTTATTTTATTATTTTTTTTTTTTTTTTTTTGAAATAATTGATCTGTAATTTTGTTCCAAGTGCTGTAATGTCTTTGGGAATTGCTCGATGTCACATGAAACTATTAAACACACACGTCATGCTGTGTATAAACTAGGATAGACCCCTGATCACAGGGAGCTAACCCGCAATTCCCGTTTTTTTTTTAAAAAAAAACAGGTGTAACATAAAATTATTGCTTTAAAAAACTCTTGGGAATTTTTTTAATCTTCCACTCAAGCTTTATAAAAACTATCGCTTTTTTTTTTTATAACCCCAAAACTAAACATTTAATTAGCATGCCACGCTGTTATAAATATACAAATTATCGTAGACGCCATTTCAAAAATAGGTAATTTTTACTGAAAAATTTTGCAATAATAAAATTTATTCTGATTATCTTACCATTTATAATAGTCCAAGGCAACTTGGTAAAAAAGTTGGAATTTTAGAAGGTAAAATACGAAACAAAAAAGAACTCGAAGATCTCCTTGCCGCACGTCAAAACGGACAAACCGAAGACAAAAAAAGTAGACGGTACTTAATTTTAATTTTAATAAAATAGTGTTAAGAAAGCATGTGATATTTGATAATAATAATTTTTTTATTTTTAAAACGTTAGGCAAGTCCGAATTCTCCCAAATATTATTGAACAAATGGAAAACCAGTTAATCGAAAAGAAGAAGAAACTGGATGATGCGAAAATGGGAAAGAAATTGCAGGAGATGAAAATGCAGTTAGAGGAAGCGAATAAGAAATTAGAGGAGAAGAATAAGGAGTTGGAGGAGTTAAAAAAAAGATCAGAAATGAAGTCAACAGAGAATACTGGGGAACAAGATCAGATGACTTTATGGAGTCATATGTTTAATTTGTAGTCAATTTTTATTTGTTAGTGTTGTACCTTTAAACAAACAATTAAATAAATAAAGATTGTTTTTGATTTTCATAAGTCGCTTCTAACAGTTATATTAAAACATCTTTATACCCATCAACAAAAAAAAAAAAAGATCCTGTTACAACATATCCTTTGCAAAAGCCGTAACCCTAGTTATTTATATAAAAACTACAAATTCTATAAGTAATTGAGGCTATTAATCGGGATGGTAGTAATCGAAGATATGACAATAACTTATATCGTTAATTTATATCGTTAATTTATATCGTAAAAAAAAAATTCATTCTTGTTGTCGAAATTTTTAATTTGAAAAAACAACTTTGCTCGAAACATTAGTCGTAAGTGCTATATATTTTTTACATTCATTAAATTATCAGTACAATTTTCTTTATACCAGAAAGCGCAATTCAATTAAATATAAACAATTGAATTACTTAGATTATCTCTGTAAAAGTAGGCAATCGTTCGAATGGTAGCAGTATTCAATGTAATTTATTTTTTTAATTTTGTTGTTTATTATATTTTAAAAAAAATCAAATATTTTTATAATCATAATAACTAATACAGTGACGTAATCAGTAAATTCATGGGATCACAAAAATCACAGAGATTTTTTGAAGATGTAAAAATATTTGAAATTCCCTATAATGTTAGGTAAAATCTGAAATTTCACATTGAAGAAACTAGATTGTTTCATAGATTAAAATCTCAAATGACAAATGATGATACTGCGAAAGCTAGTGTGAAATTTACTCAAATTAATGTACCTCATAAGCAGAAACATTAAAATTATTTAATTCAAAGTTGAAGAGATCTGTGCTATTATATTTCTATTGAAATTAGAATTTAGAGATCATTTATTAACTTCGTTATTTCCCCTCTTTAATCAAATCTATATCTATTTCTACTTGTTTACTTTTAAAACTGCCATATTTCGACTTGAATTATTTCAATGGGTATCTAGAATCTGTTGAAAAAATTTTCAACAAAATTTATGTAAGAATTAAAATATTTAAGATTTGAGAACTGCGAAATTTATTTTACAGGTCAAAAACCTTGAAAAATGTGATTTAACATATCATATAATTTACATTGTACTTAATTTAAATTTATCAAGAATCGGATCAGATTCGGATCAGAATGCGGAGCCAGCAAAACTCGAAATTACAAGTTTTCGCTCATTTAATTACCAAACCATGTATAAAGATACACAAGTATATTCACAGACTCGTGACAGCTATCAAATAATTGTGATCGTTTCCTTTTTGAGCATCTTTAAACCTTCTCTCTAACGTTGACTGTCTACATTTTGGAAAATGAGGTTATGTTTTTATAAGTCACAGTTTAATCATGGTTGACTTCGTCACTAACAACTATCATCGCATGACCTGTGAAAATAGCAATTCGCCAAGTTAATGTCACATGAGATGCGTATACGTAACTCAGAAAACAGTCTTTTCTTGTTTTTTTTTTTTTTTTTTTTTTTTTTTTTTTTTTTTTTTTTTTTTTTTTTTTTTTTTTTTTT
>QKWP01000007.1:795885-869128 GCA_003550325.1 Gigaspora rosea | reverse complement strand
TTCCAGTGATCTGGCCAGCCCTTTGTTTTGATTGGATTTCTATTTAATGCTCTTCTGACTGTAATATTTCTTTTAGTTTTTAACTCCTTTTCAACTACTGATCTCTCTACTTTTGCCCAAAGATTATCCTCTGTAAAAAGCTTTATTACTACATGAGTTAAACTTGCATCTATCATATCTGGTAATGTTGGGCACCCAGTCCTCCTTGGGTTAATGGAAGCTGAAATATTGCATATCTTGGAACCAATCTAGATTTGGTTTTAATCCACTTTTCAAGCATGTGGTTGATTCTAGCTAGCTGCTTACGTGTTGGTGGAGCCAAATAGGCTGTGTACCATATCTTTGAGAGTACTAAGGATTTTGCTAGGGTGATTTTTCCTTCAAATGAAAGATTTCGAACTGACAATAATTGAATTTGTTTTTCTATCTTATTTATAGTATCTGGCCATAGTTTTCGATCTATCATGCCTTGTATTGTTATTTTATATCCTAGAACTGGTATAATTTCATTTTCTTTTGCGAATTTAAAGTTTCTGCTTTCTTCGAGTTCTGTCCTTCTAGCTGTTCTTGTTAGTGGTGCTATAATAGATTTTGTTTTATTTATTTTAGAATTTGAGGCCTCCTCGTATCTTTCTACAATTTGTCTAAACTTTGCCCAGTCCTCTAATGAACCAATACCTACAGTTAAGTCATCAGCATATGCTGCTACTTTAAAGTATTCTTTTTTTACTTTAATGCCTTGGAGGTTCCTTGCTAACTTTTGTAAAAATGGTTCAAATGCTATTATAAACAGAAGTGGAGATAAGGGGTCATCCTGTTGTACTCTACATTCAACTTTAAAAGATTCTGATATCAATCCAGTTTCTGCTATATGTGCTGTTTGATTTGAAAACAACTGTTGAACCAACCCTATGAATATTGGAGAAAATTTCATTTTCTGAAGAATTTCTATTAAATAGATATGACTAATTCTATCAAATGCCTTTTGTTGATCTATAAAGGCCATCCAGTATTTCTTTTCTTGATCAGGCTGATTTCTTAGTACTGACAAAACATTCAGTACTGTATCTATAGTTGAATGATGTGATACAAACCCCTGTTGATGATTTCCTATAATAGTTTGACAGATTTTATTAACTCTGTTTGCAATTATTTTAAGAAATATTTTGCCATCACAATTTGTTAATGATATTGGTCGCCAGTTTGTTAGCTCATCAAGATTTTCTGCTTTCTTTAGGATAAAAGTAATAATACTAGGGTGTAGCGACCTAGAGAAGTGGCCAGGTTGTCACCCCTCAAGCGGCAGGTCGACGGTTCAAATCCCACTGGCGACGATAACGAAAATTAGGCCTGTGTTGCGGTAACTGTGGCTCAACATCGGTTGGGTGAAAAACCTGTAACCTTGGCTTCACCATCTTGAATGGAAGCTCTCGGGCACAATAGTGTTTGTTACACTAAAAATCCAAGGAACCAGAAAAACAGAAACCCGTTTGGGAAGTCCCGAGTAAGGAGGTAGATTAAAATCTCTGATGGTGCTACCATAAATAAGGTCGGTACTGGGATCCGAACGAACCTTATAAGGGCAAGGGAGGTACCTTACGGTACTGAAAATCCGCAAGCGATGACGAAATGGGACGAAGTCTCTCGACCGGTACTGGATGCCTGCGGGGTAAATTAGCCCTAAGGCTATTTGGTTAATGTAATTGGTAGCTTCGTATATTTAGATCAGAGGGTTTTGAATAGGCAATACCCATAGCGGGTTGCAGGTATAGCAGCTAGTGTAGAACCTGCGGGCAGACTACTTAAATTAGGTACCAAAAGTGCACGTGTGGCTAGTTGTACCCTCGTCTTTGTAAACAACCATTAATTAATAAAGTGGCCCAATAAGCTGAGCAAGGCTATAGTCTAAACTTAAAAAAAAATAAAAGTAATAATACTTTTACCCCAAGACTTTGGAATTTTGCTATTTTTCAATACCTCATTAAAAAGTGTTTTTAGTACTAGAATAATTACCACTTTAATGGTTTTATAAAATTCATAAGACAATCCATCTACTCCTGGTGCCTTGTTACATGCAAGGGATGCTATGGTCTCTTCAATCTCCTTTGCTGTTATTTCCTTAACTAGCTCATAATTTTGCTCTTCAGATACTGTTTGGTCAATTACTGAAAATTCTGTTATCGCATCTAGATTTACCCTGTCTAGCTTATATAATTTCTCATATGTTTCTTTTGCATATTGAAGAATATTTATGGAGTTGTATCTACAACCTTGTTTGGAATTTGTACTTTGGATGTTAGACTTATTGCATGATGGGACCTATATCTAGCAAAGAAGTACTTGGTTAACCATTCTCCCTCTTCAATCCAGCGAGCATTAGACCGAATTTGCCATTTGTCTGCAAGAATTGTGAGCTCTTCTTGCAAATCTATCTGTAGTTTCTCTATTACCATTTTGAGTTCCTCCCTTTCTGGATACCTTGTTACTACTTCTTGTAGCTCTGCTATTCTTTTGTGTAGTTTGGTTATTTTCTTTTCAGAAGATGAACAAGGCTTGTATTGTCTAATTTTAGCTTGTATCCTGTTTTTAAGTACATCCCAAGTATCAATTGTTATATGTCCTTGCAACTCCTCTTCAATATCTTTTTTAATATTTTCATTCATTAGGCACTTAGTATTAAACTTCCAATATGATGCATATTGAGCTTGTGATCGTATATTGAAAGTACTTTTAACAAGCAGGTGATCTGAGTTTCCAAATAGTGTTTGTGTATCCTGGCAGAATTGTATATGATCATTGTCAACAAATATATAATCCAATCTAGTTGCCATTAGTTGATTATTTCGTGTTTTTTGTGTATATGTTGTAAATGGATGCCCAGAGTAGTTTGCTGTGTCTGTGTAGTCCTCCATTCTCTGATGAAGTTTATCTAATGAAGGATCTCTATGCCATGGTACTTGGCTAATTCTATTTATTTGAGGATCCATATTAACATTAAAGTCACCTGCTATAATGTTCATCATATTTGCATCAAAGTCTGGTATCCAATTCTCAAAAAATTTAACTCTTTCATTCACATGAGGAGGTGCATAAATAATTGAAATTTTACATATATATTGCTTAATTTTTGCAATATCTGAGATAACTCTGCCTTTATGACTTTCTTTTAAATTCTTTAATTTGACATTGTGATTGCCTGCTAAGATAGCTGATTTGGATGTCCAAAAAGATTCGAATGTCCGTTGGTGTTTCAAAAAAATCTGCATTTTGGGATCACTTAAATTTGTTTTTTGTATTAAAATTAAATCTATATTATATGATTTTAACAGAGTAAGTGTTTTTGTAAGTTTTTGTCTACTATTAAGTCCTTTAACGTTCAGTGTTGCAATAGTAATTTTATTTTTGCTCATAAAGAAAAAATTAGATATATAATTAATACTAGTGTTTATTACTCTCCTTAGAGGTAGAGTAACCTCCACCTCTTCATCTTTTTTATATGGCATGTTCATCTTTTTTATATGGCATGTGTCTTTCATTATTTGATCCTGTTCCTGTAGCAGACCTAGTATTTTTTTTTTATGAGTAACTAATGTAAAATCTGCTTCTATCTCTTAATATTCTGTAGAATTATTCTGCATTGTTTCAACTAAGCTTTGTGTCTCTATTGTTTCAACTAAGCTTTGTGTCTCAGCTTGCATAATTTCGTACTGCATTGTTTGATCCTGTTCTTGTACTGTCTCTTCATTTGTATTTTTTTCAATTACTTCCTGTTCTTTTTCTTGCAAGTCTTCACCTTTCTCTCCTTCATTATTAATCTCTCTTCTATCTTCACTTTTCTTTTTTGTTTCTGCTGCTTTATATGGATTGTTGTTTGTGTTTAAAGATGTATTTTTTAAGTTACTACTTTCTTTTCTTTGATCTTGCTTGTATTCTTTGTACTGTTTTCTCAATTCAACTGACTCCTTAAATTGCATGCAATCAGCCTTTATGTGACCCTCTTTATCACAGTAAAAACATAGTTTTGGTGCTGCTTTCCATTCTATTGTGACCTTTTGATCCCATATGTGAGTATGCCGAGGAAGCCTTTCTGTTATCTGAGAATCATCCGTACTGTCATACACAATCACCCATTGGTTTGACAATATTGGGGTACCCTCATATATCAGAGGTTTGATTGACACAATGGTTCCAAAGTCTTCCATTGCTGTTTTGATATGTCTGGAAATATATTCTTTTTCCCCAAGAGGAACATTACGTAATTTAACTAAAAAGATAGTTCTTCGAAGACTGGTTGGAATATAATCAAACAGTGTTTGCTTGAAAATAATTATCCCATCTACTGCATATTTTTGTAGACTTTCTTCATCCTTAAAAATAATTTCTAGGTCTGTTCTTCATCCTTTAGTGAAGTGAGGATTTGCAGCAATAAATTTGTCACCTAACTTATTGTATAATGCAATTTAGTGGGATGTTTACCAAATTTTTAATATTTAAAATTAAAGCATTATCATTCTTGGTTTTAATTGATCCTTTTGTAGGCGCTGCTGTAAATGTGGCTTTGCCTCTCTGCATTTTTGTAAAGAAACTTGAGTATTGCCTTACTGGTTTATCCTTTTCTTCGGTTAATTTGTTGCTCTTCTCCTCTTCAATTCTTAGTGTATCTAGATCCATCTCTATTGTTCGTTCCGAGTCACCTAATCCGACATTGCTCATCACGTTGTCCGGATTTGTTCCAGAACCTTCTATTTGATCTACTATGATATCTTCCGATCTTCCATTGCTTGAAAAAAAAGATTTTTCCATTGAGTTGCTTTGACATAGACTATCACCTTTCTCATAAGTAACTTCTGTGTTATCTGCCCAGCTTGTATTGAGGCTTGATAAGTCAGTTAAAGTTTCCTGAACCCAATTTTCCTTTAAGCCTGTGTTTTCTAGCTCCGATATAGGAACTTGGCTTTCATTTTCCATGTTTCCATTTTTTAATCTAGTATCTTGTGTTTTGCCTTTTTTCCTCCCTTTTTTTGTTTTCTCTGATTCCGTCATCTTTCTTTTTTTCCATACAAGGGCTTTTGCCCTTGTTATTAGGGTTTTATTGGGTCCATCTACTTTTTCTTCTAACATCAATATTTTTGTCCTACCACCCGGCACTAATCCAATGCAGAGTGATTGTCGATCCTTTTTTTTTATCACAGCCTATTTATTTGTTTATTTAATTGCTTTTACTATTTATTTACATGGTCTTAAAGTACCCTATAAAAAAGTGGTCCGGGGTGTGGTACGGGTTGGTGTTGGGAATGCACGCTCGGAGTGATACGTACAGGCACGTTGCATGGAATGGCATGGTAAAAGTGGTACACATGGAATGATACGTGTCAAAGGTGGACGTGTTGGCTCATTTCATGAAGAGCGAAAGATCAATATACAATTTTTTTAAAAAAAAAACTTGCGATATCTCATAATTTCGCTAATGAAACTGCTCTGGGTGTCTTAACAAAAAAATTTCTTGCAAAATTTTGATACATGTGCAGTTAGTTTGTTCATATTATGTTGATTGTTTATGTAATCTACTTGTCTGTATGCAATTTTTTCTTTATCAGTGGTATAGCATGTTAATTCACGTTAATTACCCGTGCCAAAACACGTGCAATTTGAACTAGTAAAGTGTTGCAAAACCCGAGTCATTAACGGTTCAATTAGTATGGGTATATGTGCCAAAAATCTGTGCCAAACCAAGCCTCTTACGTGCAAAATCCGGGTTTAATCTGTGCTGCCAAAACTCGTGCCATTCCGCCACCAACCTGTACCTTTACGGTACATTTTCTTATAGGAGTATAATTATAGATGGGGTGAAATTACTCTTCTTAATAAGAAACTTTGTTGAAATCGTTGAAATTATTTGATGGTGAAATTGGTGAAATTAGGTTTTCAATATTAAAAATTAATTTAAATTATGTCAAAAATCAATTAAAACTAAATTGAATCAAATACAATAATTGTTTTAGGTTTAATTTATAGACATATTAAAAATGTTGAAATTACTGTTGAAATTATTGTTGAAATTATGAAATTAAAAAACTGAGAATGAATTTCACCCCAACTATAGGTATAATAGAATAGCATGAAAGTTCCCTATTAATAGAATGGTATGGCAAAGTGAGCGATAACAAAAAAAATAATCTCAAATGTTAACTAAATGGCCTTGAATGCCCTATGTTAACAAATAACCATATTTATCACGTTACTGATTAATACAAGGAACCACAGATTCCTCTAGTAACTGTTACTCGACGAAAATCGATTGTGCGTTGACTTATTTCCAAATTTTTTTTTGACTCCTCCAACTCCGTGTTTTGTCTCATCCAACTCAATTATTGTCTCCTCCAATTCCCCTTTCATCGAATCTAGCTCCATATTTGTCGAATCTTGTTCCATTTTTGCATTACCTGCAATAACTTGTTTTTATACTGATTAGGTAGTAAATTTTCTTTTTCAAATGAGTTATGTTGATTATTATCTTTTTTTTTTTGTATGTTATTAAATAAGGATTAATATATTTGTAACCATGGCTGCTGTAACCGCATTTTACAAAATTGTTAATAACTCAAAATTTTACTAGGGTAACCCCTGTTGTGTTACTAACAAAAAATGCGATTTTGTATTAATTTTGACTTTAACCCTAACCCTAACTTTAACATTATACTAACCCCAACTATATTACACCTGGGCTTAGTTATTGATCCTGGTTACAAAAAATTTATTGTAACATATGGATACAAATATATTAAACCATTAAATAAAAGCTAACAAAACCTTGTAAACCAATTTTTTTCGAAGCGATAGCTTCTATTCGGGCTCAATTGTATTATAAAGTATAATAACTAACGATGTCAACATAATTAAATTTATTAATGCTAAAATAATTTATTTTACAAATAAATTGTTGTTTGGTAATTTATGAAAATTGCAACGTACTATAATTAAATTAGAATTGTAAAGGTAAAATTAGCTTTGATTTTACATTATTTATACAGTTTAAAGTACTTTTTATTTTTATTTTTTTTAAAAAAAAAAACTAATAATAATAATTGCAGAGAATATGTGTTCGATAATTAAAGAAAAATTTTTTGAATAAAGAGAAATCAGTAATTAAGATTAATGAACTTTTTTACTTTTTGTTATTGAGTTTTATAATACAAGTAAAAATTTTTATATTGCTCTTTTAATTTTATTATTCGATTTTGAAATAATTGGTCTGTAATTCATTGTAATATACTGATACGTCATTGGGGATCGTTGGACGACACATGAAAACTAATTAGTCAAGCAAATTTAGGAATGATCAGCAAATTCTTCTTATCAACGACGATCAGAGACAGGAAAGTCGTGGAATTTATAAAAAGAAAAGACTTGCGGCCTTCAGCCGTGGTGCCAACACAGTTGATGAAGCTATTCAGACTAGGAAATGAACCCTAGACCTCGCGTAATAGGGGAGCTAACCCTACAATGCGACTCACAAGTAAAATAATAATTTTCTTTTTTTTGATACGTATAAGAAAAGTTAATTTATGTAGAAAAGCCAATCAGAATGCAAAATCAGATGTAACATAAAATTATTACTTTAAAAAAACCTTGAAATAAAAAAAAAACTATCACAAATTAATGCCTGCATACGTGTGGACTAAAGACCTTTTTATTTCTAAACACTTAATCTAAAAATTTGAAAATTCTGTAAACGCCATTACAAAAATAGGTAATTTTTTACTATAAAAAATCTAGAATAAAATTTATTTTGATTATTTTACAAACGCAACTTTGTAAGAAAGTTCGAGAACAAAAAAAAACAAGTGATACTTGTATTCTGAGCAGTACTTGCTTACAATTTCTGCACCAAAATGCTTTCATTTTTACTTCATTCATAATGATAATATATAATTTTTTAAAAAATTTGAAGCGTTAGGCAAGTTCGAATTCTCCCTGGTGACGAAGATGAAATTAGATGATGCGAAAATGAAACTCGATCTGACGATGATGAAACAAATTTTAATGGAAAAGGAATTTGAAGAGATGAAAATGAGTGAGGAATTGGAGGAAACGAATAAGGAATTGGAGGAAACAAATAAGGATTGAGGTGTTGAAATGAAATTGGATATAAATCAATACACAACCGATAATCTGCTAACGGAAAATGCTGGGGAGCAAGATCAGACGACTTTATTGAGCCATATGTTTAATCTGCAATTAACTTTTATTTGTAAGTTGCAACTAATTTTCTTATTAATGCTGTGATCTTTTGATTTCTTATTAATGCTGTGATCTTTTGAATATATTCGTTAATTCAAAAGACTTAAAATGCTTTCATTCGTTTTTATTCAGTAGAGGAAGTTATCTTTCTCTTCACTACTGCACTATTTGTAGAAACCGTTTATTCTAGTTACTTATATTAAAAACTACAAATTATACAGCTTATGAAATATTGATCAGGATTGTAGTAGTCAAAGTTATGAAATAGTTTGTATCGTGAAATTATTTAATAAAAAACATTTGAGAAAAATTCATTATTACTGTTGAAATTTTTAAGTTGAAAAAACATTTTGCTCGAATCACTGTCGTAAATGTTATATATTTTTATTTTTATATAGGGATTGGAACCGCCTAAAATTTTTCTTAATCATTTAATCGTTTAACCGTTTGCTGTTTAATTTGGCCGGCATTAAAATAATTCCGGCCCACGACCAAAATAATTATGCCCGAAACTATAGAGCAATTTTTAAACGGTTAAACGGTTCCAATCCCTATTTTTATAATGATTATTAATACTGTCTATTATTATAATTATTATTCTATAAATATACTTTGCCTCTAACGGTGTTTGGACATCAGAAAGCGGAATTCGATTTAATATTTATTTCTTAGATTGCTTCTGTAAGAGTAGCAATCGTTCGAATAGCGTCAATATTCAATTCAATTGAGTTTACTAATGTTTATTATTATTACATTTTAATAATAATCAAATTATTTTATAACCATAATAACTTATAATGACTCAATCGTAAAATTCTTAGAACTATAAACATCACTGATTTTTTGAAATTATAAAAATCACTGATTTTTTGAAATTATAAAAAGATTTGAAAATTCCTATAGTGCTAGGCCAATCTGGATGTTTTACATTGACGAAACATGAAACCTAGTTTTGTGATTCATAAACTAAAATCCTAAATACAGAATAATGATACTGATGAAAACAGTGTTAAATTTACTTAAGTTAATGTATCTCGTAAGCAGATATATTAAACTATTTAATTCAAAGTTAAAAAGATTTGTGTTAACCTATTTCTATTGAAATTAGAATTAAAGATCATCTTTAATCACGCCTATATTTGTTTCTACGTGTTTGCTTTTAAAAATTACTATATTCAACTTGAATTATTTTCAAAGTGCAGTCGATAAATAAAATCATTCCTAAGATTTGAAATTTTTTAAATGTAAGATGTAATTACCAAATCACAGTAAAAATATGCATAAAGATTTATAAACTCGTAACGACTACCCAATAATTGTGACTGTATTTACCTTTTCTTAAACATTCTCACTAACGGCTACATTGTCAATTGTCTATCTTTCAGAGCATGAATCTTATGTCGTATCCTCATACTTCGATTTACCCAAAGTTGGCTTCGTCCAACAAACAACTTGCATCATGTGACTTGTGAAAAATAGCTAGCTATTCGCCCAGTATTGTCACAGATGAGATACGTATGCGTAACTTATAAAGAAGCGATCTTAAGATAAAACAGAATAACATGAAACCCTCTATTAATAGAATGGTATTGAAATACAATAGATAACAAAAAGAAAGATAATCTCAATACTAACTTAAAACCTTAATACCTCTGTGTTTGCAAAATGCACATTTTTTTTCTCACGTTACTGATTATATGCTTGAATCCACAGCTTCACTTAAAGTTCTCCAGTAATTTTTGAATGAAGAACATCGATTGTTCGTTGGCTTTTTTCCAATTATGCTTTCATCTCCCCAAATGTCTCCTCAAATTTTGTTTTCATCTCCAACGTCACTTCCAATTTTTTATTCATCTCCTCCAATGTCTCCTCCAATTTTGTTTCATTCCCTCCAAATCTTTTTCAACTTCATTTTCATTTCTTCCAATTCCTTTTTCATCGAGTCTAGATCCATCATCATCTGATCTAATTTTATCCAGTTTTTTCTTTGTATCATTTATTCTTTTTCTCAAATTCTCAATGTCACCACTGAGAATTCGAACTTTCCTAACGTATCTAAATTTTAATATTATATATTATCAAGCAATACGTGTTTTATTAGCATTATTTAATTAACATTAAATTTACAGTAAGGAACTGATTGAACCCATTTTTTTATGCATACTACCTTCTAAATTCGAATTTTCTTACCAAGATACTTTGGAGTATTATAAATGGTAAAGTAGTCAGAATAAATTTTATTGCAACCTGTTTTGTACCGCGGCTACGATGATTTGTATTTTTATAAAGGCATGGCATATTAATTAGATTTCTCAATCATAATAATATATATATAAAAAAAAAAGATTTCTCAATCATAATAATATATATATATATATAAAAAAAAGATTTCTCAATCATAATAATATATATATATAAAAAAACAAAGATTTCTCAATCATAATATATATATATATATATATATAAAAGAATAATAGTATTTGCAGATATTAATGTGCGATAATTTTATAAACAAAGAAGTTCGCTTAAGGTTAAGGTAGAATATACTTATACTAAAAAAAATTTCAAAGGGCAAATAAGTTTACGTTACACCTGACATTGCAGTTTGATTGGCTTTTCTATACTGTATAACGTAGTACAATACTTATAGCAATATTGTACAAATATTGTAATCGGCTATTTTCATTCAGACAAAAGAAAACATAAAATATAAAAGAGCTTTATGGAAAGTTTTACTTGAATTATAAATTCCATATATAAAAAAATCCTTTTTTTAGCTATAGATCCTATCTTTTATAAAAAAAAAATAACTACATTAATGGGGTTTCTTTATTCTCTATATTTTTATTTATTTCTTTTTTAACGAAAAAACGTAAAATTAAATCATTAATCAATCTGATAATTTTTCTATGACGTATACCAGTATTATATCAGATATAACATAATGATGGATAACTATTAATGCTGGTAAAACTTTTGTAACGCTGGCACAATTATCACAATGCACTAATTAATGCTACATTACAGATTCGTAAATTACATGTAATTTTCTTATAAGTAAAAATGTAATTTTTATAATGACAACCCTAGTTGATATGTAGAATTATAGTTTTTCTGAAAGATTTTTTAAATATTATAGTTTAAATTTAATCCTGAATATATCAAAGTTTGCAAACTTTATTTATTGTAGAGACCGAAGTACTTTAAAAAAATAAATTAGGCCAAACTAACAATACAGAACTAATAACATAATCGCTGTTTTATAATAATCTTTAATTATTGTGGTTTGTGCAAAATT
Source organism: Gigaspora rosea (assembly GCA_003550325.1). Lineage (NCBI taxonomy): Eukaryota > Fungi > Glomeromycota > Glomeromycetes > Diversisporales > Gigasporaceae > Gigaspora > Gigaspora rosea. The sequence goes on along the minus strand of QKWP01000007.1, from coordinate 857,589 downwards.
TTGCAAACCGCAACAATTAAAACCCAATTAATGACGAAATAATTGATTACGGTTTGCAAATATATGTGAAATCTGCATCAAAAAAAAAAAAAGAAAGAAAGAAAGAAAGAAATCAATGATTCTGATTTCTGATTTCTAATTTCTTTAACATTGCTTCTGATGATGCAACTAATATTTATATAAGACTTATGTATATATATACACTATATATATATTATATACACATATAATTTTGTAAAAAAAAAAAAAAAAAAAAAAGGACAAACTTTTCTAATATATATTCGGTATTTATAATATTTTATTGCAATTTATATGTCACACTTTTTGAAAATATAAGCAGTTTATTGTAAACCAAAGAACAAAATCAGATAATTAATAACAACTCTTAAAAAAATAAATCTAATATTAATTTAGACATTCAACGCTTAGACATAGTTTGGGATTTCAGATTTTGACATGCTAAATGTCCGAAAGCCGAAAATATTGTAACATTGCCTAAAACAATTTTGACTAACAATTCCGCCTAACCCACTATTTTAGCTTTTTAATTCATATGTTTTAAAACAAAAAAAAAAGCTTAAAGACGATCATATAAATTATAATGTCAATCATAATGCTTAATAATTTAATCCTAAAAGGGTCTAAATAAATAATCTAAGTTAGAAGCAATAGAAGAAGAGGGATGATTGATAGGTAAAAAAAAAGTGCTACTGAAATTAATGGGCATGTTGTTATTTGGCATAACATAAATGGTATCATTATATTCTTGGCTGAGAAAAAAATTGGTTTGAATTGACTGAGACTCTTCGATAACGTAAGAAGGGGTGAATGTGCTAAATTGATATCCAGTTGAAGCCAATGTGTGTTCTTGTTCGATACTTGTGGTGTCGCAGAAGGTACTTTCAAAAACATAAGTTGATCTATTGACTGTTCTCGGTCCTCGTTTTTTAAGCGGCTTAATATAAACACACTCAAGGTTGTGTAATGCACAATTGGTGCAAGTAGTTCCTTCAGAACACTTTAAATGTTTTTTGCGGCAACTAGTACATGCGTTAGTCGCATAACGGCCTCGCTTTGGTCGATTTGAACAAGGCATGATCAATAAAAGTAGATGTAAAAAGATAATCACTAAATAGCTAAAAGGTATGGTTAAAAATGATTCCTTATTTGATCTTTAGAAAAAAAAATTGAGATTGAAATATGGTGAAAGACGAGAATATCTTTTATATTTATAAAAAAAGGTTTTAATTATTGATTGTGCTGACATTTTTAAATAACTGTATTGACTGCCCTATGAAAATTCGATACACAGGAGTAAAAATACGAAATTGTATGCGGGTAAGCACTTCAGGAGAGACCGTCCCCAATTTGGAAATAATGACCTGAGTCACCCGATTGTTACACAACTGATAAACAAAATTTTTTTATATGTTTTACAATACTGACCTATGATTGGTATATACAAAATTTGTATTCGATTTACTGATTATTAAAAAAAACTTTTGTTTAAATACTTAATAATTATGTGATAAGAATTTGTAAATTGTGCGATTTACTGATTATTAAAAAAAAACTTAAATACTGCGCACACCAAAAAACTTTCGATTTTTTCAAATACTGCGCACACCCAAAAAAACTTACAATTTTTAAATACTGCGCTCAATTAAAAAAAACCGCAACTTTTTTTTTCTTAAAGATGAATGTATTTTTTTGATGTTAAAATATTTATTTAATAAAAAAGATAATTACATAATTTTTTTTAATAAAAAAAAACACTACAACTCAAAAAAAGATTTTTTTGCATTTTCTAAATTCTCTATTGTTGCTGCATCGTCGATTGCTGTTTCGGAATTATCCAAATCATCCTCAACTACGCCCCCAAAATCTTCTTCTATAAATTCATTTTCACCCAACTTTTTCCTCATACTTACCCGTAAAGCATTAATATTTTTTGAAACCTCACCCCGAAGATAATCAAGACAAATCAAACATTTTAAATTACATTTTTCTAAACAATAATCGTGATAACCATGCCCACATGCAAGAACTTTTCCATTATCTGAGTAGTTAGAACAATTGGTGCGGTCACAATGCACGTAATCGCATAAGATGGTTGTAAAAGGCTTTCTTGATGTAACGAATCCTCTTGGTAAATGACGATCCGTTATTTCATAACCTAAAGAAGGCAAATTATAAGTGTTAATATTGTCTGATGAACTAATAATAGAAGAATATAGATAGCGTCCTCGATATATCTTCTTAAACGTGTTTAGGAGTATTGTAGCACACTTTTGATAAAGTGTGTGCAATTGCTTTGGAGAATAAGGATATTTAATTGAATTCACAAAATATTGTCGAAAAGCATTGTCTCCCCGGTGCTGAAAAATAAAGCGTGCCTCTTTTTGCAATTGATTCGCCTCGGAAAACTTAGTTGTACGTCGTCGAATTATACTGTGGACAAGCTCTACAGGACAATCGCTTAAAGAAGAAAGATTATTAGTAACCATTTCGAACATGGGATGATTTTCTTTCATCCAGTAAAAAATATCGGAGAAAAACATTAAAGGTGCACGCTTATAATTCCTTCGGTCAAATTGAAGGAAAAGATCGCTCCAACAGCGCATACAAGCCTCTTCGTAAGCTGGCCAGTTACCCTCTCGATGGTGTACCGCGTAAACTTCAAGAACTAAAAGGATTAAATTACTCAAAAGATTGGTTAGATATAAGAATTCAATATTCTTACAAGTACGACCAAATTTTGAATAAACCAAATCAGAAATATCAAGCCACGCCATGTGCATAATGTGAAGCATTAAATCAATTCGCCATGGCTGTGGCTTTTTACCAAGTTCCTTTTTTTGTCCGAATATACCTTTATAGACTTCGTTAAATAAAAACCAATTCTTCTTAAAAACGAGCTCACGACTGTTTAAGGAAACGTGAAGAGGTCCCATCATAGGTATAAATGCCATAACACATGAAGGGATTATTTCGTTGTTAAGAAGAAGCTGATATGCAATAGCCTTGCGAATAAAGAACTGCCCAGGCCAGTCAGCAACAATTGGAACTATGTTATTAGAAAGATATTCTTGCATCAGCTTTTGATTATACATGATTTGGAGATCTTTCGTATAATCTTCAACACTCTTCAAGTGGCTTTCGCCGAAATTGAAAAGAATGGCATTCTGTATATGCCTGTTGCTCTTCTTTTTTTCTTCCAATCTGTCATCATAGCTGTGCAATGTTAGTCTTTTCATAAGCTTATCATCAGAACACTTACCTATATATTTTTGTCTACGATCATAGTAAGAAATTCCAAGATTTACAATAAATCGTTCGTCGAGATGCTTCATAATTAGCTCATCATCAACGACTTTTGGGTTGAGTGCCCTATTCTGTGGTATAGCTGATGTGGGGCATGGATTCGCAATAATTGTTGCCATGTGTGCTGCCCAAGACGTGCTGGTAGTATTGGGTTGTCAGTTAACATGAATATTATGATAATCATCAATATTCAATATGAAAGCATTTTCAGAACGATTCTCAAGAACTTTCTCTATATATTCTTCATGTGCCTCCGAAATTTGTTTCTTTCTATGATCTACTGCTCTTGCAGTTGTAGTTATTCCAAGATTTGCTAGAGTATTCAGATCTTCATTGCTTGTACCTACAGAATCTAAATAATATGCCAAATCAAACTTAAAAGAATTAATTTTAGAATTATTTAACGACGCTAGAAGATAACATAAAAACACCATCAATTTTTTCATACGCCCGATTGTTTTCTCACAACGTTCAAATGGCCGAGCTAATAAATAAAGCTGGTTAAAAAAAATCCTTTAAGCTTGGATCAGTTTGTGTTAGTAATTCTCACATTTCATCAAAAGAATATATAGGTCCTTCTTTTTGCACATATTCTCTTTCATAAAAAATTCTTGATATCGCCCTGATAACCCCAACAAGATTAATCATACCTTCCTCGTCGTTTATGGCCTCAACTTCCTCTTCTATTATAGTTTCCATGTCTCACAATTCTATGCCTTCTTTAATTTTAGCTTCTATTTCTTTTCTAATTATGTCTTCTATATCAATTACTTCTACAGCGCCTATGGCTACATTTGCTACAGGCTCGGCTACAACTTCACTGGCTTCAACTTCTTCAACCGAGACTTTTCACCCATTTGGCTTTTCTTAACTGATTCTCTACAAAATTCATATAACATGTGTTGCATAATTTGTTACCTTTTACCCAGGTTGCCTTGATCAAACCATTAGCTTCGGCTTCCTCCCATTTATTTCCTGCTAACGAACGAAACTAATGGAATTTAGTAGTTTTACATTCCATACACTTCTTAATTTCAGACATATTTTTTGTTAAGTAAATTAAACTAAGATCAACTGAATCTACTTGAATCAACCGCTTTTGTTAAAATATAGTGCGAAAACTTCAAGTTCACTTAGTTCGATTTGTCACGTTTGTTAAAAGGATAGGTTACCCGAAGCCCCTAAAAATGTAAAAAAGTGTCGTAAAACCTATAAAAAAATTTTATGCTTGTGTAACCATATCGGAAATTTTTACCTAATTTGGGACGGTCTCTCACCTGAAGGTAAGCACGGGTTTTATAATCACTGCAAGGAAACTGCACGGAAACTGATCATCCAAAAAATTTAATACACGTTATCACACGAAATATTGAAATCCGTGCACTATCGTGCATAGTATTATAAACATTTATTGACATGTATTAATCTTAATGATCACATAATTTCCGTGCACTAACGTGACAATCGTTAAGATTCTTAACGATCATAAATTTCATGCACTAACGTGCACAATCGTTAAGATTCTTAACGATAATAATTTTCGTGCACTGACATGCATAATCGTTAAGATTCTTAACGATCATAATCATAATTTTCGTGCTTTGACGTGCACAATCGTTAATATTCTTAACGAAAGTTTCAGTTCACTGACTTAACGATCATCACAATCGTTAAGGTTCTTAACGATCATTTCTGTACAAAATGTATGATCATCACAATCGTTAAGACTCCTTAACGATCATAATTTCAGTGCATTAATATCGTGATCGTCACAATCGTTAAGATTTTTAACGATCATAATTTCATGTACTAACATGATGATCATTAAGATCCTTAACGATCATAATTCCGTGCATTAACGTGATGATCGTTAAGATTCTTAATGATTATAAATTCCTGCATTGACGCGCACAAAAACATTTATTTTGTTGTTTTTTTTTTGTTTTTTTTTGCACTTATCAATAATAATTTCCGTGCATTGACGCGCACAAATTATATTTGATTTGTAAGCAAATAAATATTGCTTTTTTTTTTTTTTGTTTACTCTTATCATTTTTATCATCTTATATTTTTTTATAATTTTTTTTTTTACAACTCATTAATTTTTATATAATTTTTTTTAGTTATTGTCATTGTTTAAACCATCCTTTAGAGTTATTGCCTTGGAAGCTTCTCCTTTGGAATCACTATCATTTTTGGTGTATGTTTTTCATCATTTTTGGTGGTATCGCAGCTTTATTTTTTTTACTATTATTTTTTTCTTTTATTTTTTATCTCTCTGTATATTATTGCATTTTAGCCTCTCCCTTGAGTTACTGCCATTGGAGTTGCCACAATCGGAGTTGTCCCTATTGGAGTTATTTCTAGAGTAGTCATTTCGATTTTTTTTTTAAACCTTTCATTTTGGTACTATTACTTTGTTTTTTTTCGATATTATTAGTTGCTGGGTTATTTTTAAAGTCGGTAGTTTTAGTAATTAGAAGTATTTTCTTATTCGCATGTAAATTATTAAATTAAACTATTTGTATTATAAAATTTAATTAATAAAATAATTAAATAATTAAGTTATTTAATAAAATACAAAATTTAGTTAATAAAACTTATAAAATTTAGTTAATAAAATAATAAAATTTAGTTAATAAAATAATGCATATACGATATATGTTATTATGTATATATGTATGGACATATGCTATTATATGTTACCTGCATGTAAATATGCACGAGACAATGCACGAGAAAACACATAAAATTGCACGTAAGTACGTGCAGCATTGCACGGAATCCGCGCCCTTTTACGTGCCATGAACTTGCTTTCCCGTGCATTGTCCCGTGTATATTTACGTGCAGGTTTGTGTGGTCACGTATTCAAACTTTTCCGTGTATTTCAGTATTATTCCGTGCTGTAATTTCTCATAGGGCTGAGTAAACTAAGTAATATAAAAAAAAAATACAAGCCATCAGATTTCTTATGCAGAATTTGTTTCATAAAAGATACGTTGAATGACAATAAACATAACGTCGATCATTAATTCATGCATGTGACATAAAAGATGTCAATAGACATAACGTCGATCATTGAAAAGTGTCAATAGACATAACATCGATCATTGTGTTAAGCGTCAATTCATCATGCAACATAAAAGATATCAATAGAACGTCGATCATTGTGTTAAGCGTTAATCATGCATGCAACATAAAAGATATCAATAGAACGTCGATCATTGTGTTAAGCAATAGACATAACGTCAGATCATTGCGTTATTTCAGTTGATTGATCGTCAACTAATGTTCCAAATTAATCAGAAATTAACTGCTAATGTTGAAAGTTTAGTATTATGTACGTATGTATTTGCTAATGCCAAATGTCAAATATTTTTTTCAAGCCATATATCATTTGATGTATTTGTGTAATAATTCCTAATAAACTTTCCAATCCGTGTCAGATTACAAAGAAGCTTGAGATTTTCAGATCGGTATCACTTACTAATCGTCGTTGTATGGATTCATTGATTCAGTTTTATCGATATACAAACAAGAAAAAAAGTTTTGCGTGTATAGATTTATTTTTGAATATTATATTTATTTAAAACATCTAATATCGACTGTTTTAAAATCTTGTAGTTACGATATCGAATATAGTAACATTTAATATATTTTAGTAAATTTAAAATTATAATACTTAATAGTAAAATTCTTAAATTGAATATTATCTGTTTGCATATTATATATTATAATTTTTAATATATTTGTGGGTTAATTCAAAAGTTTTGTCGTAACGTAATTATTTCAATTATTTTTAAATCTATATCTTATAAATTATATCTATAAATATAATAGTTATAATTTATTTATAAAAAAAAATTGAGCTAATTTTAATCAAATAGTTTTTAAAAATTTCAATTTTTAAAATTGTTTTTAAAATGACTGAAGGATTTTTATAAATAAAATTACTAAAAGTATATATTTAAAAGGTTAAAAAAATTAAAAACTTAATAAATTTTTTTAAAAAATTAAAAATTAATAAAATTAATTAGGGCCGTGACAGATATTACGTAATATCCATTTACTATGAGGGTACCCCCCCTTCTCCCCACATAAGACGATTCTGATTGGTCAATTTTAAAAAAAAATTTGGAGAGTGGCGAAATGTGGCGTTCTTCCATATAAAATTTTTTCCTACTAAGTTAACGATACATGTCCACTAATTGAAAGTTGTAGAGCTCGTTGAGACGCATCTAACAGTAGTTAGATTATCCAAATCGGCCCAGTGGATGGCGAGATATCGTCGAAAAACGATTGGCCGACTATATAAAATCCCATGACAGATTACATATGAAAATCACTATAGGCGAAATGTGGCGTGCTTCCATCTAAAACGTTTTTTCTTACTAAGTTAATGATACATGTCCACTAATTGAAAGTTGTCGAGATGCATCTAACGGTGGTTAGTTCATCCAAATCGGTCTAGTGGATGGCGAGATATCGTCGAAAAACGATTGGCCGACTATATAAAATCTCTATGTAAACAAACATTGTTTACATAGAGATTTTATATAGTCGGCCAATCGTTTTTCGACGATATCTCGCCATCCACTGGGCCGATTTGGATGATCTAACCACCGTTAGATGCTTCTTGACGAGCTTTACAACTTTCAATTAGTGGACATGTATCGTTAACTTAGTAAGAAAAAGTTTTAAATTGAAGAATGCCACATTTTGCCTATAGTAATCTGCGTCATGGGATTTTATATAGTCGGCCTATCATTTTTCGATGATATCTCGCCATCCACTGGGCGATTTGGATTATCTAACCACCGTTAGATGCGTCTCGATGAGCTCTACAGCTTTTAATTAGTGGACATGTAACGTTAACTTAGTAAGAAAAATAATTTTAGATGAAAGAGTGCCACATTTCACTACTCTCCAGTTGACAGGTGGATTATCAATTAATAAAAATATAAAAATTTGGCATCATGAAAAATTTGGCATCATGCAAAATTTTACTAATGAAATATACCTTTGGATACTAAATAAACTTTTTTAGCACTTAAAAATACATCATTTCAGTATATAATTATATTTTAAATAAGTTTAATTAGTGCTAAAAATTATAATATATTAGTAATATATTATATTATATATATAATTATATATATTATATATGTGTAATGTAAGACTTTGGCTTACCCCCTCCCCCCCCTATGATATTATGTAATATCTGTCATGGCCCTTATATGTTTATAAATATAAAATTTATCTTTAAATTAAAATAAATTTTTTGAAAAAAATTTTTATTTTTGTCTATTTTTGTGAAGCCAATCCTGTTTCAGTTATATAATATTTTTAAATTTTATAAACTTATTCAAACTTTTATATTTATTTTTAGAGAATTTTATTTGTACCTGGTGGGTATATACACACCTGCATTATGTGTCTAAATCTGTTATCTAATTGGCTAATTATAATTATTATTTTATAACTTATTTATTATATTTATTAAACTAAAATATACTTAAATATTTAGTAAGTTAATTTTTTTAAAGGTTATATATGTAACAATACACTAGCATTGCCACCTCATGTGATTATTGACCAATAAATGATTATAATTTGACATAATGAACACAATTAGAATAAGTCAAAACAAAAATCTCAAAATGTTTCTTTTATCAAAAAAGCTTATTTCTCAAAAGTTTGTATAAGAATCCACTTTTTGAACTAACAAAAAGTTTTTTTTGAGTGATTTTACTATATAATAGCCTAAATCCAAATCCTATTTGAGTACTTACTCTAATTCTAACTAACATAAATGAACTTAAAAGAATTTTGGTACTTACATATGGAAGGCAAAATTTTTATAATGATTCTGGATAAAAAAAAACACTAATAATATATAGTCTTAAATATTATTATAATAATACAAAAGCACGCGGAGGACCAAGATTACGATGGCCAGACCCAACGTACAGAGCAGGCTATGGTACCCTGCGCAGCTGTGAGAACCGAGCTTAAAACAGCGAGCGTTTTTACAGAAGACAATCATAATACTTCAGATATCATATCTTCATCTTTCTGAAGTACAACACTCCTTCAATACCTCTTTACCATCAACTAATACCAACCCTAACAACTACCTAATATTAGAAACTTATGATAAATCGCTACTCGTAAAAGATTTTAGTGATGAAGAAATTGAAATTCCTATAAACTCCTTAAATGACAGAAACTATAATTATTCTGATCTTAACTCTCCTGAAATATACAACCCAACAACATGTTATAATAAATTTCTTTACTATTATAGACTACAAACCCTACCTTCTCCACAACTATAGGCACTTTCTTGCAATATATACTAGAAAATTACCCCATGTTTTATTCAGACCAATATATTATAATTTCTGTCAAACTACATCCTCAAATTGACTATTTCTTCACAGAAGCATATATTTACCTTCCATATGAAAACTTACTACCAGGCCACTTTATAATCTCACCTTTAGTGGAGCTACCAACCTTCTGTAATATAGAGCTTAAATCATTCAACAACAATTTTCAAATACCACTACCCAACCTACAACTATATACAACACCTAATCTTAATACCAATTCTTTCTCAAATATTAATTTATCTTATCTTTTTGAGGAACCTTGTTACAATAAATTTCTTAAAAAATATAATCTTCCACTCTTACCACCTTTACAAACACTCAAATCCTTTATACAACATTTATTCAAAAATTCATTTTCATTATTATTCAAAATCTCTATTAATATTACAACTCTTGAAGCACATATATATCTTAATACCCAAGATGAAGTTCTTCCTAACCATATTATACTCTCACCTAATCAATATTCTATATACTACCAGTCACTAATCAAATCATCCACATTATCCAATACAAATCACTTTTCCTCTAATTACAACAATCTATTAAGATCTCTTGATCTTTCTATTTGTACACACAATGTTCAAGGCTTTAATAATATTACTAAGAAACAAGTCTGGGAAAATTACTGCCTATCTCACAATTTAAATATTATTAGTATAACTGAAACTAAACTCTCTAGTGCACCTTCTATATTTAAACCCCAAAAAACCCAATTTTATAGTTATTTTTGGTCCTGCACTGACAGTTCCAGAGCAGGTACTGCTATTATGATTTGTAACCACCTTACTCCCCATATTCATAATATTATTACCTATTCTGGCTATGCAATAGCTATTGACCTATTCTTCAAACATGACTTCAAGTTTCGTATAATTTCAATTTATTTACCTTCTAATAACTCACAGGAGAGACTTCAAATTCAAGATACTATTATCCAATGGATTTAACAAGCAACTTCATCAAATATTCAGCCAATTGTCTTAGGAGACTTTAATGCCTCTGCTGACTCTACATTAACTAGTAACTCCAAATTTAAACTACTTCAATTTCTTTCTTACAATAACATGTCTAGTTTGGCCTCCTACACCAATTTATCTCAACCTACCTGGCATAGCTCTTGATATCAAAGTGAAATAGACTTCATTTGGACCCATGATCCCCTTCTTCCTTACCTACTATCTTTCGAAATTGACAACTCAGACTTCTCAACCTCTAGTGACCATAAGATTCTTATATCTCATTGGTCTTTTCCTTATGCATTTACCGGACACACTAGACACAAATATAAAACACGTAGAAGAATTTTCAACTACAAACTAATGACAAATGAATCTTGGCAAGCTTTTGCAGACAAAGTTTCATCTAATCTCATATCCCATAATACTCCTTTTAGTACTTCTACCTTTGAATCACTTGAAACTACTTGGCATAAACTACAAACTAGTATTATTAATGCAGCACTTTTACATATTCCAAATAAAAAATTTACTGTATGCAACTTTAATCATTCCTTTTCATCCAAAGCTACTCTTCTACACTATAACCTTAAAAAACTTAATAGTATTGTTAAACAAATCAAATACTCTCTTAATTCTAGTACACCTATTCCTCTTCACCATAACTCTACTATTACCTATTTAAATTCAACCCATCAACTCCAACTTTTACTTATTCCTTCACAACCCAATCAAATACCTAAATGGATTACAGAGGCTAAAGAAGTCTATATCATGCTTGTAATCTAGAAAATATCAAATATACTCGTCAACAAATATTTGAATCCATTAATACAAGATGCTCTAAACTAGTCACTCAACCCAGATCTATGATTAATAGTATTCTTAATCGGCACAAAGATCCTGTTAGAATTAATAATATTAAAAATAACAATAGCATCATAACTGAACCCTCTAGTATTAAAACACACATTCAGGATCATTTTGATCAATGGACTGCACCTAGAAAAATTAATGAACATTTATTTAATACATATTGGGCAAATGAATATCTTCCAAAACAACATATTAATTCAAACTGGTATTTAGATGCTCTTCACCCATTTTCTATTGAAGAGATTCTTAACACTTTATCCCAACTTCCTAACAACAAGGCATGTGGCCCCTCAGGAATTAGCTATGAAATGATTAAACACTCTGGCAATAACTGCTTATTTGCTATTATATCTTTATTTAACCAATGTCTAATATCCCAAACTATTCCTAAACAATGGAAAGAGGGTCGCATCTTTCCTATTTCCAAGAAACCAATTTTCGATGGCAATCTAACTAACACTCGACCTATTAGTTTAGTAGAACATATTAGAAAAGTCTATACCAAACTTCTTACTAATCGGCTTAACAAAATATTTACACAGTACAATATTCTTTCACCTTACAATTATATTGCCTTACCTGGTAATAGCACTTCCATACCCATACATATTTTTAATAATATTATAGAAGACTCCAACTGTAATCACAAACCACTATGGCTTATATCCCAAGATATGAGCAAAGCTTATGACTCTGTTCAATTTGATCTATTTACTAGATCACTAGCTCGTATTTGCATGCCTTCACAACTTATTAATATTCTTTCTAATCTTCTATTTAATCGATATAATCGTGTAATTACAAACCTTGGTCTTACCAATTTTTACTCTGTTAAAAATGGTATCGACCAGGGAGAAACCATTACTCCTCTTTTCTGGAGAATTTACTACGACCCACTTATTAACCATATTGCTACTCAGTTTATGGGTTATACTTTACAAACTTCTTGGAAAACCAATCTCACTTTATCCCAAACACATTATCTTAAATGCTCTACATCTGTTTTGGCTTACATGGACGATACCTTATGGGTTGCTTCATCCTTAACAGAACTTGAATCTATCATTTCTGCAGCTACTACTTTTTACCAAATGGCAGATATACAAATTAACCCTACCAAATCAATTTTTTGCTCTAATCAAAAAAATACAAACTCTATAACATACTTTAACTATTCACTACCTTCCTTGCCTTCTAATCAACCTTTCAAATTTCTTGGATGCTGGTTTACTCTCAATAACAAATATACACAACAAATCAAACTTATCCGAGCTGAGGCTTCACACCTTATACAAACCGCTAATACTAAACAAATCACAGACAAACAAATTACCTATATTATTAATACTGTTATAATTCCTACTTTAGAATATCGATTACATAATATAGTTCTTCCATACTCTACCTGCACAAAAATTTTATCACAATATTTAACTGTTGCTAAACACAAATCACATTTATCAAGATCTACACCCAATAGTACTATGCTTAACCCACACTTGTACAATATACATAATATATGGGATATACAACTTCAACATCATATTTCTAACTTTTTAACACGAATTAATGATCCTAATTTATTAGGTATCTCTACTCGCATTAGATTACAACAACTTCAAAACAATTTATGGTCAACAACTAATATTCTACAACACCCTTCCCCTAATATTGATGGACCTAATAGATTAACTACTACTTTTAAAATTATTCTTTTGTTAAAAAGACTAGAAATTAATGTTATAGCAAATCCAAATATTACCTGGCCCAAAGTTATTAATAGTGGGAACCTCCCACTTGAACAAATTCTTCAAAATCATCCCAAATACAAAACTTTCAAACAACAACTTCGTCACAAACAAATTCTCTATTTAGAACAACTTTGTTCTGCAGATAATCAAACCCTTCTTTCATGGAAACACCTTTCACCTAGAGTGCACCATCTACCTACTGGGAAACAACCATTTTGGTTTACTTTTCTAGAAGAAACTATTATTGAAAACAATATTCACCATTCAATTTCAAGCAATTACCAACCCCAAGGCATTAATGCATTTGCTTATTATACTTGGCATCTACCTTTAAAACCTCAATCATGGTTTCTTACTTATTTTAACAAAGATATAATTATTGGTAAAGCTCGTAGATACTTCAAGCACTCCAATACTATATTAATTACACATTGGACTACCAATATTAACACTTCACAATCCCAATTATATCCACTTTCCCCTATCCTTTGTACACCCTGCTTAGGCTGCAATTTTAATACTAATCGTATTTCTTCTGCTACATTATCTACACTTTTTTACGGCAGAATCTTATCAAACAAGCAGCTTAACCTTAATGCAAACTACATAGACCTTATCCTTTCTACTACTATTAAACATTCTCTCACTATTCCTATACCTCCAACCTTAAATATTACTAGCTACTTAGTTTCTGACCTTTTCTTACCCAATCAAACTTCTCAGTTATTACAATCTATTGCCCAAAACAATAATAATCATACATCTTTTATCTTTTATACAGATAGTTCTGTTAAAAACATTTGTACTAACCAATGCTCTATGGGTATTAGCTGGGTACAACTTTATAACAATCAAATCATACATGAATTTTCAGCCCAACTTAAACACTGGCCCTCCTCTTATCATACTGAACTAATTTCAATCCTATCTGCTATCGCTACTGTGCCACAAGATTCTACTGTTCAGATCTTTACTGATTCACAATCTGTTATATCCAAATACACCAAACTTACACTTCTCAATCCAAATTCTCTTAAAAAATTTAAATTTACTATATGGCTATATGGCACATACTTCTCAATATTATCAAATCCTTTAATATCAAACTAACTTTACAAAAAGTTCAGGCCCATTCTGATAACCCTTTTAATAATCGTGCTGATCAACTAGCCAATCAACATACTTCCATTTCTTTTCTTAATTTTAACCATACCAACTTATTTATTCCTTTCCATACTCTATATTAGGAAAATACAAAAGTCTTACAACCTATACGAAAATTTATTAAAAGTATTTGCAAAGCTCATATTATGGCCTTATGGTTCTCCCATCAATGTACCAATTAATGGTTACACTTTACTCATTATTTTGACTGGAACTCCACTTGGCTGTACTTTAACAATAATCAAAAAGCTTCGAATAACATTACCAACTTTAAACTTAGTAACCTTAAAGCCTTTAAAATTAAGTTATTCTTAAACGAACTACCTTCACATTTTTATTTTTATTCAATCTATTATAACCTATTTTCAAATACTAATTGCTTTATATATAACAATCCTGATTCTCCTAACACTGGCTTTTCTATGGGTTCATATTATTTCGCTGACAATCACTTTACCGAAATAACATTCTACCGCAAATACTCACCGACAAGTTCATTTTGCTGACAGTTTGTTTCACCGAAGTTCATTTCACCAACAAGTTTTTTTTCAAAAAGCACCCTAACTTTAGCCCTAATTCTACCTAATTCTACTCTGACCCTAACGACAATGATCAGAATTACTTTGTCGGTGAAATGAGCTTCGGTGAAATAAACTGTCGGTAAAATGAACGTGTCAGTGAATAATTGTCGGTGAAATGTTATGTCGGTGAAATGATTGTCAATTAATTGATTGCCACTCCTTTCTGTTCTAATACAAACAATATTAATCAGATTATTCTTACTGCTATTACTAATATTATCAACTCCACAGATTTAGATCTCCCTCCAAATACTATATCCCAACTTATTCAAACTATTTATCACCATCCAGCCTTTTATTTATCACCAGCTTTACTATCTCCATATTATATTCAAACTACACTTAAAGGCTTAATCCCTTCTTACCTTATTCAAGATCTTAGACCTTTTAATTTATCTTCCAAATTAGCCTCACAAATTATAATAAAAGTTCTTCTTCAAATTTCTGAATTATCTTACGAACAACTATGGAAACTTTACTGTTCCCAATTTACTCTATGGCGAAAAACCAATAATATAACCTACCTTTCTTCTACTCATACTCCCACTATTTCACAAACTAAAAGACAACTATCTTTACGAAGAACATTTACATATAGCTGCCCTTGTGGCCAACCTGACCAACTTCATATTAATCCAAACTCATGTCCACCCATTGGTATAGCTCTTAAGAAGATTAGTTCTTGGGCTGCCCATTGGATTAAATATAGTGTTCCTATAAACTTTATTTTAACTTTATCAAACTAGGTGAGTCTTGACCACTCTAGTAGGTTTAGGTCGCAGATAAATTAGTATGAGCTTCAATTCTTGCATGTAATTTAAATTTGTATTTATACAAAAAGTATACTCCATGTAGTAACTTTTCTAAATTACTAATAAAGATATAAGCAAGGCCTCACCTTAATACCAAAAAAAAATAATAATAATACAAAAGCAAATCATCTTGAAAATTAGCATTTTGATAATTAAAATAGCAAATTATTTTGAATATTAATTATTTTAAGATTATGTTGCAAGCAAATAATCTTTATTTTATTTTAATATGAAATATCTATGTAATGACATAACAAAAAGAATCATATAGTCAGTTTTTCAAAAGTTCATATAAGAAACCTCTTTTTTGAACTAACAAAAGATTTTTCAAGTGATTTTACTATATAGTAATATAAACCCAAACCCTATCTGGGTGCTCTACATAATATAAATGAACTTAAAAGAAATTTGGTACTTATTATATAAGTAGCAAAATTTTTATAGTATACTAGTGTCACAGGTTAAAAGGTTGATCGATGAAATCAGGCTAGTAAAACCCGTGATCAAGTACCGAAATCAAACAAACAAATCTAAAGAAAGAAATCGAGAATCAACAATTAGTCAAATCTAATTAAAAGTATATAATATAGCCATCGTTACTAAATCATATAATAATTATTATAAACCCCTTAGTTATAATAATCATACCAGGATCCTTCCGTGATCAGAGACCAATAATAGTACCGTGATCCTTCGTGATGAAAGATCGATTAATTCTTAAACCCCTTTAATTCGTTAATCTAGTAAAAGTTATAAAAGCTCTGTAATTTCCCTCTTGTAAAAGAATAACATATCCTAAGAGATTATAATAAATACCATATAATACATTCCTAAATTTCTCATAATAAAACTATTGATAAATCTCTTAATAAATTGTTAAATCACTACCATTACACCTCTAGCGAGTTATATTAAGCAATAAAACTCTATTCGTTTCATATAAAAGAATACATTTCTGCCCGTAACATTTGGTGGTGACTGTGAGATTATCGACTTCATAAAATTTGCATCTTACCTATTAATAATGAATGAAGAACAGTTTAATAAGTTCATGGAAGCCATGACTAATTCAGCTAGCAAAGAAGGAGTTAAAACCCTACGAAGGAGAATAATTTAGTAAAAGTCAAGTACCTTTATGGAACCGACGATATGAATCCTTTCGAATGGTTTGATGATTTCGAAAGAGCATCAGAAGCCAATAATTGGACCAAAGACCGTATGGTAAAAATTGCATCCAGATACTTGAAAGAAATGGCAGCTATATGGTACAAAGCAATCAAAGAAAGCATCAAGTACTGGAAAGTAAGAGAAGAAAAGAAACAGATCGAGGCAAAAGTTTTTACCATTTGTTTGTGGAACAATTTGCCCTGAAAGAAAGTCAACATCGTTGGCAGATGGAACTATATGAACTACGACAAAAAGATACAGAGAAAGTGGATATCTATGCCACAAAATTTACAAAGTTACTCAATAGAATTAATGTTGATAATGGTTTTTCTGACGGATTCATTGTTGGAATGTTTTTAAATGGTCTAAAAGTCAATAATGCCACTTTAGTATCTGTAGCTGCACCTAAAAATCTAAATGAAGCTATCGCCGCGGCCAAGAGAGTCGAAGCAGAAGGAAACTACGGTCGATGGCCTCCTGATGAAATAAGCGAACAGCAACAAGTAGGAAATGAGTTAAGGGACTTAAAGAGAACTATTGAAAACTTAACAATAAACTATGCAGCCTTGTCCGCCCAAATAAAGGATACGACTGTAAATCGCCCCCATAATAACTCTTATAGAGGAGGACTCCTCTTAAATGCCATGATTGTGGTGAAATAGGACATGCAGCTAAAAACTGTGTGTCAAAAAGAAAATACCCATACCCTAATCAAAGAAAGGACAATTATAATAATACAAAAACTATTAGTTTCTGTGAAATAGAAGAAACTAATAATGACGAAGTTTATACATTAGATAGTGTTACCCCTCAGAGGGCTAAAAAACGTCCAGCGGACCCTAAATGGGAAGGAAGATTAAGGAAGGAAGTAAGAATGCCTCAAGAACAGTCAGAAAAGGAACAAAATATGGAGATTGACAATCTCCCTATGGCTCAGGACTTAACTCCTTTAAATAAGACAAAAGAAAAACGTAGACAATCAAAAATCGATTCTTTAAACCCATACAATATGGCGGATGATATTCTAGCCTTACCTACTAGTGCTACAGTAGGACAGATACTCCAATACCCGAACCAGAGAAGAAACTTGGCCAAAATATTAAAACGGCCACTAATTTAAAAGAAACTAATTTCATTTATCCCGAAGAACAACGCCGCACGACTGCAGCCTAGTGTTATATTCGAATACGCAATAACTCGGTGCTAGCAGTATTAGATTCAGGCGTGGCCGTAAGTATTATATCGAAAAATGCTTACTAGACAAACTAGAAATAAGTATAAATGGCAAATCTACCACTGTGGTAGTAATGGCCACAGGAGCGAAGACCAAAATACTAGGGATGGTAAAAGATGTTAGATTGGTCATCCAGGAAGTTATAGTGCCCACGACTTTACATGTCATAGAATCTTCAGGTGATACTTTACTATTGGGAACCGATTGGTTCCAAAGAGCAAAAGCTCGAATTTATTTTGACAAGCAGAAATTGTACTTACAATATGCTAATAGGTTAGCAGAAGTACCAATTTCTAACTCTGGTACCGAAAGCCTTATTCCAATTGACGGTGAAGAAACCCAGAGCGACGATGGAGATACATTCGACGAATTCGACTATGAGGAAGAAGAATTCGATGAATTGGAAAAAAATAATAGTTGACTAATAGAAGAAAATCCTGCATTGTACTTAACCAATATCGAAGAGGTACCTACGAAGAAGAACAAAGAGGATAAAAATAAAAATAAATCTCTAAAAAAATTAATGGAAGAAATGATTAACAATGAAGAACTAACACAAGAGCAACAGATTTTAGTTAAATATTTTTACTTACAGAAGAAAATCTGTTTGCTCGAAGTCTTGAAGAATTAGGTCGTACTAATGCTATCACTTATAGCATTAATACAGGTGACTCTGCACCAATTAAACAGGTGTATTACTGGGCAGCCTATAAAGAAAATGAATTTATTAGGAAAGAAATTAATAAACTAAAGAAACAAGGGCTTATTGTAGAAATAAATAGTCCCTGTGCTTCTCCGGTAGTTATAGTACCGAAGAAAAATGGTAAACTACGATTCTGCGTAGATTACCAAAAATTAAATTCGATCACAAAAAAGGATACATATCCACTTTCACATATCTTCGACCTCCTCGACACCTTCGCAAAGCCCAATAGTTTTGTACGTTAGACCTAATAAGTGGATATTGGCAGGTTGGAGTAAATGAAAAAGATATTGAAAAAACTATATTTATAACAAAATATGGTACTTACACGTTTAAAGTAATGTCGCTCGGCCTCTGTAACGCCCCGGAACCTTCCAACGATTAATGTATATAGTGCTTGAAGGTTGTATTGGAGATTTCACTGTAGTATACCTAAATGATATAAATATATACTCAAATTCATTAGAAGAACATTTAAAACATTTAAAAATTGTTTTTAACAGATTAAGAGAGACAAAATTAAGATTAAAACCAGAAAAATGTATTTTTTTTAAATCTGAAATTAATTACCTGGGACATGTAATTAATAAGGAGGAGGTAAATCCAGACGAAACAAAAATTGAAAAGGTTAAAAAATTTTCAACACCAACAAATCTTCGACAATTGAGAGGATTTATCAGGTTGGCATCTTATTATCACTGTTTTATCAAGGGATTTGCAATGATAGCCTGACCGCTTCATAAACTACTAAAGAAAGACATCCCCTACAAATAGAAATAAGATCAACAAAATGCCTTTGAAACTCTAAAAAGACATTTAATGATGGCACCTATTTTAAGATACCCAGATTTTAAAGAAATGTTTTACAGTCAGACCTCCCTATAGTCACACCCCATATAGTTACACTTCTATTTAACCACCCGATTTTGTGCAATGGTCTCAAACATAGTAAAAAAACCTCATTATAGTTACAAATCGCTTATAATCACTATCACCATAACAATTTTATTTTTTAACAATTTTATTAATAAAAAACCCTCATTGTAGTCACCAATTTTTAACTAAATATGGATTATATAATCTGATTGGCCAATTTTCATATTCACATATATTTAAAATTATCTATTAATTGATAATCCGCCTGTCAACTGGAGAGTGATCCTATAGGTGAAATGTGGAGTGCTTCTATCTAAACTTTTTTCCTTACTAAGTTAACGATATATGTCCACTAATTGAAAGTTGTAGAGCTTGTCGAGACGCATCTAATGGTGGTTAGATCATCCAAATCGGCCCAGTGTATGGCGAGTTATCGTCAAAAAACTATTAACCGACTATATAAAAATCTGTGACGGAGTTTACATATGAAAATCACTATTGGCGAAATGTGGAGTGCTTCTATCTAAAACTTTTTTTCTTACTAAGTTAACAATACATGCCCACTAATTGAAAGTTGTAGAGCTTGTCAAGACGCATCTTACTGTGGTTAGATCATCCAAATCGTCTTAGTGGATGATGAGATATCGTCGAAACACGATTGGCCGCCTAAAAAATCTCTTATGTAAACAAATATTGTTTACATAGAGATTTTATATAGTTGGTCAATTGTTTTTTAATGATATCTTGCCATCCACTGGGCCGATTTGAATGATCTAACCACCGTTAGATGCGTCTCGATGAGCTCTACAACTTTAAATTAGTGGGCATGTATTATGTATCGTTAACTTAGTAAGAAAAAAGTTTTAGATGGAAACACGCCACATTTCGCCTATAGATGACCATAATAAGGTATTTTATTTATAGTCACACCTCTTTACAATCACCAAGATAGGGTGCAACGGACTTGGTAATTATAGAGAGGGACGACTGTATTTACACACCGATGCCTCTAGTGTAGGTTTAGAAGCCATATTGGCTCAGAAAGATAAAGCCAAAAAGAATATGTGGTAGCCTATGCAAGTAGAGGACTTTCTAAGACCGAACGTAATTATTCAACTCAGAAAGTCGAATGTTTGGCAGTCGTATGGGCTATTGAGCATTTTCACTATTATTTAGGCGCCAAACATTTCACTATAATAATGGACCATGCCGCTCTTTAATGGCTCCATACATCGAAACCAAAAGGAAAGAGGGCCCGTTGGATTTTGAGGTTGCAGCCCTATAATTATTCAATCATACACTGCGCCGGGAGAAAGCATTCAAATGTCGATGCACTATCTAGAATATATCAAAAAGAAAGAGAACAATCTAAGCTTGAGGCGATCGATATTGACCCGGGAACTTCTT
This sequence comes from Gigaspora rosea, assembly GCA_003550325.1. Classification (NCBI taxonomy): domain Eukaryota; kingdom Fungi; phylum Glomeromycota; class Glomeromycetes; order Diversisporales; family Gigasporaceae; genus Gigaspora; species Gigaspora rosea. The sequence continues at coordinate 836,340 of QKWP01000007.1, read as the reverse complement.
CTGATTCAGAACGCGATATCAGAATTAAAGAATAAGGAATTTGTCGTTTTCATAATATGGGATTCTGGAATGAGAAGCAGGCATCAAGTGGAGGAAGTAAATAAAAAGAACCACAAAAGATGCTTAGTTTTTATCAACATCATCTCAAAAATGAAAAAGTTTATCAAAAAGAGAAAGGACTACTACTTTCCTCCCCACTCGTTGGTGCTCCTTCTAACGTAACTTCCAAATGCCTTCTCTAATCTTTCGGTCTCCCACCTTCAACCCCAATATCCGAATTTTTTTTGAAAACCACTTACTCTACCTATCATATTAGATTAGTTATAATACTATATTAAATCACAATAATTAAAATTTTATTACAAGTCTTCTTCCACTTTCTTTATGCCTTCAACGTCTTCAGCATTCTCGACTATTTTTCTTTTTATCTTTATTCCTATTATTATATAAATACTAATAATTCCTTTTATTCCTTACTTTGATAATCAGAAGTAACAAAAATAAATAAATACCTAATGTTCAGAACAAAAATCTTCTAGACGTTAAATTATTAAGAACTCTAATAGAAGTTCAAAAAAAAATATATATAAATATATATATATACAAATATTTTAATTTCTTTAACTACACTAACAGACATAAAAAAAAAAAGGGTACTCTACCCGTAAGACGCGTATCAAGCCTAGTACTAGTGGGGTTATCTACCATAAATAAGTACTGCTCAAAAATTGGGATTTGTTCAAACCTGTAAGACGCATATCAAGCCTGGTACTGGCGGGGTTAGCTACCACAAATAAGTACTGCAGGAGGTTGAACCTGATTAGTGTAATTAGAATTAAAATTAAATAAAATTAAAAAAATAATAATAATCTAGAAGGAAAGATTCTACAAGACTTTCCAATGAAATGCGACTTTAAGAAACAATCCAGCCCAGGTAGTCGGTGTCCTGGCAAATAAAAGAGATGGAACCACTACAATATCAATTACTAAGAAACTATTTGTTGTAGCATACACTACCAAAGAAGTTAACTCTACAAGAACGTCAAAGCCTTCAAAACCAAAGCCAATTCTTCGTCATAAAGGATGGATTAATCTATAAAACGAATAAATGTAAGATTAATCATTTATTGAGAGTGATTCAAAAGTATGAAGTTGAACCAATTTTATACTTAATCCATACCCATCCATTAGGAGGACATTTTGGAATTGATATCATGTTCAACAAAGTAAGGGCTAAATATTACTGGCCACAAATGTATACCGATATCCGACGGTTCGTCCGTACCTGTGATTCCTGCCAAAGAAGAGGTAAAACTTTAGCAAACCCCTGTTACACCCAATCCCGATTGAAGCCCCATTTTATAAAATCAGAATCGATATAGTTGGAAAATTACCTGTAACTCCTAAAGGTAATAGATACATTGTAGTCACTACCGACTACATGACCAAGTGGCCTGAAGCAAGAGCAATTAAAAATGCCAATGCTCAAGAAGTGGCCGACTTTGTATATGAAGATATTGTATGTCGCCACGGATGTCCACAGTACCTACTATCCGACAGAGGAATGCATTTCCATATTAATCTAATGGATGAGTTCTTAAAAAAGTTCACCATTACTCACCATTATTCAATACCCTATTATCCACAGACAAATGGATTAGTGGAACGATTCAACAAAACATTATATCAATCTATTGCTAAACTAGTCACAAACATAAGGGAATGGGATTCACTCATACTGTCAGTTAGTGATCCTACAGACCGGACTCGAACCAGACTTTAGTCAAGTCTGAGTCTGGTCTGATTTTCGGACCGGACTCAGACTTTTATATTCAGACTTTATAGTCAAGTCTGAGTCCAGTCCGGGTCTGGTCCGAAGTCTGCAAACTGGTCTGAGTCTGAATATAATTATATGTATTTTTTGGCGCTGAACAAGTTTACTTAGTGCATTTTGTAAGAATTAATTAGTAAAATTTTATGAATCATAAGATTTTATAGAATTTTATTAATAAAATTCTAAAAAACTTATAATTCGCAAATTTTTATTAATTAATTCTAACAAAATGCACTAAGTAAACTTGTTCAGCACCTAAAACTGTATTAAAACGGCCTATTTGTTTGTATTTTACTTGAAATTTAGAGATTTGATGCACAATTTTGGATTTTTGATCAAAAAAGTCAAAATTTAACATTTTAACTCTAAATTTCAAGTAAAATAAAAACAACCCTGCCGAATTAATGTATTTTTAGGTGCTGAACAAGTTTACTTAGTGCATTAAGTTAGAAATAATTAGTAAAATTTTGTGAATCATAAGATTTTATAGAATTTTATTAGTAAAATTCTATAAAATCTTAAAATTCACAAATTTTTATTAATTAATTCTAACAAAATGCACTAAGTAAACTTGTTCAGCACCTAAAAATACATTAAATTGGCCGGGTTGTTTTTATTTTACTTGAAATTTGGAGAAAAGATGCATAATTTTGGATTTTTGATCAAAAAAGTCAAATTTAAGCATCTTTTCTCCAAATTTCAAGTAAAATAAAAACAACCCTGCCGATTTAATGTATTTTTAAGTGCTGAACAAGTTTACTTAATGTGTTTTGTTAGAATTAATTAATAAACATTTGTGAATTTTAAGATTTTATAGAATTTTACTAATAAAATTTTATGATTCACAAAATTTTACTAATTATTTCTAACTTAATGCACTAAGTAAACTTGTTTAGCACCTAAAAATACATTAAATCGGCAGGGTTGTTTTTATTTTACTTGAAATTTGGAGATAAGATGTTAAATTTGACTTTTTTGATCAAAAATCCAAAATTTTGCATTAAATCTCTAAATTTCAAGTAAAATAAAAACAAATAGGCTGTTTTAATACATTTTTAGGTGCTGAACAAGTTTAGTTAGTGCATTTTGTTAGAATTAATTAATAAAAATTTGCGAATTATAAGATTTTTTAGAATTTTATTAATAAAATTCTATAAAATCTTATGATTCATAAAATTTTACTAATTAATTCTTGCAAAATGCACTAAGTAAACTTGTTCAACGCCAAAAAATACATATAATTATATTTGGACTCAGACCAGTCTGCAGACTTCGGACCAGACTCAGACCGGACTCATAGTTGAGTCTGAGTCTGGTCTGAAGTCTAAAATTAGTAAAATTTAGAGTCTGAGTCTGGTCTGATCCCGGACCGGACTCGGACCAGACCAGACCCGGACCAGACCTAGGAGCACTACTGTCAGTACTCTTCGCATACTGAACCGCTAATCAAAACATGACAAAATTTCTCCGTTTCTATTAGTATACGGGAGAGAAGCTCTATTTCCCATTTATCCCGATGAGAACGAAGAATTGTTAGAAGGAACATTCCTTCAGAGACTTTTCGATCTAATCGAAGTATTACCTAAAGTAAGAAATGACGTTATTAAAAAAATAGAAAAAGCACAAGAAAGTGCTAAGAAAAGGCATGATCAAGATTTACTACCTATATAAGAATTAAGAAGAGAAGACCTAGTATTAGTATACAAAGCTTCTCAACAACACTCTAAAAGCCACAAATTACACCCAAAGTGGAAAGGACCTTTCATTGTCCATAAGGTACTCCAGAAAGGCGTGTATAAGTTACATACTGTAGAAGGGAATATAATTAAAGCACCCATAAATAGAAAATTATTAAACCAATACTATTCTAGACAAGAAAAATAAAGAATTAAAATAAAATTACCTTAAATATAGAACAATAAACCATGACAACATTTTAAGGAGAATTTATGCATGGTACACATAGGGTTCTGAAGTTTGATCCGGGTTTGATTTGAGTTTGATCAAACCCCAAATCAAACCAAACTCAAACCATAAATTTTATAAAGTTTGACCAAATTCAAATAAAAAATAATCAAATTCAAACCAAACCCAAATACTATACTAAGTTTGATTTGAGTTTGATTTGAAGTTTGCAAACTAGTTTGAGTTTGAATGACATATATATATTTTTATATTTTAAATGATAATCAGCCTGTCAACTGGAGAGTGATCATAGGCGAAATATGGCGTGCTTCTATTTAAAACTTTTTTTCTTACTAAGTTAATGATACATGTCCACTAATTGAAAGTTGTAGAGCTCGTCGAGACGCATCTAATAGTAGTTAGATCATCTAAATGAGCCTGGTGGATGGCGAGATATCGTCAAAAAACGATTGGCCGACTATATAAAACTTAGTGATCAGATTACATATGAAAATCACTATAGGCGAAATGTGACATTCTTCCATCTTAAACGTTTTTTCTTACTATGTTAACTATACATGTCCACTAATTGAAAGTTGTAGAGCTCGTCGAGACGCATCTAACAGTGGTTAGATCATCTAAATCGGCCCAGTGGATGGCAAGATATCATCAAAAAACGATTGGCCGACTATATAAAACTCAAAGATGCAGATTACATATGAAAATCACTATAGGCGAAATGTGGCGTTCTTCCATCTAAAACTTTTTTCTTACTAAGTTAACGATACTTATCCACTAATTGAAAGTCGTAGAGCTCATCGAGCACCTAACGGTGGTTAGAGCATCCAAATCGGCCCAGTGGATGGCGAGATATCGTTAAAAAACGATTGGCCGACTATATAAAATCTCTATGTAAACAATATTTGTTTATATAGAGATTTTATATAGTCGGCCAATCGTTTTTCGACGATATCTCGCCATCCACTGGGCTGATTTGGATGATCTAACCACCGTTAGATGCGTCTAGACGAGCTCTCATTTTCAATTAGTGGGCATGTATTGTTAACTAAGTAAAAAAAAAGGTTTAGATGGAAGCACGCCACATTTCGCTTATAGTGATTTTCATATGATCACTCTCTAGTTGACTAGTAGATTATCAATTAAAATATAAAAATATATTTATATTATTCAAACTCAAATTCAAACCAAACTCAAATTTAACTAAAAAGTTTGCTTCAAATCAAACTCAAATATTTTTTTTAATCATTGTTTGGGTTTGGGTTTGATTTCAAATCAAATCAAACCCAAATCTGACCTAAAGTTTGATTTGATCCGGGTTTGTAGGAACCCTAGGTACATATAAAATAGGTCTGGGCGAATGTCACGGGTTAAAAGGTAGATCGACGAAATCAGGCGCAGTAAAACCCGTGATCAAGTACCGAAATCAAACAAACAAACCTAAAGAAAGAAATCGAGAATCAACAATTAGTCAAATCTAATTAAAAGTATATATTATAGCCATTGTTACTAAATCATATAATACTTATTATAAACCTCTTAGTTATAATGATCGTACCGGGATCCTTCCATGATCGGAGACCAGTGATAGTACTGTGATCCTTTGTAATGAAAGATCGATTAATTCTTAAACCCCTTTAATTCGTTAATCTAGTAAAAGTTATAAAAGCTCTGTAATTTCCCTCTTGTAAAAGAATAACATATCCTAAGAGATTATAATAAATACCCTATAATACATTCCTAAATTTCTCCATAATAAAACTATTGATAAATCTCTTAATAAATTGTCAAATCACTACAGTCACACCTCTGGCAAGTTACATTAAGCAATAAACCTCTATTTTCGTACATTTCATATAAAAGGATACATTTCTGCCCGTAACACTAGGTAGATAACACTAATAACAAATAGTTTTGAATATCATTATAATGATCCAAAAGCAAATCATCTTAAAAATAAGCATTTTGATAATTAGATAGTAAATTAATATGAATATTGATGCTTATTTTAAGATTATATTGCAAGTAAATAATCTTTATTTATTTTATTGTAAAATATCTATATAATAACATAACAAAAGAATTATATAGTCAGAAAAGAGGGCTTGTATTGCAATTGAAGTACCTTTATATAAAACTAACTATGTAACAAATAACAAATATATAGTCTAAAGTATATCAATGATGTTTGATTCATGTAAAAATAACTATATGACAAATAAAAAGTGTATAGTCTAAAGTACAAAAATGCTTTGATTTATATAACAAATATAAATTGTATATTATAGTTAAATATTTGTTATTTTATATAATTGAGTATTTGACTCTATAAATAAAAATTTGATTATTTCATATACCTGGATATCTACTCTATATATAAAAATTTTTAGTAGTTTGTATAATCAGATAGCAACTCTAAGGGCAAATTTAGTTTTTTTCTTATTTTTATTACTATGTTTTTTTTAAAAAAAGAGAATTTCTAATTTTAACTAGAAGAAATTCACTAGTGTACTATATCTCAAAAATATACTAAATATACAGAATTAGATACTCTAAGTAAAGTGCTCAAGCACCCTTCTTCACTCACAGATATACATTATTAAAAATATTTGGGACATCCAACTTCAACACCATATCTCCAATTTCACTAAATGGCTAAATAATAGTGATTTACTTGGAACAACAACTCATATACGTATCCAACAACTTCAAAATAATTTATTGTCACCTATTAGTATACTTTTACACCCAAAGCCTATTATAAATGGCCCTAATAGATTCTCTACCAATTTTAAAATTATTCAACTTTTTAAACACCTGGGATGGTCAATCAATTCCAACTCAAACTCTAATATTCCTTTTACAATTAAGGAAGGTTCCATTTCTTTAGAATCTCTTTTATCAACACACTCAAACTATGCAACTTTTAAAAAGCAAATCCGACATCACCACTTACTTTTTCTGGATCAACTTCTAACCTTTGACAACTCCAGCCTTCTCGACTGGAAACATATTTTACCAAGACTTAATAAAATTCCAAAAGGAAAAATACCCTCATGGTTTACTTTACTAGAAGATAAAATTTTAAGCCATTCATATGAACTTACTTTATATTCATATTTGGAACTACCACAATCCAATTACTATAGTTATACAACTGGTCACCCCTCATCCAAAAATGCTAAACTATGGCTTATTACTATTCTAAATAACCAAATTATAATCGGTAAAGCGTGCTGCAAACCAACAGCATCTGACTATACGCTTATAACCCACTGGCAGTGCTCCTTTGAAATTCATGTCACACAGCTATATCCAATCCAAACTATGCTAACATATCCATGCACAAACTGCTCACTTAACTCTAATATCATTACAAACAAATGCACTATACTAGTACCCACTAGTCATGCTACAAAATTTTTTGGCAGAATCAATCCATCTGACAAATCTATTAATTTAAATGCTAAGTATTTAGATTTAATATATTCACTAGCTATTAGAAACCCTATACATATTCCACCTACACCAAATATTACAATCTCTTCTCAAATTCTTAATATATTCCAACCTAGTATAGCACTTGATAATCTTCAAACAATAGCATACAACAATAGTAGTTCAACTGAACTAACCTTTTATACTGATGGCTCTGTCCGTGACCTGGGCAACTCTCAGTGCTCAATGGGAATTGGATGGGCCCAGTTAGCTGATCAAACTATTACACATACCTTTCAGGCACAAATTAAATATTGGCCATGCTCCTACAAAGCTGAACTAGTAGCAGTTTTATCTGCTATTTGCACAGCTCCCAGAAATTGCTCTGTTCATATTTATACAGATTCACAATCTGTTATTTCCAAATATGAAAATCTATCTAGTATTTCCCAAATACCAAAGTTCTTAAATACCCCTTATTGGTCAATTTGGAACACCTTACTAAACCTCATTAAATCTTACAAACTTACTATTACCCTTCACAAAGTTACAGCACACCAAGATAATGAATTCAACAATAAAGCTGATTACCTAGCACGACATCATGATACTGCACCATACCTGCTTTTTGAACCAGACAACATATACAACTTCCAATTTACTCTTTCTACTGACAATTTTCCTATTGAACTACCAATACGACATAGTGTCAAAACACTATGTCATGCTCATATACTTGCACTATGGACATCCCAAAATCGCTTTCAACAATGGACAAATATTACACAATACATTTGCTGGAAAGCTACATGGCTATATATTAATAATAACCAAAAAATTTCAGACTTTTTTAATAGTTTTCATTCTTCAACTCTTAAATCATTCAAGGTTAAGATACTTCTAGATGAACTCCCTGTACCACATACATTACACAAAAGAAACTCACTATACCCAAACATCTGTCATCTCTGCCAACGATCTAGCTATGCACTACATTGGACTATCTGCCCAACAGCTAAACCTCTACTAGACATTATTAAAGAATCCCTATCTACTATTCTAAGTTCTAGCAAACTTGAGATCTCTCAACTCTCAACAGAAGAGCTTCATACTCAAATTCTTAATCTTGATAGTTTTCAAATACATCACTTCCCTAACAGACCCTCAATATTCTCTACATTGTCTGGACTCATCCCTCTGGACATAATCCAGATACTATCTGAGTACACTTTATCCTACAAAACTGCCAACACACTTTCTATACAACTTTTACTTCACATAAACAAATTAATTTATACAAACATTTGGATACCATATTGTATAGACAGAGCCCAAAACCAACAAATTCCCTTACAGTCGTCTGAACTGGCCTCAATAAACCCTCCTACTTCTCACAATCAATTTAGTAACCAAGAAAATAATAATTCTATAACCCAGATCTCTATACGCAAAATAGAAACCTGGCTTCCCAAATGGATCAAATATTCAACCCAGCCTTCTGACATTCTACATTATTCCTCAATCTAGGTGAGCCTTGGCCACTCTGGTTGGTTTAGGCCGCAGATAAGTATTTAAGTTAACTTTTATATATGTCTGAGTTCTTAGTCTTAGCAATAGATTTAAACAATGAAAATTTTCCCAGTCTTGTAAAAACTTTCCATTAAATCTAATAAAGATAAGAGCAAGGTCTCACCATTAACATTTAAAAAAAAAAAAAAGTAAAGTGCTCAAAACCTCTAAAAATCTAATAAAAGTTAAAATTAGAATCAGGTTCTTATATCTAATATACATTATATTATATAAAACCTCTTTTATTCCAAAATTTTACTTTAATTTTAAAACAATAAAGGATGATTTATCTCTAGTTAATTATAGTTATTTACTAAAAAAATAATTAAAGTAAAGAAACAAAAATTACTATATTGCTAATTTAATTAACCAAATATAGTAAATAAATTACTATACAATTACAGTTTCTCTTCTCTATAATCATATAGTTTGTATCAAGAAAATTGGCAATTATAAAAAAGTGTAATTATATGGAAGTTTTTTTATAAGTTTTTTAATAAATTGTCTCAAAAATTAATGTAATTGTATAGGAGTTGTGATTATATAGGAGGTGATTATAGAGAAGGAAAACTGTATTTTAAATGCATTTATAGGGTGATTTACTATATAGATAAATTAGATTTGCAAATTTGTATAACAAAAACAAAAAAATAAATTTTTATAAAACAAAAAATAAATTTTAATTACTTCAGAGTTAGGTAAGGTCTTGAATTTATCTAAACATTAGTATCTACAAAATTTAGCAAGAAATTTTTTTATTAAAGCCCCTAAGAGGGCTTTATAAGCAAAATTTTAAAATATAAATATTTTTATGGGATTTATAATTTATTGCACGGTGCAATATATTGCACCCCCTATTATAACTATATGGATCATTGATTTTGTATAACAACCAATTAAACAAATTTTTATCAAAGCAAAAAATAAAATTTAATTAATATTAGAGTTAGGGTTAAGGCCTGGGATGGAGCAGGGGTATAGTTTATGCCAAAATTTTACAGAGTATTTTTTATTAGAACTCCAAAGGTGGTTTCATAGGAAAACGTTTTAATTAATAGAAGGGGTGCAATGTATTGCAGGTGCAATAAATTATAAAACCCTTTTTAAAAAATTAACAAAAAAAATGAAATTTTATATTGCACCTAATTTTAAATTTTAATTGGCTGTTTTAATAGTTTGTATAACAAGATGTAAAACACTATAAATGCATTTTAGCAAACTTTTTACTATATATAAAAAATATCTAAAGCCATATCTAGTTATATATTTTGATTTTTTAATTAAAGTTAGGATAAAAGTTAGTTTGGAGTTAGGGTTAGAGCATGTATTATAGTAAAATTGTTCTTCTGACATTTTTTATTAATATACCAAGATAGGTTTAAACTATTGTTTTTTGATTTTTGTGACTTTTGCTTTTGCTTTTTTTGCTATTTTTGTTTCTTTAGGCTGATCTGTGTCAATCAAAATAAACAATCCTATTGGCTCTATATTATATGATATATAGCTTTAATGACCCCTATATATACAAAAAGTAACAAAATATTTTAATTGCCAATACAGATAAGATCAGCAATATTTCTATATTTAGAATTAGGCAAAACAAATATATAAACAAGGTAGTACAAAATCTGGATCAGGTCTGTATATATAAAATTTTTATATGATTTAAAGAATTTTAAAGATGTTTTTACTCATATCTTCTTATCTACTGGGCCGATTTTAATGTAATTTTACTAGTGGATGCACAAGAACCTGCTCTACAACTTTACTTATATAAAAAATAATATTTATTTAGTACAAAAAAAACTTTTTATTAGGCCTAAAACAGATTTACTAATATATTGTTTATATATTTGTTTATCCCCAATTCCAAATATGGTAATAATATAGCTATAGTGCCGATCTTATCTGAATTGGTAATTAAATAATTATAAAAAATTTATTTATATAAATTTTAACTATATATAAAGTATTATTTTTGTAAAATAAGTTTTTTATTAGGAAATTACTAATTTGCACCACAGGTGATTATCACCTGTAATTAATTTGCCAATTAAAATTCAGGATCAGGTATAACATGTAGATTAATTTTGTATAACAAAAACAAAAAATTTTTTAAAAAATTGCTAAAATTGCTTCTAACCTAAAATTTTGTCTATGAAACTAATTTTTTTTATGCAAAAAAAATTCCTTTTAATTTTACTATATACAAAGCTCTACTCTAATCTCTAACCTTTAACTTTATCCTAATATTAAAGAGATTTAATTTTTATTTAATAAAAGTTGTTTGTTTTGTTAATTTTTTATGCATTGTAGATCACAGGTAATAATTACCTAAGGTGATTATTAGTTATTTTCTTTTTATTATATAAAAATTTTAATATTTATAAGTTAATTTAGTTCTTAAAAAGCATATTTCTGATTTTTTTTAACTTAGTAACTTTAAAAATATTTATTTAATATTTAACTGATTAAAATAATTCAAATATTCTTTTTAAATATATTATAATTACGAAGTTTGCTATTTATCACTACCGGTGATCATTACCAATATTCAATTTACCAATTAAAATTCAGGATCAGGTGTAATATGTATATTAATTTTTGTATAACAAAAACAAAAAATTTTTAAAAATTCCTAATATTGCTTCTAACCTAAAATTTTGCCTATAAAACTATTTTTTTTATACAAAAAAAAATTCCTTGCTAAATTTTACTATATACAAAGCCCTATTCTAATCTCTAACCTTTACTCTTATCCTAATATTAAAGCAATTTAATTTTTATTTAGTTTTTTTGTTTATTTTGTTTTATACATTGTAGATCACCAGTGATGATTACCAGTGGTGATTCGTAGTAATTTTCTAATAATAATAACTCAAAAAAATGGAATGTGTTTTATATAGTAAAAAAATTAAGTATAGTAACTCTTTCTAAGTGCAACCCCTCTAAGTGCAACTTCTCTCTAAATGCAGCTTTAACTTCAACCCAAATATATGTTTAGCTTATGTTTTGTCTCAATAATTACAATTTTTCTTGTTCTCTAAATGCAAGTTGCTAAAGGTTCAGTCTTAATGAATTGACTTAGCTAGAGTTGACTATAATAGCTATTAAATAAAGAGAAATTATAGATACAGTAGCCAACAAAAGTAACACCCGATTTTTGCTAATAAAATTTTGGTCGCATATACATTAAATTTTTTTTATTATGCAATATTGAATGCACGTGTATATTCAATATTATTTTATTCTTTATTGGGCCCAAAACCACCCAAAGAACAAATGTATTAAAGTTTTTGTATTTTTTTTTAAAAATGGGTTTAAAATCATTTACACCTTTTAAGGCTTTTAAACTTTTGGATTTTATTTTTTAATGCTTTTGAATTGTTTTTAATAAGTTTAGATCGGGGGTCTTCCATTATTTATTTTATAATTCAATTTTTCTGATTTTAACATATTTTGTAGCTTTTCTAATAATACAAAAATGATAATTATCATATAAAACATTATATTTACTTGACTAATAAAAAAATAAAACACAAAATAGAAAAATATAGTCTTGAAGAACCTTAATATAAAAATTTTTATTATTTTTTTATTTAAATTCGAATTAAATATTAACAAACTTTTAATTATACCTGGGAACCACCCTCAAGCCATTACCAAGCCTATCTACCCCTAAAACTCAACACCAACTATCTATTTTCTTTTTTTTTATTGTGTAATATTATACTCTAATATTCCAGGTTTACTTGCTCGCTTCTTTTTTTGTTTTGTCAAAAAAAGCCACACTTTCACTCATATACATTTCTATCTTTTTATTTTTAATATTAAATTTATATTATAATTTCTAAAATATGAGCTTTTTATTGCCACAAAAAACTTAAATCACAAACAATAAAGGACTTAAACTATAAACAACAAACCTGTATAAGCCCCAGATCGTAGTTGGAGCCGTGCAATGGCATGCGTCATTCCTTCATTGCTTTTTTTATAATAAACTTTTTTTTTGCATCTTGAGAACTGAGGAACGTCTAAACAATGGTAAAAATTGGATTTTTTTAGTTCATTTGTAAAGTTTAAGAAGCTATTAACTAAAGGTGTAGGGTGTCACAGTACTTGTGTGGTTTACTAAGTGGTTACTTTTGGTATAAAATAAGGGGGTATTTTCTTACTTTTTGCAGTCTATTAGGTGTGCAACACCTTACACTGGATTTACGGTGATTTTTTTTTTTTATCATGGTGCTTATTCAGAAGTCAAAGAAAAAAGTAAAAAAAATTGCCTTGGGAAACGTCAAAAAAAGGGTAAGCACAACCATGTCTTTACTCACATGCTTTGATCTGCAGATCGGGCATTACTTTTGTTGGCTACTGTATTTCTCACGGCCAAAATTTTTATGCTCATTTATGTTAGAGGCGATATTGGGTGTTTTTAATAGCAAAATCATTCAAGGAGAACTTTGTTGTTAAAAAAAAGTGGTTTCCTATGAGATTTTTTGAGAAACGATTTTGACAAAATGGGGTCCATTAAAGCAGTGTTGTGCTGGGACAGGAACAGGGGCAACGGACAGTCCAAAACGGGACGTCCCGGACATGTCTACCAAAATATTAACGTATGTACAGTACAATTAAAATTACTGTATAATCATCGCTGCTTTGTTAGCCAATCAGATCGTTTGATAAGCCCTTGTATATCATGGATATGGGACATTGTCCAGGACATGGGACGTCCGGGGCTGTGCGTGGGACAACGTCCGAACCCAACACTGCGTTAAAGCCAGGTGCGTTTAATATATTGATCTACATATTGCATAATTATATTCTTGATATCTATAAACCAGCTAACCTTAACTGTATCAATAAAGTATCTCTAATTGCATCAAAAAAATAGTTCTAACGCACCTGGCTCCTGATCATGTTTTCATGTTACGTTACATAAAAGTCGCGGCTCGTTATTGGCTGGGGAGATATATTCTCGTGTGAGATATAAACCAAAATTTAATTTACTTATGGGAAAATTTGCTTGTAATGCACAGAAGCCTTTAGTACTTTCTTCACACAACTGTAATTCATCAAAGACATTTTTATGCGTATAGACAGTATATGCATTTAAGTCATAAGAACTATTTTCGTGCTAATAATTGACAACAAAAATTTTTTGTACATTTAGAGAGTATATGCAATTAAACATATAAAATTAGACAGTTTCAACTGTGTTTGAAGTTTATTTATTTCTTTTACAACTAATTAATAGATAATAATCCACTAATTTAACCTTTTATTGATATTTCTTAAAAAGAAAAAAAGTTTAAGGGAGATCATATCAGAAATTAAATATAGATAATGCTGAACATAACTGACTGATAGCTTAATCCTAAAAGGATCCAAATGAATAATATAAATTAGAAGCAATAGAGGAAGGGAAATAATTATCGGGTAAAGAAAATGTATTGCTATAATTAACGGACGAATTGTTGTTTATGTAATTTGTATCAATGTCTACTTGTTTGAGAAAAAAATCGTTTTGGATGGGATGAGGTTCTTCAATAAAGTAAGAAGGAATGAATGTGCTAAATTGATATTCAGTTGAATTGTTGCTTGACATTATGTAATTGGTATTAATATTTACTTGGTTGAGAGAAAAAAAATCGCTTTGGATTGGTTGAGGTTCTTCAATAAAGTAAGAAGGAATTAATCTGCTAAATTGATATTCAGTTGAAGTGTGTTTCTGTTCGATACTTGCGGTATCATTGAAGTTGTTTTCAGAAACGTAAATTGATCTATTAACTGTTCTCGGCCCTCTTTTTTTATTCGATTTAACATAAATACATTGAAGATTATGTGATGCACAATTTGTGCAAATAACTCCTTCGCAGCACTTTAAGTGTTTTTTTCGACAATTAGTACATGCTTTAGTCGCGTAAGGACCTCTTCGTCGTTGATTTGAATAAGACATAATTAGCCAAAGTATTTTGCGAGTAAATATTATAAATAATAATAAATAGATGTTAATAATAGGCTGAAATAATATATATATATATTTTTTTTTTACAACCGAGACCTTGCTCTAGTTCTTTTATTTATAGAGAAATTGGTTATACATGATTGTGTTACATAAAGTTCTAAACTAGTTTTTATAGAATGTCGAGCTCATACTACTGTATTTACAATGCATCTGCGGCTAAATAGGACCGAAGAAGAGTTACCCAGTGATCATTTGACCAAAGTTTGGGTTAGTTTGAGTGTATAGTTTAGGCCAATATGTATGATTCTAGACGTCATTATTTGATTGCCGATCACTGGGTTAACTGTTCTTCAAGTGCCCCTCCCTAGAGAGTTTCGTACTGTTTAAAGAACGGTAAACGTTCGTGTACAGTCTAAACTGTATTATTTTCTCATTTAAGCCGCTGGATATTGGGTATGGGTAATAAAACGGAGATATAGGATGAAATATTTTTTTATGTTAAGTAGAATTAGGATCAAAATTAGTACAAAATTGTAAGAGAATACCTTAGCTGTTATGTCTTAGATAATACCTTCCTTAGCTGATAACCGGTACAAAAAGCTGTCGACGGATTTGGGAGGGTATACTGTTCATGACTATGTTTATGGAAAGGAAGACCCCAAGAACAGCATCGTTGAAAATTGATATGGATTTTGCCGTTAACTAGTTCAGTGTTTTTTTTTTACCTTAGTTTTTGGCAAGAACCTCATCATTAAAAAATAATAGGATTGAGAACTGAAAGAACTGAAAAGAACTCCATATTTATAGATTTATGATGATGACACATCGTTCATTTAAAATTTATTGATCGTCAAAAATTGGATATGATCGTCAAAATAGTAAAATCGTGTTACACATCCGTGCCAAAGACACATGAACCGTGAAAAAGAGTTTTCCCGCAAATGGTGAAAGCATTCTCTCAATATTTTTTTTCTAATTGAAACAACAATAATAAAGTATTGTACTTAAATCTAGTTACACGAAACCTTTATAAGTACATATGGCCTAGAGTAGATATATCATAGGTACGTATGGAGTTCATACATACCGTATATGTCCGAAAATAAGCTACTACCTAAAATAAGCTACCCCCCTGATTTTTTTAAAAAATCTTAAAAAATTCGTTGGCAGTTGCTACATATAAAACTTTTTTTTCTACTAAGTAAACTTCAAAAAGTCGATTAAGTAAAGTTGTTCAGCGCATCAAAATACACATACAATGAAAATTGGTGTCATTTGGATAATTTTTTATTGGTACGTTTTTCAATTTTTTCAAAAAATGCTATATTTCGAAAATAAGCTACTTTACGATTTTTCGTGTAATTTTTTGGCCAAAAAAAGGTAGCTTAATTTCGGACACATACGGTAATAACTTATCCTATTAGCTAGGAATAATTATCCTAATAAATACTTATTATATATGCCGACTTTTTATGAACGTCACACACAAATAAATAGGCGTAATTTGTTGGGGTGACCGCACACAATTTAAAACTCAAATTATTGGATAAAGAAAGATAATTACTTTGTGTATACTTATGAAACGTAGTGCTTCTTAATTTAGGCAATTGTCCCGTAAGATATTTATTAGGCACTTTTATTGAGCACATATACTCCGGTTAAATATCTTTTAATAATGACATATTTAGAAAGAAGTTTTAGATTTATAAAGATTAATAAGGAATAAAATTCCTACGTATTATTTAATGAATAGGAAGAATTGTTATATATAGAATTTTTACGAAGTTCTTTGTTTAACGATTTGACCCCGGAATATTTATTACTAAATTCAGTATTGCAGAATAGCATGTTAATAGTCGTTCTTTGTGTGATGAGCCATTAAACAATAGCAAAAAACAACGTATTAATAAATAATTTTTAAAAAACAAAGGATTTTGGTATATCCATTTGTCCGCTTGAAAATATTCTTTGTCGAAATATACTTGTGCAATTTACAAGATTTTTGAGTCAAATACGTAATGTACTACATACACTAAGACTAGAATTTAACTTAATTTTAATTTAATTGAAGTTGATTCATACACAAGAGATACAAATATTAAAATGTACCAAAAGATAAAATTTTGAGAATCGAGAAATAAGGTCGCTACTCCCATGAATGTTTATCGAAACAGAAGTCTTGGTTGTACATACTGGAGAAATTATTACAATGGAGGTATAGATATTAAATAATAATAATATAAGATGCATGTAAATATATCACGTGGAACTAATGAACAACTGGAAACCGGTTTACAACAGCAAATATGCTTTTAAATTCATATTTTGAAAAATAACTTTTTGTAAACCCTGAAATTTATTGTTATTCGATAAATCATAACATTTTTTATATTTCTAAAATAGTAATATGAGGTTGTAAATTACCAAGGACTGTTTATACGTATTTTGGTTTGCGGGAGATTTTTTGAAATCTGAAATCATGCAACCATAAAATCTCGCTTGGGCATTATTTCTAATCCTGGCCCGAATTTTACGGTATGTTTAGTGATGTGCCGCGTACAGTACTATACCGTACTGTACGTACTGTATGCTAAAATTTTTGCCGATCACTTTGCCAGCCAATCAGAAGCCGGAAAAGAACTATACGTACTGTGCTAAAATTTTTCAGGTATCATATAATGGCACATCACTGAGTATGATATAAACTATCTATATCTAAAATGTAATTCCTCAACGAATTTTATAAAAATTTGCTATCCAATTAAAGATCAGGTATAACGCTAATCTGAGATGTTGTTTCAATGTGTACGTATGTATTTTATTTTTCTTTTCATGTGATCTTTTGTGGAACGAAGCTTTATAAAAAAAAAAAGCCCCTTCAACATATGTGAATTCAGTCGAACCATATAGGTGATTGGCCTTCTCGAACTTTGATATTGGGCTATATCGGATTTGTTTCCATTCAATATTGTCATGAATTCGATTTTATCACATATGATGATCAAAATTTGATCAAATTAATAAAGTGACATTTGTCAATCAAAATGTGATTAACATCGATAACAATTTATTGTCAACCCGAATTTATGAAAGCAGCAGTAATTTTATAAGCTTATCCGGTACAAAATTTAAAAAATCTAATTTAAAATAACAAGACACATTATCATGTGTTACACTTAAAATTAATCGGGTTATTAAAAAACCCCCCTAGTAATAACTGGTACATTATTCATCCGACAATGAATACAAAATACAGTGAGCATATTGACTACAGATCAGATCTATAATCATATAAACTATATCCCAAAGACTCTACTCGGGTCTTTTTAATCTGAGATTTTAAGTTTATTACATATGTACATACGCTAGGTTGTGAATAGACAGCCATTAGACATCATAAAAAACTATTAATAGACATATATTTGTCTAATGACTTTTTTCCATTTTTTTCCCATTAGACAATGCAAGTTCACAACCCTGTACATACGTAAGTTATATAACAGGAAAGTTAAGCTGCAGATCTAATATTTAAATACAGATCAAAATTTAATATGGAAATAACGGGTAAATTAAATTTAATAAAGTGCCTGAGAAGGTCTTATTAAAATGGAAAAATAAATAATCTAAAAATAGCCACTGGAATTAAGTGTTCATAATAAGGCCTAGAAAAATTAATTAATATGCTCGTAACCTAAAAAAAAAAAAATTAAGAATTTAATAAGTGAATTTCTTGAAAATTTTTCGATAATTTTAATAGAATATAAAATTATGCTTCAGTGCAAGTATAATCAAATACATCAATCTATTAATAGCAGTTTATGAACTTAAAAAAAATCACTTAATCATATTTATTACATTATATTTAAAAGAAGAAATATTTATTATGCGAATTTAAAATCTGCTATATTGTAAAACATTTATGGAACGTTAGCTCTAGTATATGTATACATCATAAAACTTGTGTTTTCAAAGAACCATCGCAATAATTATAACAATTTAAAGCTATTTTCTTTAATTACATTTAAAATTCATCAATAAACAGAAGATTTTTGATGAGATATATGCCATTATTCCACTAATCAGTGAAGAAAAAACAAGTTTCCGAAAATTGTTATTTTCTCAGTTTACCGGGGAAATAACAAGCATTGCTGGAAACTCTTTTTTTTTTTCGCTAATTAAAGTAGCGATAATAAGTCGTTAAACCACCACCATGGTATCATACAAAACGAAGAATAAAGCTTTTATTTCCTAGGAAAGTAATCCATAGATCTCTGGTTACACAGTATGGGGTCCTTTTATTCGAATAGCCGGCTTTTATCCCCACCGGAAACTTATCCAATCATAGTGTTGGGTTGAAATTATGCATGAGGTTAAACGCGGAAAAATTATTTGTTGTAAATTTATACAAGAATTTTGTGACACAAAAAATAAAGTTTTCATTTTGCGATACACAAATGTACGCCATTTTCATAATTTTCGGAACTGGGCCGGTGTATGATTATTATTTTTGGTATGCTTAGATATTAGTGTACCTAATGAGAACTAGCTGCAATCTCAATAATATAGGTCAAAATGTTATTATTTATAAATTAACTGATTTGTTCTGTTCATTTAACCTATTTTAATTATGTTAATTTGTTAATTGGTTATTGCGTATAATTCTTTCTTATATAATTCCGCAAAGATAGGAAAAATAAGGTAGTACATAATATAATCTTTCGTATCTCTCCGTCGGAATAATGAGTGACGTACTGTACATACGAATAACAGATAAGTGGCAAGTTAAGTGGATGAAGTAGTACATTAAACTTTTGTGTATACTCATGAAATGTGGTGTTCATTAAAATTATGCTTCATGTTTCTTTATTTAGGCAATTGTTCCCGTTCAAATATTTATTAGGCACTTTTATTGAGCACATATACTCCGGTTAATTTCTTTTAATCATGACATATTTAGAATGAAGTTTTAAAAGAAAATTTTGCAGAACTTAAATTTATAAAGATTAATAAGGAATAAAATTCCTACGTATTATTTAATGAATAGGAACAATTGTTATATATAGAATTTTTACGATTTTTACGCCTTACAAAAAGAATAAAAGTTAGAAGTTCTTTGTTAACTCCCAGAATATTTGTTATTAAATGCAGTATTGTTTGAAAAACATGTTAATTCCCTTCTTCGGGTGATGAGTCATCAGACCATAGGAAAAGAAACATGTTTATGCATATTTTTGAAACAATAAAGAATTCAATTTTCCGTTTGTAAAAATATATTTTTGTCGAAATATACTTGTGAATTTACAAGATTTTTATGAGTCAAACACATAATGTACAACAAAACTAGAGTTTAAATTAATTTAATTGGAGTTGATTCATACACGAAAGATACAAATATACGGGGATCCTCAAATGTACCAAATGAAAAATTTGAGAATCGGATAAGTAAGTCAAAGTCAAAAAAGGGTCGTCGAATATTTATCAAACAGAATTTTGTTGTACATAACCTGGAGAAATTATTACAATGGAGGTTACGGCCATAGATAGGAAATTAAAATAAAGGTAAAATAACATGCATGTAAATATTTCACGTGGATCTAATGAACAACGGGAAACCGGTTTACGACAGCAAACATGCTTTTAAATCATAAGCACGTTATTCTTTCTACTTAAAAAGTAAATTTATTGTAACAATTTATTGTAATGCGATAAATCATATCATTTTTTTTTATATTTCGAAATAGTAATATGAGGTTGGTAAATCACCTAGGATTGTTTATACGTATTTTGGTTTTTGGGAGATCTTTTAAAACCCGAATAATTGTAATCATGCAACCGTAATATCTCGAAATAACGGACATGGGTATTATTCCGAATCTTGGCCCGAATTAAGACCAAAATTCGTAATTTCACCCCTGCTATTTCGAGATTTTACGGGGATGAGATAAATTATCTATATTTAGAATTGTAACGCCTTAATGAATTTTGTTATCCAATTAAATCTAAAGATCAGGTATAACGTAAATCTGGAATGTTTTTTGCATCTTGCGTACGTACGTATGTACTTTATTTATTCTTTTCATGTGAACTTTTGTGAAACGAAGCTTGATAAAAAAAAACCCCCGACACATGTGAACTCTGTCGAGCCATAGCTTTAATATTGGGCTATATTAATTGGATAACGATTAAGAATGGACTGCAGGACGACTCGTACAAGACAAATTTAAAAACCGAATGTACATAAAAAATTCAACGATATCTTGAATTTAAAATTCCAATAGTTAGAAATCTTATATTGTAATAAAAACAATATTTTATTTGTTCTTAGTTATATTGCAAATTATTATATATAGAAGATTGTACGTATTTTACTTATAATAAGATTAAAATCTATATTATTGTATATTATTTGCCATAAAAATTAATATAATTAATAATATGGCTAGTAGCCCATAAAAATTACTTGTTTTCATGTGATTACTTGTAAATGCATGAACATACGTGTAGCCTTATTGTTTCTTAATAAGGTTATGCAAGTAAAATTTATCATAAAATAAAGCATTGTTTTTTACATGAATTGATTTCTTTTTAAATATTTTACGGTCAATTACATATAAAGCGTACCTTTACAATAAAATCACCTATATAATGGATTTAAAATTTTAAAATTATTATAGATCCGTTATGAATATTAGTAAAAGTTATATAAAGGATTTACAAAAAAATTAATCATAAGGCCTAAAAATCCGTTATATAGATAATTAACTGTAGTTTAAATTGATTTAGCAACGTAAGTGCCTAATATTTTATTGCAAACATAACATTAAGATTATTGAAGAAAACATTATCGAAAACATATACACGTGTATCACTAAATTTTTACTCTTTTTATGGGATAAAAAGTTAAAATATTTGTCACCCTTATATTGTTAATTTATTATTATTTTAAATAAAAGGATTTTATTGTTTAAAAATCCAACTCTGATAATATTTTAAGAAAAAAACATTAGTCGGAAACTATTATATGATGACTCATGATTCATATTTTAACATGAAGGTGCAAGCATATAGGCAAATGAATGTGTCTATAAGCTGTGAAATAATAAATCAATTTTACTGTTCAGGCCATAACTTACATTTTTTATTAGTTATTGCAGTTATAAAATTATAATAAATTTGATTTTTAATTTTTAATTTTAACAGAATTAAAATTTAAATCAACCAGTAGATAGAAATTAATATAACCATATATGCTATGTTAAAAAAAAAATTGCAAAAGTATTCAATTAAAAATTTTTAGAATGATTTGTATTATATAAGAACACTAAGAATGCAGTGTCTGTTGGCACTGATAAAGACAAAATTCTTCAGGTATATAGGTGCTTATATTTAAACATATATAAAAAAGGAAAACAGTCAAGTTTATTTTATAAATTTAAAATTGAATAACACAATTTCAATCCCTTATTCGTGCGAATTACTGCAAAGACAAAGTTACGTCCTATAGGAGTTACTTCAAACCAGTTTATAAAATACAATTGAACTGTAACTAGTGAAGTAAAATGATGTTTTACGCTAATATGAAGTTTAATTTTGATGCTAACGTTATATATTTTTAAATTATCTGTATAAAAATAATTTATGTAATATTGGGTTCTGAAATTGTTAATATAATATGCAAAAGAAAAAAAAATTTAAGAATTTAGTAATAAAAACTATTTTCAATTTATAACAATTGCATTTGTATTCGAATTAATGATGATTAAGGGAAAATACGGTCTGCAAGCCCAAGAGGGAGCATTATCATTGTGAATGATTGTTTGGAGAAATTAAAAATCTAACATTGATTAAACTCGGACAGTTTTGTACGACAACCAATTTTATTCAGTCATATCCAGGTCTACCGAATAATTAATTGTGGGGACAATTATTTGCAATTTTTCGAACCCAATTAATTGATTGGTGGCGCAGCCACAATTAGTTAATTAATTGCAATTTTTTAGATAAGAAATTGTAATAAAAAAATAATATCGCTATATGTAATTACAGATAGCAATGATTAAGCGATTTCTTTTCTTATTTTTTTTTAAAAAAAAAAATAACCTGACAAAATTTACAAACTGTGAACATAAAAAATTATCGTAATTACAGAAATCAAGTGATTTCTTTTTTTTCTTTTTCGATTTTTTTCTTTTAAATAACCTGACAAAATTTACAAACTGTGCAAACTAATGAATGCAAAAATTACGAACAAATGCTATAGAGAAGTTTTTTTAAACCTGCAAGTGATGGCAAGTGTCCATGCAATTTATACACTCTTGGATCACACCAATAACCCCAAAAAAGAAATTTAATGAATCATTTAACGCAAAATTTGAAAGCTTTAAATTAATTTCCGATCACGTGATGTACATCTAAAAAATATAAACAGATCGACGACAAAAAGGAAGGTCCCAAAAAAACTTATCTAAAACAGTTAATGGGGCTGAAAATAAGTGTTGATGACATACTTTCATCAACAGAGTATTGGAAATGTTTCTTATTCTATAGTAAACTCTAAGATTTTTATTATAGCGCAAGCGTAGTTAATGTTTTTAATTGGGTGAGCTTAATTGTAAAGTGTCGATTGCCTCTTAACGTAAGTGAGAATCCAGATTTCGTCTCACATACTAATCTTTCGAAATTGGATGCTAATTAAGCCTCCCGGCGTCCCTTTATAAAAGGGGTTTAAAAAAAAGAAAAAAAAAAGAAATTGGATGCTTCAACAGTTGTCAAATATATTTATAGTTAGCAGAGATTGTACAGTACGCAAAAGAATAAAATATACTTTACTAGAGAAAATTGAACTATGTTTGATGAATGGACGAATAATAGCATTCTTTTGTATGGTAGTTTGGTGTTTATCAAACAGTTCATAAATTTAGAAATCTAACTTTACTTGCAATCCCTATAACAAATTGCAGCACGAAATGATACTGCAATACACGAAAAAATTTGGATATGGAACCACGCGAACCTGCACGTAAATCTATACGAGACAATGTATGAGAAAGCACGTTTACAGCACGTAAAAGGGCGCAGATTCCGTGCAACAGTGCACGTACTAACGTGCAATTTTATGTGTTTTCGCGTGCATTGTCTCGTGCATATTTACGTGCAGGTAACATATAAAAGCATATATCCATACATAAAACATAATAATATATATCCGTATATACATTTATATTATTATTTTATTAACTAAATTTTATAATTTTATTAACTAAATTTTGTAATTTTTATTAATTAAATTTTATATTTTATTAACTAAATTTTATTATTTTATTAATTAAATTTATAATACGAATACTTTAATTTAATAATTTACATGCCAAATAAGAAAATACATTTAATTACTAAAAATATTTTAAAAATAACCTAGAAACTAATAATATCGAAAAAAAGACAAAGTAAAGCAATAGTATCAAAATGAAAGGTTCAAAAAAAAAAAAAAATTGAAGTGACTACTCTAGCAATAACTCCAATAGTAACAACTCCAATTGTGGCAACTCTAATGGCAGTAACTCAAGGGAGATACTAAAATGTAATAATATACTGAAAGTAAATAAAAATTGAAAAAAAAATAGTAAGAAAAAAAGAATTTAACTACAAATAACCGGCGGTGATCATCACCGGTATGTAATTAACCAATAACGATAAAACAAAAAAAGTTCATTTCATTTACTTTAGGGTTAGGGTGAGGCCTGGGATTTTAGCAGGGTGTCTAATATATGCAAAATTTAGCAAGGAATTTTTTTTGTTAGAATGTCAAAGGTAGTTTCATAGACAAATTCTTGAGATATTAGCATTTTTTTAAAAAAAATCTTTATTTTTGTTACACAAACTGATTTACACTTTACACCTGATCCTGCAAATTTATTGGTTAATTGCACACCGGTGATGATCACCGCTGGTTATAGTTAGTAAAATTCAAAAAAAAGCTTTAATACCTCAAAAATGATGAATAAACATATACCAAAAATGATAGTGATTTCAAAGAGCAACTTGCAAGGCAATAACTCCAAAGGATAACTTCAAAAGCAATGACAATAACTAAAAAAAATTATATGAAAATTAGTGAGTTGTAAAAAAAAAATTGTTAAAATAAAAGAAAACAAAAAAAATAAAATAAAAAAGTAAATATTTATTTACTTACAAATCAAATGTAATTTGTGCACGTCAAAGAACGAAAATTATTATTGTTAGATGCAAAAAAAAAAAACAAAAAAATAAAAAAAGTGTGCATCAATGCACGGAAATTATAGTCTTTAATGATCACAGTACATGGAATTATGCATAATCATTAAGAATCTTAACGATTGTGCATATCAGTGCATAAAAATTATAATCATTAAGAACATTAATGATTGTGCATGTTAATGCACATCATTAAGGAATCTTAACAATATTATTATTAAGAATCTTAATGATATGATCATTAAGAATCTTAATGATATGATTGTTAAGAATTTTACATGATCGTTAAGAGCTTAATGTTATGATCGTTAAGATTCTTAATGATATAATCGTTAAGAATCTTAATAATATAATCATTAGGATTCTTAACGATATAATCATTAAGATTCTTAACGATATGGTTGTTAAGATTCTTAATGATATTATTGTTAAGAATCTTAATGATGTGATCGTTAANTAACGATATGGTTGTTAAGATTCTTAATGATATTATTGTTAAGAATCTTAATGATGTGATCGTTAAGATTCTTAATAATATGATCATTAAGAATCTTAACGATATGATCATTAAGATTCTTAATGATATGATCGTTAAGAATCTTAACAATATGATTATTAAGAATCTTAACGATATGATCATTAAGAATCTTAACAATATGATCATTAAGAATGATCATTAAGAATCTTAACGATATGATCATTAAATTCTTAATGATATGATCGTTAAGATTCTTAAAGATATGATCATTAAGATTCTTAATGATATAATCATTAAGAATAATCATTAAGAATCTTAATGATATGATCATTAGAATCTTAACGATATGATCGTTAATAATGATCATTAAGAATCTTAATGGTATGATTATTAAGTATTTTATAGCGCTTTGCAAAAAACTGTGACCCTGTGATTTCACAGTGATGATACTGGAAAAATTTCTGAGATTTTAAATATTATTGATCATAATTTTCAATTAATGAGTCTATATTTTATCTAAAATCTTTAAAATTCTTAAAGAATCGAAAAATCCACAAGAATTGGCTGATTTCTCCTGATTTTACATGACATCATGATATGCAAAGGTCACACATTTTTGCAAAGCGCAATAATGATATGATCATTAAGAATGATTGTTAAGAATCTTACAATTGTGCACATCAGCACATGAAAATTATGATCATTAAGAATCTTAACAATTGTGCACTTCTGTGTACAAAATTGTAATCGTTAAGGAATCTTAACGATTGTTATAACTGCGATGTCAGTGCACTGAAATTATGATCGTTAAGAATCTTAACGATTGTACTCGTCAGTGCACGAAAATTATAATAATCGTTAAGAATCATACAATTGTGCACGTCAGTGCACAGAAATAATGATCGTTAAGAATCTTAACGATTGTGCACAGAAATCATGTGATCATAAAGATTAATAAACGTCAATATATGGATATAATACTATGCATGATAGTGCATGGATTTCAATTTTTGTGTGATAACGTGTATTAAATTTTTTGGATAATCAGTTTCTATGGGCATTTCCCAATTTGCTGACACCTATTTCTCCGACACCAATTACACCGACAGCCATTTCACTGACACCCACAATTCTGACAACCCCATTTCCTGACAATTCATTTCCCCAACAACTTACTTCCTCGAGTCCTTTTCACCGACATCCCATTTTGCCAACAGCCACTTTCTCAACATCCCATTTTACTGACATCTTATTTTATTTCGTCGACAGCTATTTGCGAATTATAACTATATATATGCCGTGCGTCAGATTAGACCCAGCCTAAATTAGATTAGGGTTAGGGTAAAATTTTTATATAGACAGATTTGACTCATTGATGTGATAATTTGAGAAATGATCTACATGTATATTTTTGATATAAACAAATCATAAATTTGAATAACCGGTCAATCAATTTATTACACGTGATCAATGTGATGTTTGTTGTGATTGAATTCTGATTGAAAATTACTAAATAAGGAAATAAATCAGAACAGCATCCAATAAAAATCATTGATTTCATATATAATTACTGAATTATCACATAGTGATTTACTTGTGTCAAATCTGCCGATATGCGGTAAAGTTAGAGGTTAGTTTAGGCCAGTTGTTGCTGACATTTAATGCTGGTCAACTGATAGTACATCAGATTCAATCTGACGCAAGGTTTAATCTGACGCACAACATATACTGTATATAAATAGATAACAACTGATTATTAATTCATAAAGAAAGCAATAGATCGATTACGATCATCTTATTTTAAATTTTTTCATGGTTTTTTTGGCTATATAGCAAATCAAAAATTACATTCTCACAGTCTGTAATAATTTAAATAATTTCCATCATTTTCTATCACATGAAAAAAATGATTGATAATCAAAAATCATTTATATAATATAAAACTAATCTATTTGTGAAGCTTTATTAATAGCTGTCAGCGAAATGGGTGTAGGTGAAATCGAATGTTAGTCAAATGGAATGTCAAGAAAGTGGATTCAGAGAAGCAAGCTGTTGGGAAAATGGGTTGTCAAGGAAATGTGCTGTCGGGGAAGCGGGCTATCATTAAAATGGCGGTCAGCGAAATTGGTGTCAGATAAGTAGTTTTCAGTGAAGTTTATCAAATCTGTTTCCGTGCAGTTTCCGTGCAGTGATTTTGAAACCCATGCTTACCCGCATGCAATTTCATATTTATGCATGCATTTCTGTGTATCAAGTTTTCATAGGGAATATATACAATGCATTCATAAAAAATCATATAGCAATAGTATATATAAAAAAATCATATTAATACGTAAAAATTTACTATAATAGAATGTTATTGATGTTTTCATTTTCAATTGTACGTCCAAAACCAAAACAAAACCAAAAATAAAACAGAAAACAAAAACAGGTGGCAATCATTTCACCGACAATCACTTCATAGACATGCCATTTCACTGACAAACTATTCACCGACAAGTTCATTTTATCGACAGTTTATTTCACCGAAGCTCATTTCACTGACAAAGTAATTCTGGTCATTGTCGTTAGGGTTAGTGTAGAATTAGGGTTAAAATTAGTGTACTTTATAGAAAAATACTTGTCAGTGAAATGAACTGTCAGTAAAATGAACTTATCGGTAAATAATTCATCGGTGAAATGGGTGTCTATGAAGTGATTGTCAGTGAAATAATACACACCCGGCCTAAAACTTATATTTTAATAAATCTCGTAAAAGCAAAATTGCAATTAATTGCAATTAATTGCAATTATGATGTCAAATTGAATTCAATTTTTTAAATATTAATTTTAATTGATTGCAATTTTTTATGTGTATATTATAATGATGCCTGACGAAACTCACGTGACCTGACGAAACATAATAGTTTCGTCATTTCGTCAGTGACGAAACTATGATGAAACTTATGGTTTAGTCAGGCGAAATAGTTTCGTCAAGCATCTATAGTATATTACAATTTAATTGCAATTAATTGTTCGGTAGGCCTTGTCACATCACCCATTTTTTTCTGCCAAGGGAAGAACCGTAAGTTAAGATTTGTTTTTAATGAATATATAATAGAATCAAGTAATTTAATGCTTATTATCTAATATCACTTCAATCGTTTTTAGTAAGATGATTTGAATTATATCAAGATAATAAGTATTTATAAATGTTTAAAAAAGCACATTTACAGGTTTTCTCTTTGCGTCACTCATACTTGAATATTAAAAATTATCATTTAATGATATACTCTACAATAATTCTAACGTTAGACGCTTTCATGAAAAAAAAAGTTCAGTATCTTGAAAATGTTAAAAGTAAAATAAAAAAACCGTTACCATTGGTAGTAATGAACTTTAGGTCGTATCGGAAATACTTATTTTTGCGGGTGATACTAACCCAAAAAGGAAATTTAACATAAAAATAAACCAGCTTTTTCTTCCTATAATATAAAGGAAATAAAGGAAATATTAATCTTGTTTGGCTAGGATGTTGAGAATTTCCTTTTCTCACGTGTCGGACTGATCCGGGTTATGTTCTCCGATTGACTAATTACCCACACTAAGGTTAGCAAAAAAAACATGCCCCTCTACATTAAGATAACACAATTTGATTAATTTTCGAACACTATGATAAAAATTATCGTTATAAAAATCGTTTTCAAAACAAAAAGGATCAATAACATGCATGATATAAAATTAAACAATTATGCTTAAAGATTTTTTAGACTATACAAAATAATGTAAATCACTTCACCATATAATATAAAATTGTGATAAGTTTAAATTTCGTTGAGTTCAAAGTTCAAATATAAATATCTTTCTTTGTTCCTTTTTCTATTAAATAATAATAATACAAAAAGTTTTACGTATTGAATATACCTTTCTTGTTCATACCTTTTGATTAAAACTACAAGTTCTCTGTTATCGTTAACAATCATTAAACCATTGATCAATTATGTATTTTCCACGTCAACAACGACGACAAAAACAGCAACAACGACAGCGATGAGGCTTTTATGTGACTAGGGTGTGTACAAATTGCCAGGAAAAACATACAAAATGTTCTGGAGAAGCAACTTGTGATTGTTGTGCATTACGTAATCTTGGATGTACTTTTATTGATTCGGGTAAAAAACGTGGACCGAAGACGGATTGTAGACACTTAGTACAGGTCCATGTTTCTAACGGTTCTGATAATTACTTTGATGGAACATTTGTTCTACCTTCCATAATCCCTAATCTCACGCGAAGTCGTGCATTGATCCCATCTCTATTTGGATATCCTCAACAACAACTAGATAATATTGATTATGTTACCCTTTACTCTGAATTCTATATCCCAGAACAGGTCTATATTCTCAACAATTTTGAAAATGACATTGATAGAACATCTATGCTATGTTCTTTGACTCTTAATCCCATGCACAGCCATGCATCAACCCTATCTCTGTCTGGATACCCCCACAACAATTAGATTATATTGAAGACGGTACTCTATATTCTGATTACTATGAAAAAAAAACGCCTATGCTTTTCAAGAAGTCGATCCCTTTTCTTATCAACCATGCACCAATACTGGATATATTATGCAAAATGATAGTAATGTTATAGATAACACATCTATTAATAATAATACAGTATAATTAACCCGCGAAAATGAACACCCATGGCCAGCATTCTAATGAACCGGCCAACATTACATGCAGTGTTTAAAATTCAAATTCGGTTTTATGTTCTCAAAAAGAACATTTTTAATTTCTTAATGTTCTTAGAAAAATTTTAATGTTCTTTATAAAGAATTTATTGAATGTTCTCAAATAGAGAACATATTATAATAATTTATATTCCCAAAAATTGCGTAATGTTCTCTGAGAACACTGAGAACATTGAATTTTAAATACTGATTACATGCAAAAAGGGGTTCTTGATTTCAGAAGTATACGATATTATCTTTTTGTATGATTATTTATTCTCTGATAATAATTTTAGGGAAAATAAATTTGTCGCACCCGCGACATGTCGCACCCCTGGTTCGGCCAATCAAATCGCACGATTTTATAGGCAAAAAAATTTTTTTTTAAAAATTAAAAATTTTACATAATAAAGTGTAAAATTTATATAAAATAGCATGCCATATAACGTAAAATTTGATTCTGAACAACTTTTTCTAAGTCATAAAGATAGATTATCTTAGTAAAAAAAAAGTTTTATAAGAAAAATCAAAAATTTCCAAAGTTAGCACATATAAACCTTTTTTTTTTACTAAAACAATCTACCTTTTTAACTTAAAAAAAGTTGTTTAGCATAAAATTTTACATATAATTATTAAACATAAAGATAGATTTATATTAGTAAAAAAAATGTTTTATATGTGCTAACGTTCGAAATTTTTGGTTTTTCTTATAAAACGTTTTTTTACTAAGATAATCTATCTTTATGACTTAGAAAAGGTTGTTCAGAATAAAATTTTACATTATATGCTTTGATATCGCTTATTTATTTTTACATTTTACTAGTAAAATTTTGAATTTTTAAAAAATAAAATTTTTTGCCTACAAAATCGTGCGATTTGATTGGCCGAATCGGGGGGTGCAACAAATTTCTATTCCCATAATTTTATATCATTCCACAATTAAAATGATTGCTTTTTTTTCGTTTTTTTAATATTTCACTTAAAATTGTTAAAACAAAATTTTTATTTTACTAAATGATTTTGCGAATTCATTAAATAGTTCGGTTCTAAGAAACGATATGTTGCTATTGTCACGGGCATTAGATGGATCTACAAAATTGGGCACATTAAACTCGTGATAATAGGAGTAAACGCCACTACAATTGAGGCTAAATGTTTATACTCACAGATGAGGCTTGTCGGCCGAACAAGATAAACAAACAAACGCGAAATTCAAACAGCTCAAACATCCGAAGAACAAGTACGCGTAAGAAGAAAAGGAAGAAGACCGAGAATCAAGATAAAAAGTACAAGTGGCTGCAATATAAAATATTGCAGAAACGAAGCAAAGCCTCCTTTATTATAATCCTATAATATTATCATTGTAAGCCCTTACCTTAGAACTAATTTTATTTGATTCTCTGACGATGTTATCTGTAATTTGTCCCTAAGCCCCTTAAATTCATTAAGTTAGTAAAATTATAAAAGCACTATAATTTCCCCCTTGTAGAAAGCATCCTGTGGGATTCCTATAATTAAATTACCTTTAATAAATTTCCCTTAATAAATCGTTTTAATAAAATTAATTAAAATATAATTAATACCAAATCACCAACGTCACGCCTCTGGCGAATTGCCTTATCACCTAATTCTATATTTTTCGTGTATAAGTTAATAAATCTACGATTCACCCCGTAACACTATAATCATTATTATTTGTTTTTTTTACTATTACGTAAATAAAATGAAATTAATTTATATGTTACATGTATTTTTCAATTTATGTCTATTAGTTCACTGATTGAAAATGACTTTGAGCGATTCATAATGCAGATCATGAGATTTAGGGTGTTCTCAAGATGGAATTGGCTAGTGATCAAGTAACGCCCAAACGCAACGATCAATTGAAATAAAGATTGCGACTATCTCTTTTCATCTTTTAACCAATTACTATTATGGTTTCAAGAAAAAACAGACGATTACACAATTAATACAATTTAGTGGGTTAATACATATTAATATAAATTTATAAGAGAAAACTCACGTATAAAAACCAAATTTGATTGGTAATAACATATTACTAACTAACCAGTAATCATCAAATCAATCAATCAAAACATTATAAAATTACCAGCCGTCACGAGTGTGTCCGTTTTTAATTACCTGATTGGATAAAAAAAGTGCCTGACTAATAATAGAATTAGTCATACTCAGTTAAATTATTTTTAAAACTTTCATAGCTGACAAAGACTATATTGGTTAGTTATATAACTGGGAAGTTTTTAACAATTTTAATTGTTGGGCGAAGAATTAATGAGGTCGGGAAACATTTTTAAAGTCCTTATAATCCTGAATTCAAAATTTTTTCCTTGTAAGGTTACTTAAAGGTTTTAAAAAAGAAATAATATGTTTATATAAAATAGTTCATCGAATTGGATCTACATGTTGACTTTTTTTTTTTATCGAAACTGATCTACAATTGTTTCAAAGTTTTTTTTTTTCATGTTTGCAACAAATAAAAAATTGGCTTCAAGATCGTCAATAATAAGTTTGCTCGATATTTAAAAAGAGAAAAAATAAAATTGGAATAATTAAGAGAAAAACTCTTTCGGAATAATTAATTATGAAGTATTAACAGGTTTTCCTCCAAAATTATACGAACCAGTGAAAAAACATTACTGTAAATAGCAACATAAAAAAATTTAAAAAATTATTAGTAAAGAGTGATATATGGGTTGTTACGTCAGACTCCGTACGATAACTAAGTTATAGACTACAGATCCGAATGTTCAGCCTAAATATCACGACTTAGATGACCTAAATTAAATTTTTTTATTTCTAATTTATACTTTTATAGTCAGAATATTTTTTTTAAAACTTTATGACTTGAAAACTACTGCTAGCAATGCATATTTAGATTTAAACTATATGATCTGACATATAGAAATTAATGAAACTTTATAACTTTCACATTGTGTATAAATTTTTTATTTAGTAAAGAATTAATAATAAAAAATAGTAATTAATTAATAATTCTAATTGTTAGCGTTAACGTTAATGTAAATTCATTGATTTGTGTAATGTAAATTTTTATAATTTTTCAAGTGTGTAATGCGTAATATATATATATATAATAAAGTGTCATACATATAAAAAGGATTTTACATCTATCTATATATATTCATATTATCGCGATTTCATAAATCGAAAGATGCCGTTTGTATTAATCATCTAGAAAATATATATTATATTTATAATTAGATAAAATTCATTTAATTATATATTATTTCGAATTTGTCATTTCATATTTGGTAAATAATTTATACTTACCGCCTAATAATAATTTAAAATTCATTTAATTATTATATTATTTCAATTTTGTTATTTAAATTTGTAAAATAATTTTATACTTACTAACTGATAATAATTTAATTATTTACAATTGATCGGATAAAATTTATTTAATTATTATATAATTTCAAGCCTGTTATTTCAAATTGTAAAATAATTTTGTACTTACGACCTAATAATAATTTAATTATTTACAATTGTTTAGATTAAATTATTTAATTATTAATTTGTTATTTCAAATTCGGTAAATACTTACGACCTAACCATCTAATTATTTACAATTGATTAGATAAAATTTATTTAACTTTAAATTTGTTATTTAATATTTGATAAATAATTTTATACTTACCAACTAATAATAATTTAATTATTTACAATTGATTAGATAAAATTTATTTAATTATTATATTATTCAAATTTGTTATTTCAAATTTGGTAAATAATTTTATACTTACTAACTAATAATAATTTAATTATTTACAATTGGTTAGATAAATTTTATTTAATTATTATATGGGCGGTCAAAAGTAGAAACCAAGGAATTTGACCTTTTTTTAAAAAGTGAGCTTTTAGATTAATCGGATATATTTTATAAAGCTGAATCTTTTTTATTTAATAACGAAAATATAATTAATTAGTAAATTTTGAAGTTATAGTCGTTTAAAAACTTTTAAACGGTAAAACGGCAAAATCTAAAAATAGATCAACGTCTAACGTCACACAATTTTCATCGGTAGATCTATAAAAATTAGCCAATCAGTTGAATAACAAACAGGTTTTTAATCCGGAATTGTTATTTTTAGGTTTGTTGGTTTTTGTGTAACAAAATATGTTTTGCCAATTATCTCAAAACTCGTGATCATCCAAATTCCTTGGTTTCTACTTTTGACCGCCCATATTATTTCAATTTTGTTCTTTCAAATTTGTAAATAATTTTATACTTACTATCTAATAATAATTTAATTATTTACAATTGATTAGAATATTATTTATTTATTATATTGTTTATTTCAATTTGTAAAATAATTTTATACTTACGACCTAATAATAATTTAATTATTTATAATTGATTAGTTTAAATTATTTAATTGTTATATTATTTCAAATTTGTTATTTCATATTTTATACTTGCCATCTAATAATAATTTAATTAATTAAATTGATTAGATTAAATTATTTAACTATTATATTATTTCAAATTTATTTCAAATTTGCAAAATAATTTATACTTACCATCTACTGATTCTAATGATAATTTAATTATTTACAAATGATTAAATAAATTTATTAAATTATTATATTATTTCAATTATGTTATTTCAAATTTGTTAAATAATTTTATACTTACGAACTAATAATTTAATTATTAACAATTGATTATATAAAATTTATTTAACTTTAAATTTGTTATTTAATATTTGATAAATAATTTTATACTTACTAACTGATAATAATTTAATTATTTACAATTGATCAGATAAAATTTATTTAATTATTATATTATTCAAATTTGTTATTTCAAATTTGTAAAATAATTTATACTTACGAACTAATAATAATTTAATTATTTACAATTGGTTAGATTAAATTATTTAATTATTATATTATTTCAAATTTGGTAAATAATTTAATACTTACCAACTAATAATATTTTAATTATNCAAATGATTAAATAAATTTATTAAATTATTATATTATTTCAATTATGTTATTTCAAATTTGTTAAATAATTTTATACTTACGAACTAATAATTTAATTATTAACAATTGATTATATAAAATTTATTTAACTTTAAATTTGTTATTTAATATTTGATAAATAATTTTATACTTACTAACTGATAATAATTTAATTATTTACAATTGATCAGATAAAATTTATTTAATTATTATATTATTCAAATTTGTTATTTCAAATTTGTAAAATAATTTATACTTACGAACTAATAATAATTTAATTATTTACAATTGGTTAGATTAAATTATTTAATTATTATATTATTTCAAATTTGGTAAATAATTTAATACTTACCAACTAATAATATTTTAATTATTTACAATTGATTAGATAAAATTTATTTAATTATTATATTATTTCAAATTTGTTATTTCATATTTGGTGAATAATTTTATACTTACGAACTAATAATTATTTACAATTAATTAGTAAAATTTTTTTAATTATTATGCTATTTCAAATTTGTTATTTCAAATTTGTAAAATAATTTTACACTTACGAGCTAATAATAATAAATAATAGTTTAATTTTACAATTGATTAGATAAAATTTATTTAGTTATTAGATTATTTCAAATTTTATTATTTCAAATTTGTAAAATAATTTTATACTTACGTTCTCCTAATAATTTAATTATTTACAATTGATTAGATGAAATTTATTTAATTATTACATTATTTCAAATTTGTATAATTTTATACTTACGAGCTAATTATTCATATTTGATTAAATAAAATTTATTGAATTATAATGTCAAAATTTAAAAATATTATAGAACTATACTTTTACGGCTTTGACGTTTATCCAGATGTTCAATAGGCATGGTAAGGATGGGATTGATAACCATTGTAATAAAAGCTAAAGCGATAATAAAGACCAAATAAAATTTTGCCATTTTGCGAATGATTTTTTTTCAAGTCAAGAGAAAAGGTCGAGTAAAATGCAAAATAAAAAAGTTAACATACTATATATATAGCAATTTATAATATCCAAGATGCATATAACTAAATGTCATTATATAATGACGAACTAATGCATAACGTATATTAGTTGCATATATTATAACTAAATGTCATTAATATAATGACG
Source organism: Gigaspora rosea (assembly GCA_003550325.1). NCBI lineage: Eukaryota > Fungi > Glomeromycota > Glomeromycetes > Diversisporales > Gigasporaceae > Gigaspora > Gigaspora rosea. The sequence goes on along the minus strand of QKWP01000007.1, from coordinate 800,026 downwards.
AACTAATGCATAACGTATATTAGTGGCATATATTGCTTGTTAATATGTACTGTATTTTAATTACAAACTTACTTTTTTGGCAATCTGATATGTTGTGATCAATGTAAACTATGCATATTGATTTAATGCATTAGGGAATACCGGGAACGGAGTTTTCCGTAAGTGAAAACGGAGATACCAGGAACGGGGTTTTTCGTAAGTGAAAGTAGAGTATGTACCAGGAACGGAGTTTTCCGTAAGTGAAAACGAGTATGATAAATCTTCATATAGGCGGATTTGACTCATTGGAGTGACAATTAAAAATTGATCTACAACACATAAATTCTGAAATTGATATAAACAAATCACGTGTACTACCAACTAAATATCACATTTCATGTGTTTGCATATTTATTGGCTAGTTTAGATTGGATCAAGATTAACTTTTACTAAATAGGGTCTAAAATGAAGCGGAGTAGAATCACGTGATATGTGACCAATCAAATTATAGAAATATGATGATCTTCGGCGAAGCAGAAAGCGAAAAACCTGAAAAATACAAAAATCGGTAGTCTAAACCTACCTTGGTGATTAATTAAAAATGTAGGGAAGGCTATTTTGCTTATATATAACTACCTAAAACCTACCTAACTTTAATCCTAACCCTAAAATTAATTCGCTAAAATATATATTATATATAAGAATTTGCTCCGCTTTAGACGTCCCCTAAATAAGGAAATGTGCCAATTTAATGTCCAAAAACATCGATTTACATATCAACCTCTGTAGTATCACGTCTGCACATCAGTCGCGAACGTCCCTAGCTCTCCCACAAAAAATTGTTCACCCCCTATAATATTGGCCAATCGAATTTTAGGATCAGGTGTAACGTAAAATTCGAAACGAAACAAAATAGCTTTAAATTTTAATTAGGAAACCACCTTCTGCGGACTAATTAAAAGTGTTCCTTGTGAAATTTTACTGATAGAGCATTCTAACCCTGCGTTGTTCTCACCCTAACCCCAAATATAACGCGTTTTTAGGTTTATACGCAACTTTTTACTTAGAAAACAAAAAAACGTTTGTTTTGACTATCACGTTACACCTGATCTTAAAATTTTGATTGGCTAAAAGTTCAGAGGGTGAACAATTTCTTGTGGGAGAGCTACCTAAGTCTCAGAACGAGTCGCGCCCATATGTGCATTTGGTTCGTTGCCAAAGTTGGCTATGATTTCTAAATATGTAAACTCGGATAATTTCGGGTTTGCTTTTAATTGAAGAAGCCATTTAAAATGTTACCGTTGTGACTAAATAGTGATAAATTTTAGTTGCTTAGCTGCTTGTTTGCCAACATTTTTGCATTTAATGATTGGTGTTATGAAAGTTAACGTAAGCGTAGCCAATGTGTGATTATGTCACATTTTGCGCAATCATTTGTTAATTAGTGATTGACGTTTCTATTTGCATTAACGTGTATTATACCACGATTACATTAAGGGTAGGGTGTACATAGACCATTTTCATATGATCTACGTGGTATATTGAATTTTTACATAGTAAATAAAAAAAATGCTTCAAATAAAATTTTTTAATATTTTAACCAATTTTATCAAATTTATATACTATGTAGTTTAAAACAATATGTTTATAATAATGAAGTTGTACAGTATAGATAAGTTAACTTTGCATATAACTAAAATTGCCCTGAACGCTATATGTTTTTTCTGGTAGTACAAAGAATTACTAATTCTGTTTGGTCAAATCATATGAAAATTAAATCTACGTAGCTCCGGACCATCTATGGACATTAGGGTGTCCAGGATTATGCGAAAGCATAATAAGCGCATAATTTACCAAATTTTCGCATCGCATATACTTCGCATAATTTGACAAAAAAAGCACTCAGATCACGTGGCTGGAATATACTTGATCTGTAATTTGGGTGGGTGGCAGAAAGTAAATTCTGAAAAGTTCCGATGTAGAAAATGAATGAGCCTAAATTACGAGCATAGTCGAGGTAAAATTTCAGCAAGTGTCCGAAAAATTCTGAAGAATAGAACTAATTACATATAGTGTACAATAATAAAAATCGCATAATCGATCACATAATTTTAAATTTATTTCGCATCCATCGCATAATCAACCTCAGTTCGCCCGCATAATTTACCTCATTGCATCGCATAATCCTGGACCAGTTCGACTACGGACAGTTCTTAGGGACAGTTCAGTGGCCAGAATTAGTATTAGGGTTAGGGTTATTGTAGGTGGATTTAGTTAATGTCAGTCAGCATGCACTGTCCGTAAGAACTGTCCGTAGATCCTCCCATCAATTCCTATGATCGTAATACTGAGTTTGTGACAAACAGTACGTACAGTAATCTATTTTGATGTTACATTAATATAAAAGTTAAATTTTATACTACTTATATATAAATTTTTAAATCACCTACATAAATAATCCGTGTAACAATTATTCGGTTAAAAATTTGATTTGCATTGCATTATTAATTATAAAATTAATTTACAGGACTCAGAGAAAATGAAGATAATACAATAATAGCTAATAGCTGATTTCGTTAAACATTCAGTGTGACATAAAAAACATTCCAGGAAACAATCTACATTCAGTTTTTTCTTTATTAAGAAAGCAATTCACATGGTATGACTCGTTAATTCAACAATACATTGAAGCATTGTTTGCTAAATTAAGATTCAACGAAATAATGATATTCATTTATGTGTTCGCTGACATTTGTTATGTAAAGAATATTAAAAAAAAACTCCAAACTTACAGATTTTACTTTAAAAATAGTTAAAATGGTAAGTATTATTATTGCTGGGAAAGTTTCCAATGGTTTTGATTTTAAAGAAAAGTTCTATGCCAGTAACACGATTTTCACAGTATCATCACGGGAAGTGATTTTTAATTTTAATATAGAATTTAGAATGATCTACATCGTAAGATAAAATTTTTTCATATAACCCTATAACAAATTGCTGCACGGAATGATACTGCAATACACGGGAAAGTTTGAATATGAACCACACGAACCTGCACGTAAATTTATACGAGACAGTGTATGGGAAAGCACGTTTACAGCACGTAATAAGGCGCGGATTCCGTGCAACAGTGCACGTACTAACGTGCAATTTTAAGTGTTTTCTCGTGCATTGTCTCGTGCATATTTACGTGCAGGTAACATATAATAGCAGTCAACCGACTTGTCACACTATTTATAACTGAGTTTTTAGTTATATATAAATTTATAAAAAAAACATATAAAATTACTATAAACTTTAAATCTTTGACTTTCTTCACCTACATATTAACTTAAAATTAAATTTTTCGGGAATATAGAACAAAGAGAGAAGAAAAAATTGGGCTTAAAAATCGAATTAAAATTTTGCCGTTTTTGCATAAAACGAAAATGTAACTTCGCCAAAAACAAACATTTAACGATTTTAAGACAATGAGTATGTGTAAATCATGTCCCGAACAACTTTACTTAGGCGATCGGAGTAGGTTACCTTGTAAGAAAAATGGGTTACCTATGTACTAAAGTAAAATTTTTTGAGTTTTAAATATAAAACCCCTTTTTTTATCAAGATAACTTACTTTGGGCGCTTAAGCAAAGTTGTTCAGCATGCAATTTTACTCGGTCCGAGGTCAAAACGCGTTTTTTTGGCCATTTACTAGGTGAAAAATGGTGTCGAAATTAGAAAAAAATTTTTTTCTAAAAAAAATTTTTTTTCTAACTTCGACCCTATTTTTCACCTAGTAAATGGCCGAAAAACGCGTTTTGACCTCGGACCGAGTAAAATTGCATGCTGAACAACTTTGCTTAAGCGCCCAAAGTAGGTTATCTTGATAAAAAAAGGGGTTTTATATTTAAAACTCAAAAAATTTTACTTTAGTACATAGGTAACCCATTTTTCTTACAAGGTAACCTACTCCGATCGCCTAAGTAAAGTTGTTCGGGACATGATTTACACATACTCATTGTCTTAAAATCGTTAAATGTTTGTTTTTGGCGAAGTTACATTTTCGTTTTATGCAAAAACGGCAAAATTTTAATTCGATTTTTAAGCCCAATTTTTTCTTCTCTCTTTGTTCTATATTCCCGAAAAATTTAATTTTAAGTTAATATGTAGGTGAAGAAAG